>OZ021726.1:1987629-2427207 GCA_963978545.1 Linyphia triangularis
AATGAACCTTTAGCAATGAACCTAGCAATGAACCTTTAGCAATGAACCAAGCAATGAACCTTTAGCAATGAACCTAGCAATGAACCTTTATCAATGAACCTAGCAATGAACCTTTAGCAATGAACCTTTAGCAATGAACCAAGCAATGAACCTTTAGCAATGAACCTAGCAATGAACCTTTAGCAATGAACCTAGCAATGAACCTTTAGTAATGAACCAAGCAATGAACCTTTAGCAATGAACCTAGCAATAAACCTAGCAATGAACCTTTATCAATGAACCTAGCAATGAACCTTTAGCAATGAACCTTTAGCAATGAACCTAGCAATGAACCTTTAGCAATGAACCTAGCAATGAACCTTTAGCAATGAACCTAGCAATGAACCTTTAGCAATGAACCTAGCAATGAACCTTTAGCAATGAACCTAGCAATGAACCTTTAGCAATGAACCTTTCAGCGATCAAATCATGCCTGTGCTTATGAGTCAATAAATTTTTTGGAGAGCAAAGCGAGCCTGTGTGTTTGCGTAACAGTGAAACTTTTAGAGAGCTAAGCGAGCATGGTTTGCGTAGCACTAAACCTTTCAACGAGCAAAGCGAAATTCCTCTTATTACAAAAGCCAAATGTGAAAAGTTCACTAACATCGGGATGTATCATTTCTATAAAAATATATAACCGTCAACACTTTCTTTATGACAGGTCATTCATTTAATATCTCTACTAAATTGAAATGTTTTCACTATTAGGTATTGAAATGCACTTAATTCGGCTTTATCAAAGAAATTCAAGATTTTCTCGAAAGAAAAGGACTTCCCGAAATCAATTTATCAAAATGAAATCTCAAAAAAGAAAGTCCAATTGTAAAATCTGACTAAACTTAATACTTAAAAAAAAATATACCAATTTCGTAAATACGAAGCAAAACAAAATTGACGTCAGAGGACGAATAAAAGTTGAATTGTGATGTATTGCACGGCGATATTCTGCCTCAATTAGCGTTCACTGTACCGTAACCAAGCTTGTAATACCGCGAAAAGAGGATAGCATCGAATATTAAAAACTTTTATTTACTTTTCGCTATCAGGAAAATAAAAATCTTATAAAGATAATCCATCCTGTAATAGTAACACTTCTTACAACAATATTAAACATCTGTATTAAGATACGCATCCGTATTAACTTCTGATCTTCGTCGACATTATCGGATAGGTAAGCAATAAATATTACAAGAAACTAAATTAAATTACTAAAACCTAATTTACCGGAACCTACCATAATCCTGATTAAAGTTGACGTCATTAAACGTTTGACGTTTTTTTTTTTTTTTTTTTTTATTATTATTATTTCAAAACAAAGATAATGCTAAAAGAGTGTTACCTCAAGTGAATACTTCTGGCAAAAAGTATGAATGTTTAAAAACCTAGGAGTGTAGAACATCGCACAACTTTCTATTACACTATAATACCGATGTCCAGTTACCTTTTTTATATATTCTTCATTCATTTTCGGAAAAATGGCCAATTTGGCAATATTTTTTTACTATAATTCTTGTATGGGTCTTTAAAAAAACAATTTTTAAAAAAATAGCCAGATAGATAATTTTAGCGGTATACTTTTCAATAATTCTTATATTATCCTTTTTTATAGGTTGGTTGGTTGGTTGTTTTCAGATTATCTGGCGCCGTCAGCAACACGAAGGCTGTAATGCGCCGAAACATTCGTCATTATACAAGCCAACATACATTTACAAACAAACTTGCCTAACACGGGACTCGAACCCCCAACCTCGCGGTCTAGATCCTTTCTTATAAGTGTAACTGAAGAGAGGAGAAAAAACGATCGTTAATGAGGTATGCTCAAAGAAATAGATCTCTGTGTCAAAGCCATTCGTTTTTCAACTTTTTACGCCATTAAAGCATTTTTAAGGAAATTTCGGAGGTGGGGATGTTTAGAACACCTTAAGAGGCAATGCCGCAGTGATTTTGGTCAAAATCGTTAAAGCCGTTTTTTAGCAATTACTAAAAAACCTGATTTTTGCAATGGCAGCTTACCTTATTCTCATGCGTGATTTTGACGAAAACCTGTGCCATCACCAACCCGCACATCAAATTTGAACATCGTAGGTCAATTTGTTCGGGAGTTATGCTGACCACAGACAGACATTTTTTCTTGATCACTTTTTTGAAATCAGGATGTTCCAAAATGTAAAGAAATGCAAAAAAAAAAAAAAAAAAAAAATTTTTTTACTGAATCCTATACTGTTATTACCCTATGTATACATATGGGTAATTGAAAGTAATTACCAAAAACTAAATTAAATTGCTAAAACCGATTTTTCTGGAACCTACCACAGCCATGATTAAAGATGACGTCATTAATCACTAGACATTTTTTTATTTCAAAACAAAGATAACTCTAAAAGAGTATCATCTCAAGTGAATACATCTGGTAAAAGGTAAAAGTATTAAAGTTAAAAAAAAAAAAAAAATCGGATTTGTTTTGTATCGGATATATTGCCAACTGTATCCAATAAGCAATTAAGGTTAACACAAGAAACTTTCTAGAAATGATTATGTGTTTTCTAGCAATAACAAATAACATCCAATTGGCTTCGAAATAAAATCTTTGTTACACTTGACTAGTCATTAAAGTACAATGACAAAGCTTCACTTTTTTTTTCTTCTCTTTTTGCATCTGTGACTTGTCAATATAATGATAAAAAGGACCATGCGCGATCCAGATTGCAATCAGATTTGAACATGCCGCCAATGTGCCACAATTCCTTTAGATGTTCAGGGGTGGAGTTGAAATGGACATTACTGTTTTTGGGCATGTTCATCGGATCGAGTGATGCTGGATTGTGGAAAAAAATCATGAGTAAGTGGATGAATTTTTTCCCTCTTAAAATCGTTAATAGACTGAGAGGCGACTGCAATTTTTGGACCCCATCGAACATCATTCTGAATTTTTTATAGAAATTAGTGAAAAGTGAGTAGATTAGGAATCCACTGGTCTGCCGTGGCAAAAATGGCCGAAACTGGTCAAAAATCGACTTGTAATAAGTTGAACTAAATCCAATTGCCAAATGCGCCATAATTTGCCAAATAATGAGCATTTTTTTTTAAATTTGGTAACCCTCACTCTTTAATTTTCAATTAAGGTTGCAGACGATTCAGATATCTGCCGACGGTCTACTTGCATCTATTAAAAGGGAGCCAAGTTGGCAAAGAATATTACGTCACTTATGATGTAACTAATGTCACCAATTGTCTTACTTTTAAAAGATATAAGTTTTCCTAGCCAGAGATCAGAAATCATTTGCGCTTTTTCTCATTGAAAATCAAAATGCAGTGGGTTGCCAGACGAAAAAGTTTGTTCTATTTTTTGTAAGTTATGACATATTTGGCAATCGGATTTTAGTTCAACTCATTCTAAGTCGATTATTGATCAGTTTCGGCCCTTTTTGCCACGGCAGACCAGTGGATTTCTAATCTACTAACTTTTCTCCAATTTCTATAAAAAATTCAGAATGATGTTTGATGGGGTCCAAAAATTGCAGTCGCCTATCGGACTATAACGAAATAATTCGCGATGGACAATTCCCGCAATTTTTTAAAAACGAGTGAAATTAGTTTCTATTTTTAAAGAATTTCTTTCTGATTCAAAATATTAAAAAAAAAAAAAAAAAAAAAATATTTAAAAAAAAAAAATAGTTATTTAAATATTAAGAAAAGAAAATACCCGATAAATTTGTCCTATCGCTTTCTTATCAAAACGCTACATAATAGCTATGAGGTGAAAAGATCCTTCTATTTCCATGGTTATCGTGAGGTTTCTGCCAAATAGTTGGAGTGAGTTTCTTGGACAATAATTGCTAAATCGTGTGTCGGTTGGCGCGATTTGTGAGAAACTTCTAATGGAAGCAAAAAAAAATCTATGTTTCTATTTAAAAAAATTTAAAACATGTTTTGTTAATTAATAATTAATTATTAAAAAACTGTTTAATACAAAAGTTGCTTGTTATTTATGTTTGGCCTTAAACAAAATAAGCATTAAATATTGCACGCATTTTTTTTTCTCAAAAGTATTTCGAGTAGAATGATACTATTCTATCCTTTGAAATAAAAATGGCTAAAATATATTAACTATATAAGAACTTATGGCCAAAAAAAAAAATTTGCTTTTTAACATTAATTTGACGTTTTTTTTTTTTTTTTTTTTTTTTTTTTTTTTTTTTTTTACTTCGTTTAAATTACTAACCACTCATTGGAAAATTATGACCAAATTATTATATTTAGACGTTTTTTTGGATTCTAAATCTGAATATGATATAATATTATGAGGTTGCCATTGAACTTTTTAAAGTTTGGGTTAGTTTTAATATGCAGATGAACCCTAATGATAAAAAAAAAAAAATGTATATATAAATAATAAAGACTTTCCACAATTTACAACGGTGTTTGACTTTTGTTATTTCATCAATTAGAATACAAGAAATAGCCATCGATCAGGTGTTTTTTTTTACGTACTGTACCATCTATATACACTATCTACCAATAAGTAATTGGACACCTGTGATAAAAGAGATGAACACAACTTATTCATATTCAATAAGTAGTAGAGCCTCCATCTGAGGCAATTATAGCCCTCCGTGGCATGCTTTCCACAAGTGTGTGGATCAGGGACAGTAGTATTTTCCTTCACATAGCTTGGAGAAGACATGTCAGTTCTTTCACCGATTTCGGACTGTTGCTGCACCCCTTAATTCGGTGATCCTACTCGTACCAGAGGTGTTCTATAGAATTCGAGTCTGGACTCTGGGCAGGCCAGTCCAGTCGGTTCATCCCGTTGTCATCATACCAATCCATGTTGGACCTCGCAACATGATAAGTGGCGTTGTCATCCTAGAAATAACAATGATGCAACCCGTAAAATTGCCAGAGCCTAGGAAGCACATTGTTGTCTAGAATAGTGGAGTAGGAGTCGGCTTTGAGCCTACCATGAATTGGCATCAAGGGTGATGCAGATTAGGGTCGCAGATATCCTCATTTGCATTGGTGTCCAAATACTTATTGGTAGATAGTGTAGATACTTATTGGTAGATAGTGTAGATACTTATTGGTAGATAGTGTAGATACTTATTGGTAGATAGTGTAGATACTTATTGGTAGATAGTGTAGATACTTATTGGTAGATAGTGTAGATACTTATTGGTAGATAGTGTAGATACTTATTGGTAGATAGTGTAGATACTTATTGGTAGATAGTGTAGATACTTATTGGTAGATAGTGTAGATACTTATTGGTAGATAGTGTAGATACTTATTGGTAGATAGATAAACAACTGGATAGACTGCTGAACACAGAGAAAAAAGAAGCCTTTGCCTGATGCCGTTGGGTGGAAAAAAAAAATAAGGATTACGGACAGAAATGAGGATTGATAAAAAAAAATCTTAGGTTGTACATAGCGAAAATGTTAGCTGTAGACCTTAGTTTGTAATAATGTGCAAAAAAATATCTACTCTAGTACTTAACAACGCTCCCTACATTACCACCCAACTCTAAAAGTGAACTGTGATTGGTTAATCATCCACCCATCATCAACAACCACTGGCGCGTTTTTCTCCTTACATTGACATCTGAGCAGTCTATCCAGTTATTTATCTATATCGATGGTTTGTACTCCATCGAGATAATGCTAAATGTTTTGTTCTACAATGTGTGCCAAACCATTGCTTTAAAACATGTGAAATATTTAACCATGTATGAACTTAATAAATATTGCTGATTAGTGGATGTCAAATGGCACACGCTCGTCCAGGCAACTCACAAACATGTTGTAGAATTTATATTGAAAAAGCAGAACAAATAGAATTAAATACATGCAAGAAGATAATTACACAATTGAAGGAAAAAAAGTTAAAATCGAAAAAATCTGGCGACAGTATCAGATACAGACAGACTGTAAATTATTTAATTTGTGAACGGCAAAATTTAATACACTTCAAAATTTTAATATAACAATAAAATAAGTTACCTCATTAGGTCAAACGGTTTTGAAATATATATTTTTTAATTAAAAAATATTAATTAATTTAAACAGCAGGTTTTAGCAGTCTTTCTACATCCACGTTGAGTACAGATTATTTAATTTCTTGTTTAAAAATATTTCTGTTATCAACACATAGTAGGAGTGTTCAATGAAAAAGTGAATGAAAGATTTAGTAACTGGGGATGGAAAACTGTTATAATTTTTTTTTTTTTTTTTTTTTTTTTTTTTTTTAATTTTATTTGTTCCGATAATATATTAAAAATTGGTGTTTTTCTAAGACTATGAGTTACTTATTCATTGAAGATACAAACTTTTTTTGTTTTGTTTTTCTGTAAATAAAGAGGTATAAAGTATGCATAAAATTGTCTACTATTTAAAATTGAGTTAGTCGAAATTTCTGAGGAGCAATCACAAAGCATCTGAATTTATTTATATTGAGGATATATCAATGCTCATTAATACAAGGGGTTGAGCACCTTAGTTTTTTAAAATGAAATAATAAGAAACGTTACCAATGAGATTTTGTGTTCAAGTTAATTTTTAAAAAACTTTTTGAAGGACAGAAATATAATTTTGTGATCCATTCAGTATCATAATGATCTAAGATACACTTTAAAATGGTAAATAATAGAAAATCGTTGTTTTATTATTTTGAAACACTGGTTCCAGCTGAAGAACTTGGAGCTATTTGCTGCATTTGAGTAGCAATCAACTAGTTTTAAAGTTGCATGTAAGAAAACTTTCTTTCTGCTCCAACTCACCCAATTCCTAAGTCTATATCTCAATTATCTCTGAAGACATTTCGAGAAACTCTAAAACGTTAATTTTTGTCATCTAATTAGGTATTTTAAACATGTTTAAGGTATACGTATAGGGGCTTCAAATCGCAAAACTCGGGGAAGATTTGTAAGGCGTAAAAAACAAAATAAAAACAACACAAAAGAAGGAAACCCTATGATGGAGGAGCATACTAAAAAGGAAATATATAATAATTAGTATAATAATAATAACAGTTTTTTATATAAAAAATACTTTTTCAAAAGTTATTCTCAGATTGTAGTTTTTTCTATTTTGCATTTCATTCAAACAGTAATAACTCCAGTTTAAACAATATTTTTTGAAATTTGTTTTTTGCTATTTAATCCGCATACATTGTTGAATGTTTTGACCCTAAATACTAAGTGATTTGTAAATAAATATTTTTTAATTGAATTTTAAAGATAAGATTCTGTATAAAAAAACTTGGATTTTTCTAATAGATTCAGTTAAAGCAAGATATCACAAAATAGACACACTGTAAAATTCTGTTAATAGGGTCAAAACATAGAGCAGGGTATTCCGCATTATTGAACACCAAAATTGTATCTGTGGGTTAATTAGAATTTTCGTCATTACCGTTCGAAATTAGCCTAATTAGTTGATTAAATGTTAAATTAATTATTAAATTTGAAGAAATTAAAAAAAAAAAAAAATTGGAAACAGTTTAATAAATAATGTACTTTTCAAGGTGCAAAGGTCTAATTTTTAAATTGAAAATTTAAAAAAAATATTAAAACCTATACGTATACCTTAACCGAGATCCTGAAAATCATCCCGGTTTCAGAAAAGTCATCCAAAACATTATACACTAGTTGTCGTAACCATGCACTGAACTCTCTTCAGTATTGTCAACGAACGGATTTATTAAACGTAAACAAACTTATTTCCCAAAGCACATGTCTTTGAAATCACGGAAAAAATTTATCACAAGTCATTGGCAGATTACAGAAATGAAACATAATAACAAATAATATAAAGGGAAGTTCAGTGGTGGTCCGCAATCGAAAATGGAAACATACGTCCACCCCCCCCCCCTCCCTCCTCCCCACCCCCACACACTTTTCACAATCCTTCATGAACGCTAAGTCTTTAATCTTAATAATCTTTAACTCAAACTCATATCAAAGTTTCCTTTCAATTTTTATAAAATGAATAATATGAGAAAGAAAACACTTACTTTTTTTTTGAAAACCAAATCAATCCTCCTTTCTTTCAAACTTGCGAATCAGTCAATGATGTCGTCATAAAATGGCGTTGTTTTGGTAACACACTCACCCCACCCAAGCAGATTCTAATATGCTGAGCCAATCAGCTCATCGAATCCTCAAGGGCAGCCGAAGTTAGAATTAATTCCTGATCGGCAGCACCGCTATTACATTGCGTGGAGGGAAGGCTTCTATTGCATTCCATTGGTTAAAGTGGCTGCCCGAAACACGTTTCGGGAACACATGGCTGCTGTGTTCCGAGGAAGTTCACTTTGATTGGAAGCGGGGTTTTTTTCTCGTGAATTATTCAGGCAATAAAATTGCCGTTTGTTGGATTTTTTTTCACTTACCGTCGAAATTGTATCTTCATTTTAGAAAACTGTAAAATATATAATTTTAGTTTTGAGCTAATAAATTTAGATGCCGCCCTGGCTGTACTGGCTGTAGTGCATGAGCAGCAATTGGGGAAGTTAGTAACTGAATAGGAGTAGCAACACTAGTAATTTAAACTCTAATTCAGGTGGTTTCCATATTCAAGCTCAAAGCTAATTACAAGAGACATAAGAGTATTTGGCATTAGAAAACATATATGTTTGTACTAAGTGGTCTTTTTTTACTATCATACGATAGTTGCAGTATTTATTAATTAAAAACTAATCGAACTGTGATAGTTAGTGCCACTGAAAGACAGTTTTTATAAGCGTTTCTATTGTAGGTCATCATGTCTAGATACCTAATTTATACAATTTGGTGACATGTAACGACTGAAATCTCTCCTTGTTAAAGTTAATGCACATGGTAACAAAGTTCCGGTCAATTTGGTGCTTTTTATAAACAAAAACTGGTGAAACTTGTAGAGAAATATTGTCATCCAGTGTCCAAGTTCTAATTCAATGATTCTAATTAGATGGAAACTTACTATAGAATTAATTTTAAACTATCTTCCCGTCAAACTATAAAGCACGTTCAGTTGGAAATTGTAACATTTTATGTAATTCTTCAAATTTTATCTGGGCCTTTAAATTAATGCCTGACACATGTCTCTATAATTTATTTTAGTCTTAATGAATTCAAATTGGACTTCAGGTCACAATATTCCCGTTGATAATTTATACTTGGAGTTTGGTATGAGAACACGTCACATAAAGACCGTTAAGGCGTCTTCTCACTTTAGGCACCTCGAAAATAGGTTATTTTCGCGATTTTTTTTCGAGGATTTTTGCAAACAATTATGGGATAAAATGGATCCTATATAATAAACACATCTTTCAAGTATATTTTTTTGAACAATTATTATAATAAAACAGTAGCATCGAAAAACCCGTGTAGAAATGTAATGTTCGTGGCTTGTTGATGAAATTTCGGAAACTATCCGGCCGATTGTCATGAAATTTGAATGACATATTCTTCATAGTTATGGCTATAGCGCATATCATCAGATTTTTGATATTCGCG
The DNA here is from genome assembly GCA_963978545.1 of Linyphia triangularis. Lineage (NCBI taxonomy): Eukaryota > Metazoa > Arthropoda > Arachnida > Araneae > Linyphiidae > Linyphia > Linyphia triangularis. Next base: position 1,997,162 of record OZ021726.1, read on the forward strand.
AAAATAACAAAATGGCGCACGTTTTTCGAAAAAGTAAAAAAAAAAACGCGTTTTTTTGCAGTTTTTTGTAAAAAAAAAATACTTCAAATCAAAATTTCAAAAATCTGATGATATGCGCTATATCCATAACTATGAAGAATATGTCATTCAAATTTCATGACAATCGGCCGGATAGTTTCCGAAATTTCATCAACAAGCCATTTCTACACGGGTTTTTCGATGCTACTGTTTTATTATAATAATTGTTCAAAAAAAAAATTTTTTTTTCTTGTACTTGAAAGATGTGTTTATTATATAGGATCCATTTCATCCCATAATTGTTTGCAAAAATCCTCGAAAACAAATCGCGAAAATAGCCTATTTTCGAGGTGCCTAAAGTGAGAAGACGCCTTATAAATTGATATACTGCACGTGTTTTTAGACATTCAAGTTTTGTCTGGGTATGTCAGAAGAATTCAAAATTGACTTTCTGTCGCAAAATCCAATGCATTTTTAATTTTCAATTGAAATTTAGTGTGAGAAATCAACTTGATGTGACATGTCATTTGACGTACTTTATGTATCTGTATGTAACAATTGTAGTTTTTCTTGACATGTCAGACGGATGGATGAAACCTTTGTATATGCTTTTCACTAAATGCATGTAGTATAGAAGTTAAAATCACACAAACGCATTGTGTTTTCTACAGACCAGGTAGCACAGCGATATTAGCTGATGTCAGAAACAAGTAGAAGTCGGAAATATTGATACTATATCATTGCAAAGAAAAAAATATCGATAAAATATCGATATATCGATACATGATTTTTTTTTTTTATTTGATTTTCAATTTTGCCAGAAACAAAGTTTTTCGGGGAAAATTTCTACTTTTCATGATTGCTTTTTTGTAAGGTGACTACTTTTTCAACTGAAATGGATCTATTACAAAAAAAAAAAAAAAAAAAAAAAAAAAGAGTTATATTTTCGCGTGATTGGTACAGTGATTTTAAGAAAAATTTAGATAATTTTCAATAGCTTTTAAGTGTATGGCAAAATATTGAATATTGGTGAAGTTTTAACTGTCTCTCAGCTAAGTTCAAACTATAGTTTTGAAGTTTTTGAAATGGGAATAAATAAAATCGAAAAAACACATTGAATTACAAAACGATCATCAAAAAATAAAAATGTTTGAAAATATCGATAAATCAGTAATATTTATCGATATTTTTTTAGAAATATCGATAAAAATATCGTTGTATCGATATATCGTCGACCTCTAGAAACAAGAGTTCTGGGAAAGCCGAAAAGTTTCTCGCCGAAAATCGAGCATCATTCCAAATTATACTAATTTTTTTTTTTTTTTTTTTTTTTTTTTTTTTTTTTTTTTTAAGTTAACATGTCAAATATATTACGAAACATATTTGTTACCCCTTCGTCTTTTCTTAATAAACTATATTCCAATTTTAAAACTCAGCATCGACATTTCAAAACACTTCCGGTAGGGCAAGATTGGCCAAGATCCGTAGCAACGGCCAGTCTACCACAATCCGCATCAGGATTGGCCAGTCTTGAGCCGATATTGCTCAGAGGAATTGTGCTACTGAAGAGTTGGTATAGAGAGAATATTTCCGCAATATCAAAACTTTTAAAGTTCAACTTAAGGTACTTGCCTACGTACTTTTTAAAAAAATATGTATGTAGGAATATTTTAAGTACCTTTTTAAATTTAGTACTAGTATGGATTAATAATACAGTGAAAAAAAATCAAATTTATTACTATTATTTTTCAAAAATTTCAATTTTGCATGAAATTTTGATGAAATATTTCAAAAACTAAAAATGAAAAATGATAAATGAAAAACTATTAAGTTTTTTATAAAATAAATTGTATATAAATAAATTACATGCTTTTATCTAGGGCATATACTACATTAAGAAAAATATATCTATTACTACTTTTTTTATGGATAGTCGAAAAATAAGTTAGTGATTTTGTAACAGTTTCACCGTGTTTATATTCAAACTAAAGGTGGTATTTCATAAAATAACTATCCAATCTCAATTTCTATAGCATATTCCCTAGAAAACAATCGACAAGAGAAGTACAAAAAATTTTATAATGATTCGTGAAAATTTTTTGAGTTATGACATTTCAAATTAGCAATATTGGTATGAATATCAGTTCCGAAAATAATGCATTTAAACTTTAAAACACTCAATTTCTATATAAACCATATTACTTACACACTTAAAATGCACCTCATCCTTTTTCAATTTTTTTATTTATTAAAAAGAAGAAAATATTAATATTTATAGGGAAATCACTTTTTAATCGGCGACTTTTAGTTTTGGTGTGCTATTTCCGGTCATTTCCGGTTATAATTTACAGTTTTAGATAAGTTTCAAGTTATCATAACTTTTGTTCAAATCAACGCAGAGTTAAAAATTTAGAAACTTAATTTAGTTAATTTAGAAACTTAAATATTTGGGATAAAATATTCATGAATAATATATTTTTTTGTCAAATTTCATCAAAATCGACCTTTTCAACGTAGCCAAGTACCTCAATAAAAGCCCAAGCGAAACAAAGCGATACAAATTCGATACAACTTACGCCACTTTCGCAACGAAACAATGACTCCCATCTTCGTTCTTTTCTACTTTCTTTCGTGCGCGATGATCATAAATACCGCTGCGGGGTATTATGAGATAAAACACTCATCAAAAACGCTCGCACGTATTCTTGCTGAGTGTCTCTTCGAAGACGGACGGACATGAAACTCTCGGCTGTCCTCTTGATGCTTGTAGTGGTCAATGTGACTGCAGCTCTGCTTGACCAGTGGCAGAACGTAGTACCAGACAGTATCAAGCCTGTCAATCGTAAGTAATTGATTTTTTAGTAGGTATACATATACGTTGAGAATCACAAAAATTGACCCACACAGGCATTTTTGTTTTTTCATTCTAAAATGTTCTCCAATTAATTATCTTTAAAATGATACCAATAACTTTCTTATAGATAAAACACTTTTTTAATTACACGCAATTTCGTAAAGGTCGACGTTTAAAACATATCGGAAAAACGAAAATGTCGAAAACTTTGAACTCAATTTCTGGAGAACTGCTTTTCATTGTTGAGTGAATGTACTCCAACGGTGATATCTTAAGAGTTAATTAACTGATTTTTAAAATTTAAACTGTATAATTTAGAAAACATTTCAGAGCACGGGCTCTACCTGTTTACAAAAATTTTGGTAAAAAATAGATTTTTTTTTATGTATTTTAGAATATTTTTATTTTTGGAATTTTTTTTATTTTTTCTAGTATTTTTCATGTTAAATGTTAAAATTCAAAAAAATATTTTAGTTATGCATTATATTTTACTTTGGCCCGTGTATCAATACCCTGTCTTTAATTTCCAGTAAGAAATTTGTTTCAATTAATTAGGTATTATTTTATCATCGTTGCAATTAGGTCTTAATTAGTGAATTAAAATTCAATTAATTAAATAAATATTTTATTTTTTTACTTTTTGTTACTGCAAATACATTACATTTTTTGCTCTTGTAATTCTCACAAAAATTTGACACGCTGGCATAAGAACTAAAAAAAAATTTGTCCAACGTATATATATACCTTGGTATTTTATTTTTAAATCACCATTGATCTAAGAAAAACTAGGGGTATGGAACAACGCACAACTTACAACTACACTATTATACTGATGTGGAATGGTTTTGTTTATACTTTCATCATTCATTTAGATAAAATTGCAAGTTTGGTTATATCTTTGGTGATAATTTTTGTATGGGACTTTCAATAAAATACCGTCAAAATGACGATTTTGGGGATATATTTTTCGATAGTTTTTACATTATCCTTTTTTTTTTTTTTTTTTTTTTTTTTTTTTTTTTTTTTTGTAAGTGAAACAGAGGAAAAGAGAAAAACGGTCGTTGATGAGCGATACTAAAAGGAAGAAGTGTTGAAGGCCCTCGTTTTTCAACTTTTTAAGCCTTTATAGTATTTTTACGGAAATTTAGGAAGTTGACTTGCTTGAAATACGAGGCATTACTCTAGCGATTTCGATCGAAGTCGTTAAGGCTATTTTTTAATTATTACAGAATTAAATTAATTAAATTACAGAATTATATTAAATGCATTTAATTATTACATCTAATTTTAAATATTAAAAACATCTCTATATGCAAAATATGCGGTAAACTACTTTTCGAAATAAATGTGAATTTATGCATTGACATCCAAATGTATTTTACTTATTCTGATTGAAAATATAATTTGTTTATTAAAACAATTTTTATAATTTATTTATTAAAACAATTTTTATAATTTATTTATTAAAACATTTTTTATAATTTATTTATTAAAACAATTTTTATTATTTATTTATTAAAACAATTTTTATAATTTATTCATTAAAACAATTTTTATAATTTATTCATTAAAACAATTTTTATAATTTGTTTATTAAAACAGTTTTTATAATTTATTTATTAAAACAATTTTTATAATTTATTTATTAAAACAATTTTTATAATTTATTCATTAAAACAATTTTTATCATTTATTTATTAAAACAATTTTTATAATTTATTTATTAAAACAATTTTTATAATTTATTTATTAAAACAATTTTGGCATGAATTCTTATAACTTAATTATTAAAAAAAAATTTAGAATTTATTTATTAAAACAATTTTTATAATTTATTTATTAAAACAATTTTTATAATTTATTTATTAAAACAATTTTTATAATTTATTTATTAAAACAATTTTTATAATTTATTTATTAAAACAATTTTTATAATTTATTTATTAAAAAAAATTTATAATTTATTTATTAAAACAATTTTTATAATTTATTTATTAAAACAATTTTGGTATGAATTAATTCATGAAGAGTAGAAATTTCCCCCATAAAACTTCGTTTCTGGCAAAATTGAATATCAAATAAAATAATAAAAATATCAAGTATCGATATATAGATATTTTATCTATATTTTTTTCTATGCAACGATATAGTATCGATATTTATTTTGATCAATATTTCTGACCTCTAATCACAAACCCATACACCAAATTTGAATATCATGGATCGATTCCGTCGAGAATTATGCTGACTATGTACACACAAATACTCAGAGATATTTATTTCCTAGGCCACTTTTTAGAAGTGACAGGATGTTCCAAAACGTGAAAAACAGCAAAAAAAATTATCGCAAATATTATCAGAGTTTCGCAAGCCGTTGGTCGTAAAACTTAATATTTGGTGAGCCGGGAACAATATTGTTACGAATTTTTGTATATTTGTAAATATTTCATAGTGTTAATTTTGTAAATTGGAAAATTTATGTACATTTTGCATAAGGCAGTGCAATAGTTCGTCTTAAGTTGGCTTCCCGGCAATATGGGTCTCAGTGCTTGATAACGAGTTTTACAGAGGTAACGCTGTTAAGCGAGCTTTACAAGGAGTAGGGCATTTAACATTATAGTAATGGCAATCTCGCCAAATTGGCGAGATAGAGCCAAGTTGGCGACGGTTTTGGCGACTAATTTTTGTCACCAAATTTGGCGAGAAATCGCCAAATGTCGCCAAACTTGGCGACCATTTGGCGACATTTTCGGTCCCCATGTTCATGTATAGGACTTTTCGACTACGATCTGGAAAGTTCTCCAAATATCTACCTCTAGAAATTTCAAGAATGTTCTCCGCCCCTATATAAGAACGGCCAAGTGAGCGGGGAGTTAGTTGATGGATTTTGAGACATTGAATTAGTTGACTGGAATTACTGAGTTGAGATACTGAGTCTCAGTGAGCATTCAGTGTAGTTTTAAAGCGAACTGTACAACATTGTCTTGTGCAGCGATTTGAGCAGTTGTGTTGTCAAGTTTTTAACTGCCGTTTTGTGCTCTATTGTTGTGAAAAGAGCTGTATTCTGTCTACTAGAACGAGAAGTTCTGGAGTTGTAAGGAAATCTGTGAAGAGTTGTATTGGAATAAATTTCCGCAAGTTTTGATCTGCTTTGGCTTCAAATCTTTCGAACCCGTCCACGCAACAATATCATTATGTGTGTGAGATTTTTTATACTAAAATTTTCTAAAAAAATATTTGTAGATAAGAATTCTGATTATAGAATGGTATTGATAAATATCTATAACATCCAATTATTTGAAAAGTATAATAATGTTAGTACTGTATTATGACATGTTTTGCTATAATGTCATGACATACTGAATCGAAGTGGTTTTCTTCCCAAAGACCCTTATAGACCCTTATATTTCAATTTCCTACTATGTTCTATACTTAAAGTATTGAAGAATTACATTATAACATATATTTTAAATAAATGAGGTAGATATAGTTATTTTTTACAGTTTTTATTTTTGCATTAAGTTTTTGTAAATTACCAACAAATATTATAATAGTATATAGTCACGTTAAAAAGCGATAGCGTCATGAAAATAAACGAAGGGAAAATCGCAAATCAAAGTTAATTATTTCATAAATGGAGGAGAGAAATATATTGAGAGGGTTTAATGTCATGTGAATTGACATGTTTTGCAAAAATGCGATGTCATACTGAACTGAAGTGGTTTTCGTCCCAAGGACCTTTAATATTAAGTTTTATACATTAATTTGGGATGTCATATCAAAAAGTGTAGTGTTGTATATTGTTATGAATTTTTTCCACTGAGGCAATGATGGCATAGTTTTTAAGATAAAAACTACCATTTATTCACTTCAGAAAACTCACAGAATTTATTCAAAGGCAACAGTGTAATCACTCTTAAGCTTCAACACAAGCTTCAACAAAAACAACTTCGAATACAGCGATTATGCAAGTTCACTCCAATAGGTAAACAAAGTGAACAGCTTTCATCGAAGTCCGAAGTCAATCTGAAAACTTTCCCGTTCTCCAGTCTTATTTATACTTGGCGCGAGAGCACATTCCCGAAATTTCCAGCCAATTCGTTGAAAAAGAAACATCTCGCAATTTCTCGATTGCTTTAGGTGTTGCCACCTTTATCGATGTTAATAAATAAAATAAGATAAAATAAATTACAATAGAATTTTAAAATAATACATCACTATTTACACTATATACAGACAATTTGTGCAACAATATTAACAACAATATATTAAACAGTGACGCTTTAGTTTTTCTTTACTAATTTATAATCAATTAAAAACTTTAATACCTGTAAAAAAAATTAAGAATTAATCAACTAAACTGCTTATTAAATACCCCACACAAAATAGTTTTTTTGGGTAAAATAATTTAACCCATAATAATTTTTAATAAAAAACCTTTATATGCATTACGATTTTTTATAATCATTGAAATCGATTCTGTTACCAGCGTATGCTTGGTGTTTGCATCTAATTTTAAATATTAAAAATATCTCTATCAGCTAAATATGCGACAGTATATGCTTCAAAATTTATCTATAAAAAATGAACTTGAATTTATGCATCCACATGTCTAAATATCTCTTATTTGTTTTAATTAAAACTATTTTTATAACAGGAAAGAGTTTCAACAATGATTGGTTGAAATTCTTTCACTTGCATCGTTACTACACAAAGCAACGTTGAATTGACTGGAACACACTCCATAATTAATTTATGCATTCAGGTGCAATTAACTTTTATTTATTCCGACTAAAATAATATCACAAAAGAGTTTCATCAGTAATCTGTTAAATGTGATTTATTAGCATTCCAAAACGATTATGGAAATGTTTGTAAAAGCGACCTTTTAGTGACAGTGACAACCACCAAAACTGGATAGAATCCATTTACATCGAATCTACTTTTCAAGTTTCAATCCGAACAGATTACAGCAAGTGGGTTAATTAGGCTTCCGCAGATTTACCTTGTAGCCACAAACAACCTAGACCTTGTTTCCTAGATCAAGTGTGTGAAATTTTATAAGGATCGAAATAAAATTGCAGATTTAAACGCATGAACATACTCCTTAAAGGGTAAAATATGTAAGCGATGAGATCTCAAGTATCAAGTTCATTCAAAGATCCAGTGCAGATCATGTTTGCACATTATGCCAAATAAATGCCAATTTTATTCTAAAAATTACAGAATTAGTTAAAAATATGTATAACACAATTTTTAAGTTGTGAGCATAGAATTTCGAAACTTTTTCCAATTTTAATAAATGAAAAATGTCCAATGAACTTTATATCTTCTTGACCAGAGAAAATTTATTTCTTAATCTTTTCTTGGCCAGACAAAATCTCTTTCTTCATATCATCTTGGCCAGACAAAATCTATTTCTTCATCTCTTCTTGGCTTTTCTTCATCACTTCCTGCCCTTTGGACATTTTCTTCTCCATTTCTTGCATGAAAGCAAAAAGCTGTTGAAATTGTTCATCTTGTTCCGCCATTGCTCTGGTAATCGGCATTCAAACCCCACTTTTGACACCAGTTGTTGCGTGGGCGGGTTCGAAAGATTTAAAGCCAAAGCAGATCAAAACTTGCAGAAATTTATTCCAATACAACTCTTCACATATTTCTTTACAACTCCAGAACTTCTCGTTCTAGTAGACAGAAAACAGCTCTTTTCACAACAATAGAGCACAAAACAGCAGTTAAAAAATTGACACAACTGCTCAAATCGCTGCAAAAGACAATGCAATACAGTTCGCTTTCGGAACTCTCTGAACGCTCACTGAGACTCAGTATCAGTAATTCCAGTCAACTAATGGACTCAGCTAACAACTAACTCCATCACCCGCTCTCTTGAGCTTTTAAATGGGAGGCGAACATACGTGAATCTTCTAGAGATAGACATTTGGAGAACTTTAAAGGTAGTAGTCGAAAAGTCCTATACATGTACATGGGGATCGAAAATGTCGCCAAATGGTAGCCAAGTTTGGCGACATTTAGCGATTTCTCGCCAAATTTGGCGACAAAATTAGTCGCCAAAACCATCGCCAACTTGGCTCTATCTCACCACCCTAATAGCACACATCCTCCCAGGGAGGTCCCTAGGAAGTCCCCAGTCATCCCTGGGACTACGAATGACTTCCCAGGGACCTCCCTGGGAGGATGTATGCTATTAGGGCAATTTGGCGAGATTCCCATTACCATAATGTTAAATGTCCTGCTCCTTGTAAAACTCGCTTCCCAGTGTTTTCTCTGTAAAACTCGTTATCAAGCATCAAGACCCACAATGCAGTGAAGCCAAGCTAAGACGAACTATTGCACTGCCTTATGCGAGAAGTACATAAATTTTCCTATTTACAAAATTAACACTATGAAATATTTACAAATATACAAAAATTCGTAACAATATATATATATATATTTAAAGAAATAAAAAAATAAATACAAACATATATATATAACCATAATTTTATCATACGAATTAATTTTATCATACGAATACAAGCAAGTTATCAGAGTTATCATCTAGTTATTCTTACATGATTTGTTTTTTAAATGCAAGAAAAAACACTCGATTTCTTTCATCATAATCGAATCTTTTCTTTCTTAACTTCATGTTGAAATCTGTTGTTTATGCTATGAAATAGGAAATGGAATTGCAAATTAACAACTGAAACGGAATGTCGCATGAAAAGTGTTATGATACTGATCAGTCACACCATTGCAAAGCATATTTTTTCAAGGGCGATCAAAGACAGAGGCTCAAATGTAAACAATGTTTTTGTTAGATTTTGTTAATTTTTTTTTTTTTTTTTTTTAATTAGAATATGTTTGTTCACTTACATTGAGAACTTATCAAAATTAGTTTCGTGCGTTATTTTCTGTACTAAAAGCTATGCAACTTGTCTTGATCGAAAAAAAAATGAGTAGTTAGATGATGAAAAGAGTTGTTAACCCTTTAGCTTATAAAAGTGTAGCATATATAATGTGACCAGACGTCCGATTTTGGCGGGACAGTTCCGCTTTTCATCTCACTGTTCCGCTCCCCGAATGTCACACGAAATTGTCCCTCTTTTCCGTTACAGAGTTCTGCCAAATTACTTCTAAACAAAACAAAAATCTTCTTCCGAATTTCGTTAATCAAGAAAAACCAACAGAGTGGGTAACTGATGAAGTTTCTGCAGATAAAAGTTGGATGGAGGTTTTTACCCAATTCCACCAGCACTCAAATGAAATTTCCAAGATAATGAAAATTGTGGAATTCGGCTTTAGTTTTCCGGGTACAACTGCTACAGTTGAAAGGACATTTTCTGTTGATGGTAATAAAATATGGACTTCTGAAAAGACATAACTTTCTGAAATGTTTTTTAATAACTAAAATTAACTTTTCATATTGTGGCAGAGAGTTTTTAGATTTCAAAAAATCAAATAAAAATTTGTTAAATTCGCAATAGCTTCGAAAAAGTAGTCTATGTAAGTATGGTTGAAAGTTAATAATGAAGTTAAATAAAGGTATGATTTACAATGTAATTTGCATACCTTCAGAAAATACCTCGGAAATTGAAGCTTTTAGAATTGTGTATTTCGAACACCACAAAAATGATACGAAGTGGAAATTTTTTTTCCTCGATATAGACCATAGACTTATTATCATCAATAGACCACTCGTTCCCACTTCAATTATACAACGAGAATGAAACCAAAATGAATCCCATGAGTAGGGACTTTTTGGCAGATTTCTCCTTACTCATGCGATAAACAAAAACATAATTATGAGTGTAATGTAAAACCTTAACTAAATAGAAAATTTAAAAAATAGCAAATACTTGTGAAAGGTTATTGAGCCTCCTTTCTGGAATTTTTCTTTGCAATCAAATGCAGAACAATATTTCACCATTTTTCTTGTATTCACGTACTTTCCGTCAGACGCATTTCGGCGTTTTCCATTGGAATGAGTGGTTTGTCTCCTTTGTCTATCAGTCACGTGGTTTTTAATTTGGTTACACGAGGTTACTCTAAACATGCGGTCTAGCAACCAACAATACAAGACAACTACGTCGTCAAATGAATCCTTTATCTAATAATCTTATTATCCTTTATCGCCTGAGTGAGGAGAAACCTGCCAAAAAGTCCCTACTCATGTGATTCATTTTGGTTTCATTCTCGTTGAATAATTGAAGTGGGAACGCGCGGTCTATTGGTAATAATAAGTCTATGAATTAAATTACAGATTAAAAATACAGAATCCGAATTGGCAGAGTTCAACAAAATTCGTGAAATCTGCGTGAACACGCATTGAAAATCAATTTTACCCCATAGATTTAACCTCATGCGTTAATTCACTCATCTGCCAATTCGGATTCTGTATTTTTAATCTATAATTTTAATTCATAGACTTATTATTACCAATAGACCGCGCGTTCCCACTTCAATTATTCAACGAGAATGAAACCAAAATGAATCCCATGAGTAGGGACTTTTTGGCGGGTTTCTCCTCACTCAGGCGATAAAGGATAATAAGATTATTAGATAAAGGATTCATTTGACGACGTAGTTGTCTTGTATTGTTGGTTGCTAGACCGCATGTTTAGAGTAACCTCGTGTAACCAAATTAAAAACCACGTGACTGATAGACGAAGGAGACAAACCACTCGTTCCAATGGAAAACGCCGAAATGCGTCTGACGGAAAGTACGTGAATACAAGAAAAATGATGAAATATTGTTCCGCATTTGGTTGCAAAGAAAAATTCCAGAAAGGAGGCTCCTTTCCCAAGTAAGTGCTATTTTTTTAAATTTTCTATTTAGTTAAGGTTTTACAGTACACTCATAAATATGTTTATCGCCTGAGTGAGGAGAAATCCGCCAAAAAGTCCCTACTCATGTGATTCATTTTGGTTTCATTCTCGTTGTTAAAAAATCTCGTTGTATATCGATGACAGAGACTTGTCTTGATTTTTAGTTAGAACAATCTGGTTATATTAAAGATATATGGTACAAAAATTTAACACGCCCGCTAAAATCAATTGCATCATAAAAAGAAAAAAGCATGCACAATAGCAGCGTTAGCCACTACGTAGCCCTCGACAGATTTTTCTTCGGCCTGCCTGCACCACAGAAGATAAAAAAAAAAAATCAAGTTTCACGGTATGGACCTTTTTCCTAACTATGTAGAACGGAGTTCTCCACTACATGCCCGAAGAAGCTGTATGAAGAAGGCTCTCAGCAAGGTGGTTTTCATCAAGAATAAATACAGGAATAACTTGACTGAATCTCATTTGGACAATTTATTAAAATTGGCTGCAGCTAATACTCCAAAAGACATCGACTCTATCATAAAATAAACCGCCATTGCCTCACAACTGATATCGACTAAAACGGAGCAATCTAGAAGAACAATTCACCTGTTGGCTGTGGGGTTAGCGCTCTGGCTTCGCATGCCAAAAGTGCCGGGTTCGAATCCCGGGTAAGGCATGGATGTTCGGTGTGGTTCGGAATCCACGTTAAGCTGTAGGTCCCGGCCTGATTAGCAGTTATTGTGCATAAGTATAGGTCGTTGAGCACACAAACCAACCAACTAGAAGTACAATTTAAGTACTTCTATTAATTAGATCAAGTCGCATTGTCACATTGAAACAATAGATTCTCTTCTTTTTTAGACTTTAATTTACTAATAATAAAACTATTATTTTTTTAGTTATTTGAAGAAAGAAAATATCAATTGCAATTTTATTAAGATAAAATAATTAACATTTCTTTTCCAGTTTTCAGAGATTTGTTAAACCGATAATTATTAAAGATATATGTTTTGATGTATCCAGTCCGCGAAAAGCTCCACCATAAGTCTAACAGCCCGCCTCGAAAAGTTATTGGCGAACTCTGCACTAAAGGATTAAGCAGAAAGAAAGCTTCTAATTGATCAGAGTCAGATTTGTCTGACTTAGACCAAAAGAATTAGACAATCGCTTATTAGTTAATTTTTTTTTAAAACTTTAACTTGCAATGTTTGCTCTCAATCTTTTCTTATAGTCCGAGAGGCGACTGCAATTTTTGGACCTCATCGAACATCATTCTGAATTTTTTTATAGAGATTGGAGAAAAAGGAATAGATTAGGAATCCACTGGTCTGCCGAGGCAAAAATGGCCGAAACTGATCAAAAATTGACTTGGAATGAGTTGAACTAAAATCCGATTGCCAAAATAAGTCATAACTGGCCAAAAAGAGAACTCACTTTTTCGTCTGGCAACCCTGCATTTTGATTTTCAATGAGAAAAAGCGCAAACGATTTCTGATCTCTGGCTTAGAAAATGCGTATATTTAAAAAGTAAGCCAAATTGGCGATATCAGTTACGTCATCCGTGACGTAATGTTTAATGCCAACTTGGCTCCCTTTTAATAGAAGCAAGCAGATCGTCGCCAGATATCTATCTATATCGTCTGCAACCTTCTTAATTGATAATTAAAGAGTGAGGGTTACCAAATAAAAAAAAAGTGCTCATTATCTGGCAAGTTATTGCTCATTTGGCAATTGGATTTAGTTCAACTTATTAAAAGTTGATTTTTAACCAGTTTCGGCCATTTTTACCACGGCAGACCAGTGGATTCTTAATCTACTCACTTTTCTCTAATTTCTATAAAAAAATCAGAATGATGTTCGATGGGGTCCAAAAATTGCAGTCGCCTCTCAGTCTTTTAACTTTACATCGAACGTGTACGAACCAAAATTATTTCGCACTATCTCTAGCCCTCTACCACAGAAACCATGTAATAATTTAATAAACATTCTTATGGAGTAAATACGAGCAGTGGTCTCGATCATCGTTGTATTGGCAGATCACTGCTAAAGCTTGATTTAAAAAAAAATATATATATATTGACCAATACACAGTGTATTTTTGAAATGTAATGTTTTCATTAATCATCTTGAGTAAACCTCTTTTATTGGGGGGGAGGGGGTAATTTGCGATTAGAAGGGATAATGAAATAATTTACATTACAAGCGACAGTACTGTTTCAAAAATTGTCTGTAAATAATTCTAAACAGTGACGTATTTATTTTAAAGTTCTATTTTATTTTGTCTATAAAATTCTAAACACTGACGTATTTATTTTAACGTTCTATTTTTATTTAATTTAATTTGTAAACAGCGATAATTCAGGTTAGAAAAAGGTGGCAACACCTAAATCATACGGGAAATTTCGAGGCATTTCGATAAGACGATTGGTCGGCTGGATTTTGCTAGAAATTTCTGACGTAAAGAAACGAAAAGTGAAATCGAGTTCAATTCATCTATATAGATAAACAACAGGATAGACTGCTCCGATGTCAATGCAAGGAGAAAAACACGCCGGTGGTTGATGATATGGGTGGATGATTAACCAATCACAGTTCACTTTTAAAGTTGGATGGAAATGCGAGAAACCTTGTAAAGTAGATATTTTTTTGCACATTATTACTAATTAAGGCCTACTATGGACATTTCTGCTGTGTACAGCCCACAATTTTATTTTCAATCCTCGGCAATCCGTATTTTTTGTCCACCCAACGGCATCTGGCAACAGCTTCATTTTCCCAGCGTTAAGCAGTCTATCTAGTTGAATATCTATATCGATGGTTCAATTGTGTTGAGAATCGTTTGCTGTTCGGAAAACTTCCGATGTTTACTTTCTGAGCCTGAATTAACGCTGCGTTCGAAATTGAATGTACCGAAGCTTTTATTGAAGCTTGAAAACAATTATGTTGCTCGAAGATGTTTGTGAGCCTTCTGAGGAAGAATAATTTATAGTTTTTACTTAGTAAAAACTGAGTCATCATTTTCTTCTGAGAAAAATTTATAACAATACTTTATCAAAACTGAGATTCACATGGCATCTAGTATACTAAACTTCAACTTAACTTGACATCACTAGACGGTAGATCGTCACAGTGCTCATAGGTATTTAATCCATTTTGGCTGCGTGAAAGCATAATGTTCGCCAAACCACAACCCTGTAGAGAACAGAAGGCTATAAGGTTTGGCGAGAATTATGTCTTCACTCCGCTAAAATGGATTAATTGCCTATGAGCACGGTGAAGATCTATCGTCTAGTGATGTCAAGTAAAGTTGGAGTTTAGTATAGCGGCCGACATAAATTGTTAGTCTTGTGTTTTAGTTGTGAAATAAACACCTTAGTGCTATAGAAAATAATGGAAAAGGTTTTTTCTGTTCCAGGGAAGAAAGACGCTTTGTCATGACGCGTCTTTATATGCATATGAAGATGTGTTTTTAACTTTTTTTTTAATACCGATTTTGGATCACGATTAGACATAATACACCTTCAATTTCTAAGCTTTGCAGATATTATTGAATTTATTTTTTTTCTAATTTTAATTATTGTTTGCTTAGAGTAATGGATTTGCAGATAGAAAAAAATTACTCAAATATTGTAACAATCGGTCATTGATTTCCTAAGTGATAAAAATTCAACATCGAGCTTCATCCATCTGAACCAAAATAATTGTAAAATCAACATAAAATCTGATAAAAAAAAAATGTCTTACTTCCAGAACCGGTTAATATAAACTTAAGGACATACATTTCATTTGTTTCAGAAATTGGAGATAAGGTATGGCAGACTGTTAATGACAACTTACCTGATGCTATCAACCCTCTTAATCGTAAGTATATATGTATTATTATGTTTTTTTTAATACAAGTTAATTTTACTTTAAAAGTACTCCCGGAAGGTATTATCACTTTTACAGAGGACTTAAGTTAATAATTATAAGGCGCAGTAGGGTTTTTGTGTTACTCTTTCTTCAGAAAATGTCCAATACAACCAACCAAATCACGCATTTTCATAACGCTTTTAAATTTATGTTCCAGGAGCTTGTGTACTATGAGCTGGATTCATTTCAGATAAACTCATTAAAATAAGTCTTATTTTCTTAAACAAAAATGAAAAATGTATAATTTACAAACATTTGAGAGAAGTGCGATTTCCAGAAAAATACTCATTTTTTTTTAATTTTTTTTTTAAATATATATTTTGTTTTTATGTACAGACAGTGCTTTTCATTTAAATCTTAGTAATTACCAGCCTGCAGTCTACTTGAATAACTCTTAAACGCCGTTAAAGACATAATTATAATTCTTGAAAGGGTACAGACTAAATTTATGCGTTATCTTTATTATTATAATTCTCATGATCTCTCCTCTTCTTTCCTCCGCAATTTCTTCAGCATCCCCAGTTTAAAATCTAGACGTGAGCTTTCTTGTGTTTCTTTCTTTTACAAAGTCCTTAATAATTTTATTGATTGCATTGAGATCCATAATTCCATTAAATTTGCTGTACCGACCAATACTCGTAGCCAAAATTTATTTATTACTGTTTTTACCAAATATAACTACATTGACAACTTTTGTTTGTATAAATTTTATAGAATTTTTAATTTGATTTCTGATGATTTGGATATTTTTAATGTATCTTTTTCTACGGTTCAAGGCAAAATGTCTGCTGGTTTTAAATGTGTAATCTTGTTTTGTTACTATTGTTTGCTTGTTTGTTATGTCCTATTCCTTGTACACTTTAAATGGAATTTTTCTGTAGTGTGCTTTATAATAATAAATAAATAAATAAACAGCGCGACATATGTTAATAAAAAAAATCGTTTCTTTTCATTGCAAAAAAAAAAAATTAAAATTGTGCAATTAAAAAAAAAAAAAAACTAGATGTGTGGAACATTGCACAACTTTCAATTACACTATATAACATTGGTCGTTGCAGTAAAATTTGACTTTGTTTTAAGTACCATTTTCACTCATTCGAAATAAAATGGCCAATTTGGCGATATTTTTATTAATAATTTTAAAGTGAGCACAAAAAAAAAAGAAGCCAAAATGGCAAAAATCGTGACTTTGTTCGATAGACGTTACATTGTCCTTGCTTGTGCTGTGCGTGTGGCGTAAAAAAATCCATTGTTGATGACCGATCTCAAGGGCAGGAGAGCTCTGCGTAAAAGGCTTTTATGGGAATTTCGGAAGTGGGAATGCTTAGAACATCTACGAGGCATTATCACAGCGATTTTGATCAAAATTGTTTAGAGCCGTTTTTTTTAGCAATTACTGAAAAACATAATTTTTTCAATGGCAGCTACCTTACGCGCATGCGCGATTTTGACGAAAACCTTAATGGTAGGTCCCTGTGCCATCACCAACCCGCACACCTAATTTGAACATCGTAGGTTAATTTGTTTGTGAATCATGCTGACCACAGACACTCACACAGAGACAAACATTTTTCTAGAACACTAATTTTTTTATCGAATGCTACACTTTTATTACTCTATGTATAAACAGCTACAAAGCTACAAGCAGCAACAGTAGCAAAAAAAAAATTCGTCTGATATTGTTCGTGAATTATTAATTTTTGAAAGTCCTCTGTGTTTCCTGTATTTTTGAAAGCAACCATGTCAATCATATATTATCAGGTATTAGGGTGTGTAACAAATGATGATTAATTTCGAAGAGCTTCTATAAAATGAATAATAATTAACGCAGTGTTAATTATTTAAGGATAATTTAATAAACCGTTCAATGATGTAATGATTCTATTTTTAAAACAATTTTACTAAGAATTCTTTTCAAAGGACGATATATGTCAACAACTCTCAACCAATACCCATTTTTTCTCTCTACTGTCATCTGCATGTACAGTAGAATCTCGATTAACCGATCTAATTCGGACCAAAGGTAGTTCGGTTAAGCAAAAATTCAGGATAAAAGAGAGTTGCAAAAAACAATAAAAAGTAAATGATTTTCGTTTATTGAATACAGGACTTTTAATGTTTTTTTATGACATAATTGTTGGAAATGAGTTTTCGTTGCGATAATCTTGATAATCTTTGTTTCGCTGCTCTATCCCGAAGTCTTATTGAAGGCAATAGTTCAGCTTGATCTGCATCCGAAGGTTGCTCTAACCATGTCAGTTCTTTAGAAAAACAGTCAAAAGCCTCACCATTACTTATGTAACTTTAGAGCGAGGGAAAAGATTACGGTTTAAAAAGGAACAAATGATTTACTACTCATTTGGGAGATTTTTGATGTCGACTAAATGATTGCCGGTTAACAGAGAGTTCCGGATAAAGGAGGGACGGTTAATCGAGGTTCTACCGTATTTTTTGTTAACTATACATATCCACAGTTCTCTCTAACCAAAACATTCATAATACCCCCTTCCAGTGATTTACACCAACTCCTGCATCGCGGACTTGGGATGCTTTTACACGGGTCCTCCCTTCTACCACCCCCTGCAGCGCCCTCTTCCACTCTCCCCAACCTCAAGGATTGACGAGATCAATTTCCTGCTCTTCACTCGATCCTCCAACGACACCTACCTGCTGCAATCGAATCTGACGTCGCTCGAGAACTCACCCTTCGATCCGACCTTGGAGACAAAAGTCATCATACATGGATTCCTGGTGGATATGGACTACGCCGATATTCGATACGTAAGAAAGAACTTCTCAAAGCAGAACTATTTTCTTATAGACTGAGAGGCGACTGCAATTTTTGGACCCCATCGAACATCATTCTGAATTTTTTTATAGAAATTAGAGAAAAGTGAGTAGATTAGGGAATCCACCGGTCTGCCGTGGCAAAAATGGCCGAAACTGGTCAAAAATAGACTTTCAATAAGTTGAACTAAATCCAATTGCCAAATGAGCCATAACTTGCCAAATAATGAGCATTTTTTTTATTTGGTAACCCTCACTCTTTAATTATCAACTAAGAAGGTTGCAGACGATTCAGATATCTGGCGACGGTCTACGTGCATCTATTAAAAGGGAGCCAAGTTGGAAATAAACATTACGTCACGGATGACGTAACTGATGTCGCCAATTTGGCTTACTTTTAAAAGATTCAAATTTTCCGAGCCAGAGATCAGAAATCGTTTGCGCTTTTTCTCACTGAAAATCAAAGTACAGGTTTGCCAGACGAAAAAGTGTATTCTCTTTTTGGCAAGTTATGACATATTTGGCAATCGGATTTTAGTTCAATTCATTCCATGTCGATTTTTGATCAGTGTCGGCCATTTTTGCCACGGCAGACCAGTGTATTCGTAATCTACTTTTTTTTCTTCAATCTCTATAAAAAATTCAGAATGATGTTCGATTGGGTCCAAAAATTGCAGTCGCCTCTAGGACTATTAACCCTTTTCATTCGTATATTCCCGTATGGGGACATCACTCGTTTTACCATCGCGCTCGTATGTCCCCGTACAGGGGACATCGCATCTTGCCCTTGCGCCAGTAAATTTCAACAAACCCAACCTTTCGACAAACTCTCCTTATTGCTCCTTTCAAATGGCGCAGAGAAGTGCTCGGACCATCGTGAACCAACACTTCTCACGTTCTCTTTTGACACAAAACCCCGCTCAAATGTCTTTTTATACATAATGCACACATTTTACCATATTTTGATTTGATTTCTTGTCCATTTCAAGAGAAAACTTCAGGGAAACATGTATTTCTCAAAAAGTTGTGCTGGAAAAAGTTAATTCTCCGAAATCACTAATAAATTTTAATGTCACCTGAGATGGCACATCCGAATGATATGCTAAAATTACGATGTCCCCTGAGAGGGGACAGCGGAGTGCAAAGGGTTAATGCGGTGTAGTGTAATATACTTAAGTATTCTTAATAGTTTCAATAAATTATTTTGACACGTTGAAAAATAAAATATTATATGTGGCCACATTCCCATCCTAGGTCAAGGGGTGTATTCAAGGGCTATATTTTTAAATTTTTGATTTAAGAATGGTAAACCTTCTAGTTAAATTGGAACACATTTCCATCAAAAAAATTCATCTTGATTGAACATGAAAAAAAAAATTCCGAGTTATTTGCTAACTTTCTAAAGCATAATTACGAGTGCAAAGGGTGTTTGCCTCCCATTTAGCTATTTTTTTTTCTGCTATTTTTTAACAAAAAAGTTTCTTTTACAAGTACTCTATAATAATGGGACTGTATGCAAGTTTGTTTGAAAGAATTAACATTCGCAAAGTTCATCAGAATTAGACATTGTGCTCTAAAGCTGAGAGATATAAGATTCGTTAGGCTTCCTCAACAAGCAGAGCTTATGCTTTTGTTTTTTATAACGTGCTGCCATCTACTGTGCACTCTAGCAACTTCAGATATGAAAAAATGGGAATATATTTGAAAGTGATTATTTCTGATGATGGTAAAATTAAAAATTTTAGTATTTAGGATTTTTTCAATTTTGATTTTAAAACAAATAACATTGTGTGCAATGCTGAGGACTTAGACAGTAAATTAGTACATATTTTATTAAGCTTAAATTGATCGTCCAAATAAGCAGTTTCCAGAAATAATTCTTTTTTTCCCCTACCATGCTGCCATCTATTGTCTAGTCTCGCAACTTCCGACTGTCTATTTCTGCCACTTATAAAGTGCTTATCAAAGCTATATACGTCTCGCAATTTTGAAATTTAGCAACATCTAGAAGAATACGAGATCGAAATTTTCTCGAAGGATAAAGTTTTAGTGGAGTGAAGCCTTCTCCATAGACATGATGCATAACTTTATTGGCTACAATACCTGTCAAATAAATTATTTTAATACACATGAACACATGCACAACAAGTATAATAACAGTTATAGTACATATAATTAACTAGTGTTTAACTGTTATACTCGGGGTTATTATTCACAATGACTAAAATCACACGTTTTAAAGCAATACTTCAACAAATACTGTGGGCAAATAGTTAAGTATTAGGTTGTAAGGTCCTCTATATTAATTGCTATTTTAAAATGTAGAGGGCGCCACGAAACAAGTATATTTCTGAAGATTTTTTTTTTTATAATTTTTTTTATTTTTCCAATTTTTTTTATCTGTTTTCCTGCGAGTGGCAGACGCGAATCAGTAATTGAACACCTGCGCCACTTATTAGAAGCACATTAATATAAATGTGTTTGTTATCTTTCGCAATGAAGTTCTTATTGTGGTACACTACAAGGTATATGGAACGAGAACAGGCTACTATTTAACCCTTAAATGCATATTGTATCCAATTCGATACATTCCTTGAATGAGTAGAATGTAGATCTCTTTACGTAGTAACCTTTGCATAGTGTTTTTATTTAAATTTACCGAAACTATTTTATCGTTTTCGAACGCAACTATAATCTTTGACAGTTTATTTCTTTATCTGTGACAATTTTTATTGTTGGGGGCGCTGTTTTCTGAGTACAATTTCATTTCGGCGGGTGTTACGAATTACGATAATTTATATAAAAAGTAATAAAAACACACAGGAAAAATTGTTTTCTGGTAAAAACAAGGTAGAGTAACGAATTATATTTATATTTTTGCATATACTGATAAATTTATGCGAGGAAAATGCAGCTTTTTTTGTGATGTAAAACTACATCAATATGCAAAATCCTTATGTTGTTGTTTTTTTTTATTATTTTTCTCTTTAGCTACACCCATTTCTTAGTTGATTTCAAATTTTATTTATTGAAAATAATATTTCATGCATTTAAGGGTTAAATACAGTTGTTGTTATTATTATAACTAACTGTTGAAAAAAATATATAACGGCGCCTCCACTTTCTTTTTTGTGTATTTTCTAACTTTTTTAAACTTCCTTTTCGTCCCTGTATTTCCTCCTTATTGTTGTCTCGTTCTTTGCAGAGTATGAAGGACGCTGTTCTTGCTCACGGTGACTACAACGTGATCATCGTCGACTGGACTTCACTCAACGGATTTCCTTACTCCCAGGCGGTCGCCAACACAAGAGTGGTCGGCGCCCAACTCGCCAAGCTCATCAACTTCCTCATTGTAAGAACGCATTCTAGAGGTCGGAAATATCGATCAAAATAAATATCGATACTATATCGTTGCATAGAAAAAAATATCAATACTATATCGTTGCATAGAAAAAAAAATATCAATACTACATCTTTGCATAGAAAAAATATCGATACTATATCGTTGCATAGAAAAAAAAATATCGATACTACATCTTTGCATAGAAAAAATATCGATACTATATCGTTGCATAGAAAAAAAAATATCGATACTACATCTTTGCATAGAAAAAATATCGATACTATATCGTTGCATAGAAAAAAATATCGATACTATATCGTTGCATAGAAAAAAATATCGATATATCGATACATGATTTTTTTTAATTTGATTTCCAATTTTGCCAGAAACAAAGTTTTTCAGGGCAAATTTCTACTTTTCATGATTGCTTTTTTGTAAGGTGACTACTTTTTCAACTGAAATGGATCGATTACAAAAAAAAAAGTTATATTTTCGCTTATTTGGTGCAGTGATTTTAAGAAAAATTTAAATAATTTTTAATAGCTTTTAAATGTATGGAAAATATTGAATATTGGTACCATTTTAACTGTTTCTCAGCCAAGTTCAAACTTTAGTTTTGAAGTTTTTGAAAAGTGAATAAAGAAAATTGAAAAAACACATGGAACTACAAAACGATCATCAAAAAACTAAAAAAAAAAATGAAAATATCGATATATCGGTGACTTTTATCGATACTTTTAATATCGATATTTTTTTAGATATATAAATATATCGTCGTATCGATATATAGCCGACCTCTAACGCATTCCCATAAGGGGCTCATAATGAAACTGACTCTTTATTTTTAAACAACATCTAATATCTGCATAGCATCCTCAGACATTAGTATGCAGAGGCGCGTTTACGTTTCGCCTGCCAAACACCGCCAACCGCGCCAAAACCAACGCAAAAGTATCAACACTAAAGATCATTAACTGTAACCTCTGAAATAGCTCAAAAGCGATTTCTCCTCTGCAAGCAGATGGAACCATTTGAACTGCCGCCATATGCACCCCACCCCCTCTATTGCTGTATCATATAGACTGAGAGTCGACTGCAATTTTTGGACCCCATCGAACATCATTCAGAATTTTTTATGGAAATTGGAGGAAAGTGAGTAGATAACGATCCCACTGGTCTGCCTTGGCAAAAATGGCCGAAACTGGTCAAAAATCGACTTTTAATAAGTTGAACTAAATCCAATTGCCGAATGCGCCATAACTTGCCAAATAATGAGCATTTCTTTTTTATTTGGTAACCCTCACTCTTTAATTTTCAATTAAGAAGGTTGCAGACGATTCAGATATCTGGCGACGGTCTACTTGCATCTATTAAAAGGGAGCCAAGTTGGTAATAAACATTACGTCACTGATGGCGTAACTAATGTCGCCAATTCGGCTCACTTTTAAAAGATGCAAGTTTTACCGAGCCAGAGATCAGAAATCGTTTGCGCTTTTTCTCATTGAAAATCAAAATGCAGTGGGTTGCCAGACGAAAAAGTGTGTTCCCTTTTTGGCAAGTTATGACATATTTGGCAATAAAGTTTTTAGTTCAACTCTTTCCAAGTTGACTTCTGATCAGTTTCGGCCGTTTTTGCCTCGGCAGACCAGTGGATTCCTAATCTACCCACTTTTCTACAATTTCTATAAAAAATTTAGAATGATGTTCGATGAGATCCAAAAATTGCAGTCGCCTCTCCGACTAATAGTTTGCTAATGGTTTCTAACTGTTAAGAAGTTCTAGTAAAGGATCATTCCCTATATTTGCTATGTCACAATCTTCCAGCACAGTGCATTTAGAAACTACTTTCTATAATACCTTGGAATTTGGTGAGTAGGTATGATAAAGATCACTTAATGAAATGACCTAATTTATTTTTATTGAATGTCTTTCTATTAAAAATGAAAATTAAAACAGTGAAAGACAAAACCGAAATATGAAATAAAATATATTAGACGCTATTTTCGAATTTTTAATTTATGTGATTTCATTAAGGTGATCATTAACCTAATCACCAAATGTGAAGGTTTTATAGAAAGTAGTTTCTAAATGCATTGGGCTAGAAGATTGTAAACATAGCAAGTATATGGAATGACCCTATTTAAACTAGGACTTACTCTTAGAGCCGAAAATTAGTTTGGGGAAGAGTTACTAATGTAGATGGTAATGCTCACATCGTTTTAGAATTGTTAAGCAGTTCAAGGAGAGAAGTCTTATACGATGCAATCAACACATTCATTGAATTATGTTGGGGAGAAGGGAGGAGGTTTAAACTATGTCTTAACTATTTATAAAGTGACAATGTTGGTGGCTACAGGTACCTTCAGAAATTAAAATACCAAGAGCTTGAAAAGCTAACTTAGGCTGACTCAATGACGAGCAGAACTGAATATTAATGATAGGACTCACTGTTAAAAAGCGCTGACCTCAACAAATCTCACGTGAATGGGTTGTCAAAAAAGTGTGAAGTTACTGAATGAATCGGTTTAAAAATTTGAATTCACGCTTTCGAAGGATGTATTAAATTAATGTCACTACTAAAAGAGATTGGTGTTATGTAGTTCTCTGTGGTGGTTATAACATACAACCCATAAAAACAAGTGGCTTCAAGTCGGAAAGAATTACCCTATATATACCCTATACCACAAAGAATTACCCTATATATAAGTTACAGTTAGATATTAATAGCCGATGCCGAAATGTCCCACTACGTAAGAATGCGGGGAAAAAGTTTTATTTCTATCTAATGTAAAGTAGATTGAACTAACTGACCTTTAGTAACACATTATCCTAATTGCCCAGTGTAACAAAAGCTTATGAAGTCACGCACTCGTGTTCTTAGTGGTTGGTTGTTTTCAGATTATCTGGCACCGTCAGCAACACGAGGGCTATAATGAGCCGAAACATTCGTCATTTGACAAGCCAACATACATTTACAAACACCCATGCCTAACACAAGACTCGAACCCGCAACCTCGCGGTCTAGAAGTTAGCACGCTAACCACCATACCGTTTGATCGGCCGTGTTCTTAGTGAAGCAGTATTTTTGCTCATTTGCACTGTAGTTTGAAAATTAAATTTGTTGTAATCCAATAAATATTCAATTTTTAAAAATTAACCCATAAAAACAAAGTTTTTTATATACATCCTTTATATGTATTACCAACTTTTATGGGCAATACCAACTTATTTATACGATTGTGTGCTCAGATCAAGTTTTCATAATGTTTCTCATTCCATCGATTCCGTGAATTGACCATTGAGCGAAGAAAATAATCGATTCCATGCTTTTGACCAACTTTTTGTGTGTGCCCTCAATGCATTGTCATCGACAACGTGTCCCTCTGCCAAGTTTCAGCTCAATTTTATGACGACAAGTGGGTAAATGAGCCCTCCTCAGATTTGCCCACTGCATTTAAACCAGACATACTTACTAACAAATAAAATATAAATTAATATAAACGATTTAAAATCTAATTAATGGAATTCATTTTCCGATAAATTTGAGGCCGACCAAACGCTATAGTGGTTAGCGTGCTAGCTTCTAGACCGCGAGGTTGCGGGTTCCGAGTTCCGTGTTGGGCATGGGTGTTTGTAAATGCATGTTGGCTTGTCTAATGACGAATGTTTCGGCGCATTATAGCCCTCGTGTTGCTGACGGCGCCAGATAATCTGAATACAACCAACCAACCGATAAATTTGAGGAATATACAAGCGATCTTCATATGATGCGAGAATATGATGAGCGAGTTTCTGGTAGTTCTAACATTTCAAATCTTTAAAGCTGTACATTTCTTCATAAGCATTTCTCGCTCGTACTCTGTTATCTTTTAACAATAAGTGAATTTATAACCTATATTCTGTTCTATAATGAACTCATATTTCTTATTTCTCGAGTCAAGAAAGTGTGATGTAAAAAAAATTGTCTTCTCCCATAGAACAATACAGATGTGTTGGCAGAAAGTTTCCATATCATCGGTCACAGCTTGGGTGGTCATACAGCCGGATATGCCGGAGAACGAATAGAAAACTTGGGAAGGATCACAGGTGAGGATAAGGTATCTTATTGTTGCATGGATGGGTTCGAAAGATTTGAAGCCAAAGCAGATCAAAACTTGCAGAAATTTATCCCAATATAACTCTTCACAGATTCCTGTACAACTGCAGAACTACTCGTTCTAGTAGACTCAATACAGCTCTATACACAACAATAGAGCACAAAACAGCAGTGAAACTTGACAAACAACTGCTAAATCGCCGCAAAAGACAATGCGATACGGTTCACTTTCGGAACCCTCTGAATGCTCGCTGACAGACAACTCAGCAAGTAACTCCAGTAAACTACTCACTCCCCGCTCACTTGGCCGGTTTTATATAGGGGAGGCGAACATTCTTGAAACTTCTAGAGGTAGATATTTGGAGAACTTTCCAGATCGTAGTCGAAAAGTCCTATACATGTACATGGGGACCGAAAATGTCGCCAAATGGTCGCCAAGTTTGGCGACATTTGGAGATTTCTCAGTACTCAATACAGCTCAATACTCAGTACTCAATACAAAAATTAGTCGCCAAAACCGTCGCCAACTTGACTCTATCTCGCCAAATTTGGCGAGATTGACATTACCATAATGTTAAATGCCCTGCTCCTTATAAAACTCGCTTCCCAGCGTTATCTCTGTAAAGCTCGTTATCAAGCATCAAAAGACTTATTACAGGAAAAAAAACTATTGCACTGCCTTATGCGAAATGCACATAAATTTTCCTATTTACAAAATTAACAAAACGAAATATTTACAAATATACAAAAATTCGTAACATTATTATAAGTAAAATACATGCGAATGCCCCATTCAAATTCCTAGAGAACTTTGCCGATAATTATTCCTTAATGGATGATTCCAGCATTTTTTAAAAACGAGGGAAATTAGTTTATATTTATAAAGAATTTCTTTCTAAGTTCCAAATATTCAAACAAAAGTTCTTTAAAAAAAAATTAGTTATTTAAATATTAAGAAAAGAAACTGCTCCAAACCCGAGCCAAAACCAGTTTGATCAAAACACTCCGCTATAGCTGTGACGTCATAATATCCTTTCGTTTTTAGTGGTTATCGTGAGGTTTCTGGCAAATAGTTGGCGTTGGTTTGGCAAACAGTTGCTACAGGACGGCGTGATTTACGAGAAACTTGCAAAACTGGTTTCCACTAAAGGCCAAGTTGTTTCATATCAAGTGACGTCACATTCAATTCGAGCCGAATAAATCGTTTCCTCTTCAAAGTCTAACAGGTGAACTTAGGTTGCAATAAAAAAAAAAAAAAAGGAAAAGAGCAGTGAGCCGAAATTGTTGTGTTGGTGGCCTTTTTGAAACATTTAGAAATAAAGAAATAAAAAAATGCGGGAATTGTCCATTGTATTATATCAAAGTACTATACAATTTTTTAGTTTGTCTTTATTAAATTACTTAATAAAATGCTTGGTGCACATTTTATTAAAAATATTTGTGAAATGAGTATATATATTCAATTTTTATGCTAAAATTTCAAAATTTTATTCAGCACTTCAGAACTAAAAATAAGACATTGCTGGTTACAAGTACTTTTTGTGCATTCATTTAATTAGTTAATTTAAATTTAAATGGCTAATTGGGAAAACATAACGAACTGAAATGAACTTCCAATTAAATTAGAGACACGATTTTTATTGCAAATAAAATATATCATTCTGATACTTGGTCCAAACTAGAATTGTGAGTTTCGCTTTATTATTTATGTAATTATACATTTTTAGATAAAAAATGTGAAAACATATTTTTTATCAAAAAAACTAACATTCAAAAGTATTTTAAAATGTGTTTATCTCTCTCTCTATATAAGGCAAAGCCCTCACTCACTCACTCACTCACTCACTCATCACACTAATTCTCCCACTTCTCACATAGTCACAACTCTGAAAATCGGCACAAATATCAACAATGGTAAAAATAGAAAAAGTAAGCTATTCCGATCTCGATTAACACACTTTAAGGGGTCGAAAAGGGGTTAAACATTCCAAAAGAGGGACATTCGAATGTCCTACTTTTCATTTCATCACAACTCTAAAAATTGGTGCGAATATCAATAGAGACAACCTTAAAAAAGTAAGCTATTCCGATCTCGATCAACCCACTTTAAGGAGTCGAAATGGGGTTAAACGTTCCAAACGAGGGACATTCGAATATCCCACTTCCCATTTGGTCAAAACTCTAAAAATTGGTACAAATATTAGCAATAGTAAACATAGAAAAAGTAAGCTATTCCGATCTCGATCAATTCACTTTAAGGGGTCGAAAAGGGGTTAAACGTTCCAAACGAGGGACATTCGAATATCCCACTTCCCATTTGGTCACAACTCTAAAAATTGGTACAAATATTAACAATAGTAAACATAGAAAAAGTAAGCTATTCCGATCTCGATCAACCCACTTTAAGGGGTCGAAAAGGGGTTAAACGTTCCAAACGAGGGACATTCGAATATCCCACTTCCCATTTGGTCACAACTCTAAAAATTGGTACATATATTAACAATAGTAAACATAGAAAAAGTAAGCTATTCCGATCTCGATCAACCCACTTTAAGGGGTCGAAAAGGGGTTAAACGTTCCAAACGAGGGACATTCGAATATCCCACTTCCCATTTGGTCACAATTCTAAAAATTGGTACAAATATTAACAATAGTAAACATAGAAAAAGTAAGCTATTCCGATCTCGATCAACCCACTTTAAGGGGTCGAAAAGGGGTTAAACGTTCCAAACGAGGGACATTCGAATATCCCACTTCCCATTTGGTCACAACTCTAAAAATTGGTACAAATATTAACAATAGTAAACATAGAAAAAGTAAGCTATTCCGATCTCGATCAACCCACTTTAAGGGGTCGAAAAGGGGTTAAACGTTCCAAACGAGGGACATTCGAATATCCCACTTCCCATTTGGTCACAACTCTAAAAATTGGTACAAATATTAACAATAGTAAACATAGTAACAATATAGATTAGACTTTTCATGAGACCTTATTCACAACTACTTTCAACTAAACATAATTTGAGAGGCTCCGATATCCTAGTGGTTACAATATCGGGCTCATGATTGGAGGGTTGTGGGTTCGGTCCTCGGTCTACCAAATATCGGTGTGTACTAATGGGGGCTGGCGTACATTAAATCCGTCATGGTTCAAAAATTTTCCAATAAATCGAGTCTTCATTAATTCTCACAACTTTGTTAATATTTTCTTGAGCTGATAGTTCTAGCGATACGTTTCCAAAGACTTGTGATGTCATTTTGCCATAATTCTCTTTTTTTTACACACTTGCTTCCTGACTCTCAATGTATATAGTCAAGGGGCTGTATTTATCTTAATAAACTTAAGATGTCTGCCTTACAAGGATCGAATTGTTCTTATTTCCTACGACTGCCTTAAGGGGAGTTTAAATCTTTTGACGGCAACAAAAACAGCTTTTTTACGTAATTTTCGATATGCTTTAAAATTAAAAGTATTTGATATTTTTCATTGATATTTTTTCTGCAGCATAATGTTTATTTCCTTCTTGAAAAATATTAATTATTTTAAGCATAAGTATGTTTTTTATAAAGTTATCAAGTGAAACGTAATGAGGGAAAATTTGTAAAAAAAAATTCTGAATATAAGTTACCCACAATATTAAAAAAAAAGTTATTTTTCTATTCCTTTAAACAAATTTATGGATATGCACGTGATAGTTTTACATTCGCTGAAGTAGGAAATAAGAATATAGATGACAAGTTTTTTATAAATTTAAATTTTAAAGTTATTTTTTACTTACAAATATTTTTATATTGTATAAAAGAATAGGTCTGCTTTAGAGAATAAACCCATAAATTAGCTTTAATTTCCAATATTAATATTGAGTTTATTCCAGAAACTTAATAAAATATCTTGTGGGTAATTTATGTTCAAACATTCATTTTTTTCTAAATTTTTCATCGTTACGTTTTACTTGATAACTTTTAAAAAAATATATTTATGTCTAAAATAATTATTGTTTTTCAAGAAGAAAATAAGCATTGTACCTTAAAAAAAATTACAATTAAAAATATAAAGTATATTTTATTTAAAGCATATTGAACATTACGCAAAGAAAGCTGTTTTTGTTGGCGTCAAAAGGTTTAAACTCCCCTTAAACCTTTTGTGATAAGCTTTCCCTGGGCTCGTTGAATACATAAATACATATACACACTTTAAATGGGTAAAATCTGTCTACCTTTGATACTATGTCGAAGTCTCATAACAGAAAAAGTGCTTTGTTTTGATATTGCGGATGATTATTCCCCTTGATGAAGTGATCATCTTCATTATATTGAGTTTCATCTATCTGGTTGATGGTTGACTTCATTATTTTTTATTCTTGTTAATTTTTACTATTTGGATTGTGCTCAAGTTTCGGCTCAGTATTTGCTTAATTGTGTGTTATTTTCTCTGTAATTGAATTGTATTGTAATTATTTTCTCTGTATTTATTTATATACCGTAAAATGGGGTGAATAGGAACAGCGGGGTGAATCGGAACGAAACTTCATGAAATTACACAGAAATTATTATTTTACACAAATAAAGCAGTTTTATTAATTATATATATTTTTTATTTGACTAACATTTTTGGAATCTTGGAACATTTTTGTGGGGTTTTCAACACTGTCCTTTTTTTTTAAATTTTTTTGAAACAGCGTCAAATAATCCAACGAGTTTTAACTTCTCCAAAACTTATCCCGTAATTAATAACATGTACCATCTATAGACTTAACTAATATATTTTTAGATAAGAATAAACATCCACAACTGCATGCCATACTTAATTTAACTTGGTTTTAAAAACTTTTTATTTTACGAATTTTTATGTTTTGCCCCGTCTCGATTTTGAGATTTGCGGGGTGAATCGGAACACTTGAAAAGTGATATTAAAGAGCTGTTTTTGGCAAGATTATGTTCCACACAAGATTCAGCGACTGAAGAAGAGTCTAATTACTCCCTTCAAGACAGTAATCAAGATTGCAAGCTTGAATAAATGTCAGAAGAGGAGTCTAGTGTCCGCATGGCAGAAAACCCGATTGTTCCAGTGTTTTTTTCTCTAAATGACTTCGTTATCTTTAAGTTATATGGAGAAATGTATGAAGACTCTATGTAAGCAAAGTTTTACACTCACAAGATTATTGTTATATAAGTGTGTTTTACAAAAAGCGCTTATGAACGAAGAGATTTTCTGAAACAAATGAGGATGCTTTCCTTTCTCAAAATATTTTAAGGAATTTGAAGTCATGCACCACGCACACATAAAGTAGATTTAAATATATTATTAATTTTAAAGACTATTTGGATGAGTTATAGGAGAAGAGTTGATACGCTTTCAAACATACGATTTGTTTTGGCAATAATTGACAAACACAAATTTTATCCGTCATATTAAATGATTTTTTTTATAATAATTGCGTGTTTCTATTTACCACATTGCATTATTACTTGTTTTTTGTCACCCTGTAAACATTTAAATAAGATCAGACATAAATTGTAACGTGTGTTCCGATTCACCCCTTTCTGCGGGGTGAATCGGAACACCATGAAAAAATTCAAAATAAATTAAAGTCTTAGTTTTTTCAACATTTTTTGGGTTTATCCTCAAAGAAGAAGGTAAGACCCAAGTTTCAATGTCAAAAATATGTTCCTTAACGATCTAATTACAACCGATTTTTACTTTGAAAGTTGAAAAGTGTTCCGATTCACCCCATTTTACGGTATTACATACATGTATATGTAGCGATGTGCGCTAAAGGGGAATCGAACCAGGGACTCCTAAATCAGAAGACAGGCACCCTAACCACTAGGCAAAAGTTATCACTGGTGCATAGGTGTTGTATCTGCCATTTGTACAGAAGACCACCATATAGCCCCTTCCCATTGAGAAGCGAAGGGGAGAACAATTGAGTTGCTTGCGTTGCGTGTGGCAGTAAGTCGCCAGGGAGATGATGAGGTGGTAGTGGGGAAGTCGTGCAGTAGGTGGCGCCACTGATGTGTTCGAATATTCAGGTAACCAATTTAGCGATGAGAGCTAACGGGGAGTCGAACCCGGGTCTCCTAGATCAGAAGACAGGCGCTCTAACCACTAGGCAAAAGTGATCATTGGTGCATAGGTGTTGTATCTGTCATTTGTACCAGAGCACTGTGTTCTTCTGTTTCAGGTTTGGATCCTGCTGGTCCGTACTTCCGCGATTCCGAACCGGAAGTGAGGCTGGACACCACAGATGCTCTTTTTGTTGATGTCATACACACAGATGGTGCAGAGTTCGTACTGACAGGTAAACAATGAACATATACCATTTTGAACTAACCAGCGGTAGATGGTATTTTTATGCATTGCATAACACATTGCAAAAAGGGTGATCTAATTCAATCTATCACGTTGTAACCTGCTTCAGAAAAGATAATAATTTTTAACATCGAGTACAATGCAGAAAAGTGCATCGACAAACAAAGAAAAACTCTTATTATAAGTAACATTTAGTTAAGTTTCTTCAAGTAAAACCTGAATCATCATTCAATTATAATTTGTTATTTGCAAAATAAAGCTGCGGACGAATAGTTCATACTACTCTACTAATATGGAACTCCTAGTTTTGACAATTTGACATTGCGAGTTGTACCCTTCAGAAGCAGTTCGTACACATCATTAAATGATGACTTGAAATTTTAAAATTAAAAATCAATTGAGTTATTTATGTTGAAGCCTTCTCTAAAAAGTGACGTCACCATTTACACTAAGAAAAAAGTTTCTTCAAGTAAAACACTAAAAAACCACACATTTGTTTCCTGCAAGTTTTGTTAAGAACTCTAAACATTATCAACGTTAAAAACTTGCATGTAATAATATTTTAGCAAGTGAGACAAAAATCCTAAAGCGACAGGTTATTTGAAAAATGAAGAATTCACAATCATTAGACAGTCAGAAAATGAATCTCAGAAATTCAGAAATACTCTAAAAGCAATTTTTTTAAATTTTTTTTTTTTAACTCCACGAGGAAAAAATAGTGTTTCCAATAACAAATGGTGCTGTTGTGGCGACATCAAGTAACAGATAAAACTTCTGTGCACAGGAGTACTCTTTTGCACAGCGGTAACGCTTCTGTCTCGAGACACAATGGTCCGTGGATCGAGCCCCGTCGCCCATTGAAAGCTTGCTTACGCTTTACTGTACATATCTCTAAGTAATTGTCCAGTTTTATTTTTATAGGCTGTGAACTGTTAATACACATAACACATAAGAATCCCAATAGTTATGGGGAGGTTCTGATGTAAAGCACCATCTGTCAATAGAAAAACAAACTATTTTTTACTTTGCGAGGAAAATAAAAAGTATTTTCCTCTGAGCATATCAATTGAAATAGCTTCGTCGTCATCTAAAATGTTCGTAAATTACTGAATTTCGAAATATATTGTTAATTTAAGATCTCCCTGCATTGGATTACATTCTGAAGAGATTTCTCTTGTGAGTCTCATTGTTTTTTTCTAAACTATTAATATTTCTTTTCGTATAGGTCTCGGAACAAGCGAACCAATTGGTCACATGGACTTCTATCCTAATGGAGGGAGACTCCAACCTGGATGTGTTTTGACTTCTTCCCAGGACAACATTATTGGAGCTGCGGTCAATTGTAAGACATTTGTCCTCTTCAATCTTACTTGTCAAATCTCTCTATATATAAGGCAAAGAAGTCACTGACTCACTCACTCATTCACTCACTCATCACTAATTCTTCCACTTCCTGCATGTCCACAACTCTGAAAATTGGTACAAATATCAACAACGGTAAACATAGAAAAAGTAAGCTATTCCGATCTCGATTAACCCACTTTAAGGGGTCGAAAAGGGGTTATAAGTTCCAAACGAGGGATATTCGAATATCCTACTTCCCATTTCGTCAAAACTCTAATACTTGGTGCGAATATCAATAAAAACAAACGTAGAAAAGTAAACTATTCCGATCTCGATTAGCCCACTTTAAGGGGTGGAACAGGGGTTAAACGTTCCAAACGAGGAATATTCGAATGTACCACTTCCCATATGGTCACAACTCTAAAAATTGGTACAAATGTCAACAAAGACAAACCTAAAAAAGTTAAGCTATTTCGAGTTTGATTACTCCACTTTAAGGGCTGGAAAAGTGGTTAAATGTTCCAAACTGGAATATCTCACTTCCCATATGAACCCAATTCTGAAAATTGGTGCAAATGTCAAAAAAGACAAACATAGAAAAAGTAAGCCATTCCGATCTCGATTAACCCAGTTAATGGTTGGAAAAGGCGTTAAACGTTCTAAACAAGGGATATTCGAATGTCCCACTTTCATTTGGTCACAAGTCTGAAAATTGGTATAAATGTCAAAAAAGATAAACATAGAAAAAGTAAACTATTCCTTTTCGATTAACCAACTTTAAGGGGTCGAAAATTGGTTAAATGTTCCAAACGAGGGATATCCGAATGTTCCTCTTCCAATGTACACATAATTCTAATATTTGGTGCAAATGTTAAAAGGGCAAATGTAAAAAAAATAAGTTATTCCAATATCGATTAACGAACTTTTAAGGGATGAAAAGTCGACGCAACGTTGAAACTATACGAGGATTATCTTAATGTCTCAATTCCAATACAGCTACTACTTTGAAATTTAGAACTAAGAGCAAACATTAACACAATAAACAATTGCAATCTCGATTACGTAATTAAAAAGGGTCCGAAGGGAGTTAAACGTTCTAAACGAGGGATATTCAAATGTCTCTTTCCAATATGCTATTCACAATTATAAATTTTGTTAAAAATGTCAACAAAGGAAAGTTCCTATTTTGATAAATGAATTTGTCGGGATCGAAATGGGAGCAAACGTCTGAAGTGTAGAATACATGAATGTCTTTTGATCGCTAAAATGCTAATGGTAAAATTTCGTAGCGCAGCACGGGTATTCAGCTAGTCTCTGTATATAGTTTTCAGACTATACAAGAAGACAACATACCCTGACCGGTTTACTCATCGTTGCAGTTGAAGGGTATTTAGTGAGCTCGAGGTATGTTGTCCTCTATACTAAACTCCAACTTAACTTGACATCACCAAACGGTAGATCTTCACCGTGCTCATAGGCAATTAATCAATTTTAGCGGAGTGAAGACATAATTTTCGCCAAACCTTATAGCCTTTTGTTCT
Organism: Linyphia triangularis; assembly: GCA_963978545.1. Lineage (NCBI taxonomy): Eukaryota > Metazoa > Arthropoda > Arachnida > Araneae > Linyphiidae > Linyphia > Linyphia triangularis. Next base: position 2,032,199 of record OZ021726.1, read on the forward strand.
CTACAGGGTTGCTGGGCTGAGTTTCCCAGGGTGATTTTTTCTTGTGGGACGGGAGAAGAATGAAAAGGGAATGGGGTGATACAGTATTCCTGTCCATCCCGTTTGTCGAAGAATAGGCTATATGGTTTGGAAAGCATTATGCTTTCACGCTGCCAAAATGGATAAATTGCCTATGAGCACTGTGACGATCTACCGTCTAGTGATGCCAAGTTAAGTTGAAGTTTAGTATAGTATAATAGTGACGGCGATTGAGTGTTTGAGAGTGATAAAGGGGCAACTAGTGCAAAGGAGAAAAGGAGTGGGGGTTTACGTTGAACGAAATGAAACTCAAAACCTCAAAAGTTGAAAAATTGAAATGGTAACTCCACCCTCATTTTCTTTTCCACCATTCTCAAATATGGCCACTTTCCCATGAAGCCAGGGTGAAAAAAATGAGTACGCATGTTCAAGCGCAGAGTAGAACTAAGCTATAGTGATTTAACACTTAAGGAGACGAAAACTGGTAAAACGGTGCAGTTAGAGAACATTGTTCGGTCCTAATTTAATTAACTGTTGCGAAAAAAAAAGTCTCTACGCCGAAACTGCAAGCTTAAATTTCTATGTTAAAAACATTTTTAATTTTCTTAATTACTGCTTATTCTTTGTTATATTGCTGAATCAAAGTACTTCATTATGAACATCCGTTTCTGCTCTATAGTAGACAAGAAATCGTGTTTTATACCGAAGTGCTTGTAAAAATATTCATTTTTTTTTTATCTTCCAAATTTTTTTTTTTTTTTTTTTTTTTTTTAAGTTGAAGTCTTTTCGCAAATAGTCCGTTTAATTTCTGTAAAGCAACGACGTTGAAAATTTGAAAAATTTCGTACTCTAAAGTGAAATGAGGAATTTGAGGAAAAAAATCTTATTTTTCCTCATTTGCATAAAATTTAGAGAAAATCCATGGTGGGGTGTAGTGAAGAATGGAATGGGGAGAAAAGTCCCATCCCCCTTCTTTTGCACTAATTTTCGTTTGAGGTTTTTAATATTTGTTATTAATTTTCCTTTACACTGTATTGCTCATTCTTATTCATCTCCCCACCACTCATATTTTCTCCTGCTTCCCTTACTTCCCTGACAATTTTTGAATAAATTACAAAGTTCTCTACAAAATCTAAGATTGGAAATTTCTCACCATCCATATTTCATTTCACCATTCTGATATGACACACCTTATTAAAAAACCCGGCAATGCATTAATAAATACACATTTCTTAAGGTCACAATCCTATTTAGAGCTCCACCAGGTAGCTCGACGACAGCTGTGAGACTGTTTGTCACAGACACTGCCGTGTCCACAAGGCCTGATCATGACAAGTTGGGGCCCAAGGCCAGGACACTTTTAGGGGCCCCTTGATCAAATGCGAGATATATTGGAAATGAGCTTGACTCGTTGCAAATGAATTAAAGTTAAATATAGAAAAAGTTGATAAATTAATGTCGATATATTGTCTTCTTAAAGTATTTTTTTTTTATCATAAATAAAGAAAAAAAATTCAAATAACCAAATTTATGAATCAAAACGGGTAAAACTTTGTAATGTAGCATTGCATTTCGTGATCACGATGTGTAGTAATATCCGTGACAACAATATCTGCATCATTATTCACAACTTCAAAGCCGACATTTGTTAATCTCGCTATTAATTGGTCAAGACTTCCTTTCAATATTTCTTCGAGAAATATCGTTTTTTTTTTTTAAGCTTTTAAATGATGATTTGTACACTGGGATAGTAAAGTAATGATAAATACACTGGGATAGTAAAGACGGTTCAAGATCAATACAAAATTATTTTTATGTAAAAATTCCCTTTTTTATGTAGAAATTAACCTTTTCAATGAACGTTTATTGAACCCTTTAACCCTTTCACGACTAAGGGAAATATTTTCCCCATTTAAAATTGGCGACTGTAGTATTTAATTGTAATACTATCTGCATTTTTTTTTAAATAAAGAATTGCAAAATAGAACGTATGCAGAACGCAATTAAGTAAAAGGGATTTTTTTTTTTCAAGAATTGTCAAATCAATTGACTCCAATCATAAAAACATTTGCAGTTTGTACTATGTAATTATTTCAGTTTATTGCAATGGCAACTAATAATATATTAATAGAATTATAAAATAATATATTACTGTGTTTTCTCCCATGTTTTATGTTATTCGGTAATTATAATTTTTGTGCAATAATAATGTATATGTGAACAAATGACAATGCATATGTGAACAAATGACAATGCATAATAAGCCTAACTATAATTTTGGTATTCTTTATAGTCAATTAGGAATATTTGAATTATTTTGTATTCTTTATAGTCAATAATTCCCATAAAATTTCCAAAAAAACTACACACTGTTATGTATTTTTCTTATGATTTTTATTTACATATTTCACTTCTAAAAAAACTATATAAAAAAAATTACATACTAATATTTACTTTCAGCAACCTTATGGTCCTGTAAGGGTTAATAAACATTTTTTACACAATTCTAGAAAATCGTAAACGAAACGCACAGACGCAAGCAGCTTTATTTGCAGACTTGAGGGCTAGAACCAAAAATATAACCATCGCAGTGCAAATCGAAATTTCTTAAAATGATTAAGGGGACATAGGACACTTTTGCCAAAATTCTTTAGTTTTGCCAAGAATTAAATAAAATTTGGCATAAACATAGAAGATGTGACTTTAAACAAAACAACACAATTTGAGCAGATAATATAAAATAGATATTAAATTATTGAGAAAAATGCATTAAAATAACACGAAATTTTAATTTTTTTCAAAATGCTCCTCGCGACACAATATTTTGACGAACATGAAAGAAAAATTTGAAGTTGTTTATCAATATATTATAAACATTTTCAACCATGCTTTTATCTTTAGGTGCAATAGTTGAACAGAAATAAAATTTCAAACTTGGCGCCAGTGATTTCTCATTAAAAAATGCACATACTTCAAATTCCCAACATGAAAAAAAATATAAAAAATTATGTGACATAAAAAAGCATGTGTAAATTTCTTTATAGTACATTAAAAATTATTAATACAAAAAAATTAGGTGGATTTATCAAAAAATGAATCGCAAGGAGCTTTTCGAACATAAGTAAAATGGGAAAAAGCAAAGCTGAGAAAAACGCATTTTTAGCCTTTGCCAACAAGTGTGCGATGCGTTAAAATAGTTAGTTAAAATAAAGATTTTACCACTTAAAATCATCGGATTTCAAAAATTCAAACGCGAAATTAAAGCTCGTGGCATAAGCAATTTTTATAGAATGAAAACAAAAAACGTCATTTTTGGTGATTTCAGTGTCCCATGTCCCCTTAAGACACAAGTGGGACTGGATTCAGACGCCAAATAGCGTCTTAATTTAAGACAGGAGTATTTATACTTCAATGGACAGTTTCTCACATTTCTTAAAAACGAGGGAAATTAGTTAAAACTTAATGAAAAATTTCTTTCTGACTTCCCACGTTCAAACAAAAGTTCTTTAAAAAAATAAGTTATTTAAATATTAAGAAAAGAAAATGCCCGAAAACCTCATCTGATCTAAACGCTAATTTATAGCTGTGATTTCAAAAGGTCCTTCCATTTTCATGGTTATCGTGAGGTTTCTGTCAAATAGTTGGTGTGAGTTTCTTAGACAATCGCCATATCCCGTGCCGGTTGGTGTGATTTGCGAGAAACTTGCGAAACTGGTTTCCGCTGCTGCCTTTCAAGCCAAGTTATTTCAGATCTTTTGACGTCACATTACTTTAGAGCTGAATGTGTCGTTTTCCCGCCGAATCTAACTGGCGGAGTTAGGTTGCAAGTTAAAAAAAAAATGCAGTGACAAATATTTTTGTGTTTATGGCATTTTCGACACATTTAGAATTGAATAAAAAAAAATATGCGGGAAATGTTCATTCCCGATAGAGGCAAAACATTGTCAACAAAGATTAGTAACAACATAGGATTTCAAACCGAACAGTTTAAAATCTTTACATTGAGTCGATAACAATACTCAACCCATTCAGACACTTCAACTGTCTGAAAATGCCTCCAATGTCAACCATCACAAATACATTCAGAATTAAGACTCCATTTGACGTTGAATCCAGTGCTACTCATCGATATAGATAAACAACTGGATGGACTGCTTAACGCTGGGAAAATGAAGCCGTTGCCATATGCCATTGGTGGGATAAAAAATACGGATTGCCGAGGATTGAAAATAAAATTTTGCGTTGTACACAGCAGAAATGTCAATAGTAGACCTTAATTAGTAATAATGTGCAAAAAAAATATATATACTCTAACACTTTACAAGGTTTTTCGCATTCCCATCCAACTATTAAAGTAAACTGTGATTGGTTAATCTTCCCACCAGCTTCGCAATCCCCGGCGCGTTTTTCTCTTTGCATTGACAATGGACCAGTCTATCCAGTTGTTTATCTATATCGATGGTGCTATACTAAACTCCAACTTAACTTGACATCTCTAGACGATAGATCTTCACCCTGCTCATAGGCAGTTAATCCATTTTAGCGGAGTGAAGACATAATTCTCGCCAAACGCCTTTTGTTCTCTACAGGGTTGTGGTTTGGCGAACCATTATGCTTTCACGCCGCCAAAATGGATTAAATACCTATGAGCACTGTGACGATCTTACCGTCTAGTGATGTCAAGTTAAGTTGAAGTTTAGTATAGTATATGTTCTCATTTTAAGACATTTCAATTTACAGTGCGCTCAAAGTTGTTTGCCTAATTTTGACCAGGTTTTCTTTGTAGCTATTTTGTAAAAATTCCATTCTAAACCCATATCCTGTATCGATACTTAGATAACTGAATAACATTTCCCCCCCTCTTCTGCAGTCACTACGCAGTACGTGGGAAGTGCTTGTGACCACGGCCGCGCCAACGATCTCTTCCTCGAGTCCATCAACAACACCGCGTGCAAGTTTCTCGCCGTCCAGTGCGACAGCTACTCGGACTACGAGTCTGGACTCTGCCAGCCGGGTAACTCCACCGTCGCACAGATGGGATTCCACAACAAGTTCCTGCGAGGACTCGACACTCCAGCCAAGTTCTACTTAAGGACAAATGGTGAATCCCCCTACTGCAACCAGGACAGCATATTCTTATGAGTGCTTTCTTTTCGCGCGAGGAAGAAAATGACGGCTGATATAGACTGGCTGTTCAAATAGAAAAAAACAATGATATTCGAATCATATTTCCTTATCAACAACTGAACACTTCACATTGATACATGCTGAAAGAAAGTTATAGTTCTTTGTTTTATCGAATTAGATGAGAAAATTCAGAAAGGCATTGTATGTGGAAGGAATGCCAACTGATATGTCGATTGGATCTTTGGAAGGTCCCTTTCAAACATTAACTGGAACTGGAGCAATCCAGTTGTAGAGCGAGCGATATAACCAGTGAAGAAGCTTCTCTGACGTTATCAATTACTCTAGGTCAAGTTGTATAAATGTTCATTTTCGCACTCATTAAAGATAAATTTTGTTTGTTTAGATTTGCTTTAGAATAGCAAAGAGATTGAGAGTATTGTATCGAATTCCCGTGCTGTCAAAATAAATTAGAAGCCAAAGTCATGTTCATTGTCCCGCGATAAATACTCAAAGTTTTGAAACGGAACTCTATTAGTTACATAAATTATACGAATAATGTGGAATTGCGTTATCTTAATTTATTTTCTACTTCCACTTATGAAGTAATGAAAGCATTTCATTCGGGGGAAAAAAAATATATGATTATTTTTGCCATTTTACACGTTTTGAAATAATTGTAATGATTTTGATCAAAATCGCTGTAGTTATGCCTCTTAAGTTGTTCTGCACATCTTTATCCACTCATTTCACTTAAGGAGTTTCGTATAGTGCGTAATAAGTTGAAAAACGAACGTCTTTCGATATCTTCTCTTGAACAGTGCTTCGAGTCCACTGGACAGTTTTAGAGTCCCGAAATGTCTAATAATTTCTCTGAGATATAAAATTGTAGAAGTTTATTAGCTGCAATTATGCAACTAATTAAAGGATTTCAGTAAGGTTTTTAAATGGCATCTAGAAAAACCATGCAAATACAAAATAGTTTAAATTGGTTTTTTCTTTAACCCCCTTGACATACAAATAAAATTGCTGGGTGTCGAAACATAACTTCAGATTAGATCATGATGCAACCCTAACCAGATCTTAGGGTCAGCACGGATTTATTGTAAACAAATGCTTCGTTTCCTGTCTTTTATCGTGATTGTCTTCTGTCTCCAAATAAATCAAGAAAATGCAATATGGAGATGTTCTCATTTATACTTTTAGGTTTGTGCAGTGAATATACACGGATTATTTCAGAGATGACTGCTATACTGACTACCGCTTTCATTGCGTTTCTTTCTGTTTACTTGTTTGCCGATGCAATTTTTTATCGGTACTATTGAGAGGGGGACAGCATCTTAAACTGTACAAAACAGCATAGATGAATGATCGAAACAGATAATCTAATAATATACTGCCCGGTGTTCACCGAAGACAGCTCTTGACATCTCGGAGACGTCAAAGTCTACAATGGTACATGAAATGACTGAAGTCTCTGAGACGTTATTGAATATCAAGGGGTTAACTAAGCTACTTTAAATGTCCTAACATATTGTAAAGAAATTATTGAGCTTTGCTAAAAATTATATTTATTATACAATAATAAAAAAATTATAAACTATATTATGAGCTGAAATTTTGCAGAGTGGCTCTATTTGATGCTATGAGAAACTTAGACTCCCCTGAACATTCAGGAGCACAAACACACATCTACTCTTAAATTATTTAAATTATGAAATATCAACCAAAATATTGGTTCTTTATAAACAAAATGTGGAGTTTATCAAGCAGTGATTACTTGATGGTTTAAAATGAAAAATCAAAGGTTAAAAAAAAATACAATAAACTTACAGTAAAGGATAGAAAATGAAAGATTCCATTTCAAGAATGGTGCAGTATGAAAAGCAAGAGATTAACCAACATAGTGTTGAAGTGTAGGACATACTACATTGCCTAGTCCGTCACTTCTCGAACTGTGAGGTCACATGTCGTGGACAAGCGTGTCTGCTTATTCTTTTGGTTAACTTATCTCTCCCTCAAAAAAAAAAAGACCAACCCCTATGCATAGTTTATTGCAAAACAAAAGTAACATCCCATTCGAATCAAATGCAAGTTCAAAATAATAATACTGACGTAAATAACTCAAAGGTCCTTTGGTGTACGCAAATATGTAAAAGATATTATTCTGGAATACACTTAATTTACTTCTAATTCCAAATAACTTCAAAGAGGATTTAGTTAATACGAATACGTTTATTACCATTTGACAAACTCTCTTAAATACTGAACATAAAAATGGTGAAGATCAACAGTAAATGTAATGCTCACAGATACAAGTTAATCACGACTGTTCTATCGCGTGCAGTTACATTTGACTTCTAGCTCGAGCTATTGCCAGGATAACCGAACCTCCACAGTCCTTCTAAAACAATTACTTTTCAATATTCCTATTCTAATAGTACGGAAGAGGTGCCCACTGTGTCTAATCAGAAAGGTGTAAAATATTTTTTCGATTGAATAATATCTTCTATTCCCTCATCGCAATTAAAATGTTGCAATTTTAGAAGAAAAAGTGCATTTTTTTTTGTGTTATAGAAATAAACCAAACATGAGAAATAGCTTAAGTACAAACATTGTTTATTGGCGTATAATATCTTAGAATTGATTCATACTGCCTGAAAACTATTAAATAATTGCTGAGTCACAATAAGTATTGTTAAGAATATGGTATACATAGAATGTAATGACATGCCAATACCAGAATTTTACTTATACTTAATCAGCAAGAAGAGGCTTGAAATCAACCTTAATGTCGAATTTAGACATAATTGATCAGGAAATGAATTCGGATGTAATTGACCCGTCTCTAATTTGAAATCCATAAACCGTAGTGGAGGCTTCATCCACTAACTTGACAAATCGTTCAACTTCCTGTGTGTGATATATGGAGTGTGAACAAAGTCCTCCATTCTGGATTTTTCTTATCACGCACAATGGAGCTAAATACGGCAGTGGATACATCACGGAAGATTGGTGGAGAAGTAAGAGTAATTGATGACCAATCAATCCTTTCCGTATAGTCAGCAGCTTCAAAATTCAGTTTCGGTGGCAGAAATACACATACTGTCTTTACAATAGAGGGTGACTCTCTAGACTTAATTATACGTTGTGCAGCTAGTTCTCTGATGTGTGGTCTTTCATTATTCAACATACACAGAAATATATTCTCATGATGAGCAAAGGCCAAAATTCGACAAATTACTTAATCAACGAGGCCCTTAAGGTCTCCAGACAAACACCTAGACCTAGAAATAGTATTCCGCGCATGTTTAGCTCCATCTTTCAGCGAGTGTTTAAACTTTATATGAAACCAGTTTGGAGTGTAAAATTTCATAACAAATTCAGTCATTTGTTTTGAATTCAAAGAAGGATCTAGAGAACTAACATATAGTCTTAGAACTCTGTTCGCCTATTGTCAGCCAACGTGAATGTGATAATAGACCAGGACTGCTTCTAGCCAGTTCATCAGTTGAGATATTTCTAGTAAGTACATTTGATCCTTGTTCAAGTCACGTCTATCAGTTGTTGGTAACTTGCCGTCGATAATTTCGAAAGTTGTCCCTGACAAAGTTCCAATTGTAAGGAGCGCCTTCCCAATATTACTAGAATATGACTTTGGACCAATTGTTGGCCCATCCAACGTTTCAAACAGGTGTCTCAGAGTTAGTTCATTAAAATGCAGGTGACAAATTCTCCACTGAAGAGGTTTACCAAGTTTCAATTCCGAACACCGAATTACACCATATTTCCATCTGGTATTAACAGATGTGCCATCACAGCCAATTACCAGAAGCTGAGAAAGATCTCTTGTGAGACCTTCAAAATACCCGATAATTGGGGCGGAAATCTGTTTTGAAGGGCCAAATGATGGACTCATATGAGTAATATAACATGGGCCTGATTCTTCAATATGAGACACATGTTCTTTTACTTTTCTCGTGTTAGTATCTACTATTTCCTCAATCAATGTAGAATCTTTACGACCATCGAAGTACAGCCCCTTCAACGGTAGTGCTTGATCTTCTCTTGAAGTTTGAAATTTAAAAGTCTTTCTAACTTTAGCCTTCCCTTCGCAGCTTGTTTTTGTCAACCACCAAGTCTGAGTTGTTGCTAGTTATGATCATGAAGAATGCTAGAAGCAATTGCAGCCACAGCCCTGTCCGAGACTCCAAACCTGTCGGCAACCACAGCAGTTGAAAGGGTGACCAAGTCGCATATTTGTGATGATTTAGATACAAACGGAGATAATTGTTTGTACTTAGGACCAGTAATAGAGGTTAAACGATTCGATGTCTATGGTTGGTAAATGTCCAGATTTAAATCCACCTCAAATGCATCTGAAGAACACTCTTTTTCTTCATAATCTACATACTCTGCATTAGGCGTTGCTTGTAAATGATATAAATATAAATTGCGAGACTTTCTATCAGTATTATCAGCGATATTTTAAAGTCGTTTTGTTTCATTAATGTCAAGCGAATCGATGTAGTGAAATCTCGTTGTCCGTTGATCTTTCGAGAAATTATACTCATTTCGGAGGTAATTTTTTAGTACGTTCACAAGTGCAATTTTCTAAAGTAATGCATTTGCAGACCGCAATGTCAAATAACTTTGTGAATGCTTCTTGTTGAAATGTGTTGATCTTTGCTTGGAAAGCCTTACTGGTATGATCCCCTCCTCTTAAAATTGGTATGTATTTCCATGGGAGATATGGATCATTTGCATTATTCTAGAACAGGTAACAATAGGAATGGCAGTGCTTGCTTTTGCCCATACGGACTCAATTTTAGTTGCAACATTTTCCACAATTTTCAAGAAACTCGGTTCTTTATTTCCATTTTTGGTGCATGATTTATTATCTCTAAAAATCAACAAAGCAGCATATCTTATGAAGACCTCCTTATTTGAGATTATCTTTGGAGCCTTCGAATATTGGACATTTAAATTTGTTCCGTGAGCTAATTTTTGATATCATGTCTATTAAAAAAAGGAATTAAACCAAAAGAACGATTAATTTAATTTAAAAACTCACACACACACTTCCAATTTCGTATTTCAAACTATTTAAAAGAAAACGAAAATTTTAAACAGTAAATCACTCAGTGATGAATGAAATTCCTAGAACATCGTGAACAAGTGAGGGGGATCGGGGATGTGAAACCCCTTCCACTTCCTGTCAGTGATATAGGCTGTATGAAGAGACAAGAAAAGTGTACTTTCTTCAAAAATTGAGAAATTTCAATTGCGTTGCGGGAACAGAAGACATTGTTTGATCGAAAAAATATTTTACAACTTTCTTATTGAACCTAGTAGGCACCTCTTCCAAGCTATTAGAAAAACAATTATATTTCCTACGCCGAGTAAAAATTGCGAATTTTATCCAAATTTCCAAAATCTAAGGGTGATGCGGGGGCAAAATATATCATTCAATAAAAAAAAATATATATATATTACACAATGTTTAATGAACCCAAGGAGAACCATTTCCGCACTATTAGAATAGCGATTTCGAAAAAAAGTGTTTTTCGGCCCACCCTATCATACATAGAATAAGTCATAGTTTGATTTATAGTGAACGTTGTCATAGAAAGTTTCCTTTTCCCATTTGAATATCATTTCTTTTGTAAATATCGTCTGCCCGTCTTATTAATGTTTTTCTCGTTTATTTTGTAAACATCGTCCGAGCGCGTTGTTACTTACACCGCGTTGCATAATGATAGAACCACCATGTATTTTCCGCCTAGCATACAGTAATTGGAATAAATGATTGAAATAAATATTTTTATTGAAAATATACAAAATAAGAATGACAATAACAAAGTAAAAACATTACTCATGTTTATATTTTCAGGTAATAAAATAAAAATTTTAGGTTGCAAAATGATAGTACCACTTTCAGTTAATACTTTGTAAGAGCACCCTTTTTGGTTATAAGTTCAAAAATTCAATTAGACATGCTTTCGACTAAGCGTTTGAGTATATCTACATTCAGATTTTCCCATTTTGTAATAATGGAGTCTTTCAATTCTTGGACCGTTGAATACTGCTTGCCGTTGGAGTATACGGCTTTGCTTAGAATACCCCAGACGTTTTCCATGGGGTTCATGTCAGGAGAACAAACAGGCCATTCGATTATCTGCACTCCCGTTGTCCAGGAACCATTCTCAAGACGAGTTTGCAACATGAATGCTAGCATTGTCCTGTTGGAACTTCCAAAATGGACCTCCGATTTCTTCTCCAAAAGGCAATTTTTTTTCTTCCAACAGGTCTTGATAGTCTATTGGTCTCATTCGACCAGTAGGGAAGGCAATGTTAGTCCGCCCAGCATTGCCAAATCCAGCCCAAACCATTAACGATCCTCCCCCACACTGTCTCTTAGAAAAAATGTGTGGCTCATTTCGGAGATCCCTCCAATAGAATGCCCACCCGTCAGGACCATCTAGATCTAGATTGAAATTTTTTTTCGTCGCTGAACACTATTTGAGTCCACTGTTCTTTCCAAGTCATGTCGTTTTTAGCCCATTGCATCCTTTTTCGTTTGTGAAGATCTGCAAGTCTCGGTTGCTTTTTCATTTTCGTGTACTCAAGATGTTCGTTCCGCCGAGCTATTCTGGATAAAGTTGACTTGTGAACTTTGATGGTGGGATCTCGTGATAGTCTGTTCAATGTTTCACCAGCTTTTAACTTCTTTACAACTAACCTTTCTTGCCGCTTTATTAGCTTTCGAGGTCTTCCAGTAGATTTCTTTGTCCCATATTTGGATCCAAGATGTAGAAAATTATTGACCACGTGTGGGTGAACGCCCAATATGTCTTGCTATATTCCGTGAAGACAATCCTGCTTGGTTCAAAGCCGCAATTTTTCCTTTTTCAAAATCAGATAATGGTTTTTCCTACCCATACTTAGTGACACCTTTTCAAATCAATAAACTATGCGTGATCACAATAAATGCAAGTAAGGTTACGTTAGTTGATCAAACGAAGCTTTTATATACCTGTTTGTTGAAACCCAACTGCGCATGCTTCTCTGGGATCGATTATTCCACTAAAAAGTAGGGGTGGTACTATCATTTTGCAACCTAAAATTTGTATTTTTTATTTTATTACCTGAAAATATAAACATGAGTAATGTTTTTACTTTGTTATTGTCATTCTTATTTTGTATATTTTCAATAAAAATATTTATTTCAATCATTTATTCCAATTACTGTATGCTAGGCTGAAAATACATGGTGGTTCTATCATTATGCAACGTAGTGTATATGTTTCTCCCTCTTGGCCACCCAGATCACCTGATTTAACGCCACTAGACTTTTTTCTTCGGGAATTCGTAAAGGACATCGTGTACAGGAGGTAAGAGTCGAATATTGATGACTTAAAGGCCAGTATTACAGCCGCAATAGCCTCTGTAGATGTCAACATGCTTCCCCCTGTATCTGGCACGAAATGGACAACCGTCTTGATATTCTCCGTGTGGCGCATATGTGCAAGTTCATTGACAAGGGCCAAAAAACTTTTTGAGTCTATCTTAAAATTAGTGTTATCAATTTAAATTTGTCTTAATTATTTTAAAAATTATTCAAAATCAAAATGTGTTCAACCTTTTATAGACAAGCAGTATTTAATATACAACAACAACAAAATTACAAATTATACTATGAGTTGAAATTTTGCAGAGTGGCTCTATTTGTTGCCCTGAGCAACCTTCACTCCCCTAAACATTCAGGTGCAGAAACACACATCTACTCTTAATTTATAAATCATGAAATATCAACCTAAATATTGGTTCCTTATGTACCAACTGTGGTATTCACCATCCAGTGATTACTTGATGGTTTAAAATGAAAGACCAAAGGTTAAAAAAAAATACAATAAACTTACAGTAAAGGATAAAAAATGAAAGATTCCATTTCAAGAATGGTGCAGTATTAAAAGCAAGAGATTAACAAACACAGTGTTGAAGTGTTGGACATACTACATTGTCTAGTCCATCACTTCTCGAACTGTTATGTCACAAGCCGTGGACAAGCGTGTCTGTTTACACATTTGGTTAATTTCTCTCTCTCTCTCTCTCTCTCTCTCTCTCAAAAAAAAAAAAAAAAAAACGTATGCATAGTTTATTACAGAACAAAAGTAACACCCCATTCGATTCAAATGCAAGTTCAAAATAATAATACTGACGTAGATAACTCAAAGGCAAATACGTAAAATATATTATTCTGGAATACAGCTAATTTATTTCTAAGTCCAAATAACTTCAAAGAGGTTTTAGTTAATACGATTACGTTTCTTACAATTTGACAAACTCGAACAAATACCGAACATAAAAATGGTGAAGATCGACAGTAAAAGTAATGCTCACACATACAAGTTAATCACTACTGTTCTATCACGTGCAGTTACATTTGACTTCCAGCTCGAGCTGTTGCCAGGACAACAGAACCGCCACAGTCCTCTTAAAATAGGGCAACAATAATAAGTATTTTAGATCACTCCTTAGTCGAGTCTTAAAATAATAATTTGCCCATTCTTCCTCCTTCATATAGCTGTTTTGCAGTTGAATGTGCAATGCCTATTTATGTGCACTGATAAATGTTCATTAAATAGTTGGATGTGCAGTTTAATATTCGAGGTGGTGCATGTCACATTTGGTGCACAAGCGTGTCTATTTTGCCAGACTTCTTTCTTTTGTTCCTCCACTCCGTGACAGGGTACTTGAGCAGCAAGAAGATGGTCTCCAGGAAGTCGAACAGGGCCACCAGGGATATCCCGAGCCACATGCCGATGTAGCCGCCGATGTAGCTGAACACACCCACGCTCTGAGGAAAGAAATACATGTCGCAGGCTTGGTTTGACAAGGTTCCAACTGACATGTTTGTCAAAAATGAGTTTTTAATACCATTGCATTTCAAATAAAGAATACTATCACTGATAAAATTTTCATGGCTCTCTTATGGATAATAATAAATTTACTAGAGTGACAGAGTTCCAACTGCCGAAAAAATTATCGAAATGTTGGTTTGACAAGGTTCTAACTGCAGTTAGAACTTTGTCATTTTTCTGAAATCGTTTGACGAAAGTGACCAAGTTCCAACTGCAAAAACCACTATATCATATCTGTAAAGTAGGTAAGTTAAAAAAATATATTATTTGTGCATTTAGTAGTCTATAGGCATATAAATAAGTGCTGAAATTTTCGAAACACTTGCTTTTTTATTGTTCGAGTTATAGTTAAATGAAACGTTGAGCCTCGATATCTCAGAATAGTGAAAATGTCAGTTGGAACCTTGTCAAACCAAGCACGCGATGTCTCTCAGTTATTGGTTCTTGGTTTTATGACTGGATTCGAGAATTAATTGTACCAAATAACAGTCAAAATGAGTTGTGTACATAGTTGCGGTTAAAATTGTACTTATTTAGATTCCTCTATATACGGCTCAAAATTGGAATGTCATCCTAATTTTCGTGAAAAATTCATCAATTTCGTCATCCCAATCTTTTTCCAAGGATTACAGTTATCTTCAAAATAATTTTTTTTATTTGAGGTCACAAACTACTTTCACCGGTTTCTTAAGGGGGTCCGGCACATAAAAAATTTTCAGATTATTGATTTCAAGTTTATTACTGTTTATTAAAATATAAATTTGTGTCTTTAAAATGATGCCACATTTGTAATTGTATCTTATTTCAAAGTATTTTTAATAATTTTTTGAAGTAAACAAAATGTACGTATTTAATGCATGTTTTTTTTAACTTCAAAGCCGAATTTCTCAAAATGCCATTTTTCCATGTTTGGGGGCACGTAGCTTAAAATCTATATGTCATAAATGCTTGAAATTTTTTATACATGTTTCTCTAATGTATTTAAGTACTTTAATACGAAGAATTATTGATAAATAGCATACTTTTTTTTTTAAAAAATAATTAGTCTAAAATTTTATAATTTTTCTTAAACGTATTTTTAGAAAATCATAAGTATTTTAATTTTTTAAAAATAAAAAAATCTCGTGTTAAAGTATTCAAAAGTATCCAAATATTATACTGTGAAAGTTTCATAATGATTAAGGAATCGGTTATTAAATGAGATGCCCCCAAAATTGTTGAATTTAACATGGGCTGCTATGGAGGTGCCGGACCCCCTTAATAAAACTTAGACCATCTGCATTACAAATCCTTAAAGCAAATGTGTACCATCTAGTGACGATATTTTAAAAGTATTTTGTCACTAAACACTACGTATAATATACATTGCATATGAATACTCCTGTCTACTAATTAATAAATAGAACTTTAGCCCAACAGGCAACAAAGAAACAGGTTCCTCTTAATCAACCCTAATAAGAAGATCAAGTGATATTTAAAGCACTCTCTTCAGTCCAGGAGAAGAGAAATTTTCGAGGCGCCCCCATAATCGTTTTTACAATTTACACAGTTCAATTCATTCACGCTGAGTGAACTTCCAATTGTTCTTTACCTTTGTGGTGGTCTCGTGTACACATAACAGGCAGAACTCCTAGGCACTAGTGGTTACTTTTGCTTAGTGGTTAGAACGCCTGTATACTGATCTAGGAGTCCCGAGTTCGACTTCCCGTACTGCTTAACCATCGCTATATTGGTGACTATCTGTCAACTGAATCATGCATTTAGACATTTTTGCATTTAAACCCATTTTGCATTTGGACATTTTTAATAAAATTTAAAATATTCATGCTTTTGTGTTCTTCGATTATTTTGGTCCATACTTCCACTCTTTGTCTCCCTTCTTTCCCTCCCTTCTCCTGGCCGATCAAACGGTATAGTGGTTAGCGTGCTGGCTTCTAGACCGCGAGGTTGCGGGTTCCGAGTCCCGTGTTAGGCATGGGTGTTTGTAAATGTATGTTGGCTTGTCTAATAACGAATGTTTCGGCGCGCCCTCGTGTTGCTGACGGCGCCAGATAATCTGAAAACAACCAACCCTCCCTTCTCCCCGTGAGTATTAGAGTGGGGGGCATATACGCCCTAAAGACTGAAAGTAGATTTGTGCTAAAACTACTTCAAACACTACTTATCTTCTTTTTTTTTTTACTTGTAAAAAAGAGGTAGATTATTTTGTTAGGTGGGAAAGAAAACCAGCGGGTGTTACGATTTGTGCCTTATTCTATTACTAAATGCAATAAAACTTCATACCCATTTGCTGACTGATTGTGAAAAGCCGTATTTTAAAGTACAATTTATTTGCGAGTATGTCAAAAGAGAAGAGAAATAGAGTAATTCGGAATGCGCATTTTCGATACATGCATAGAAAATGTGAACAGGAATACTTTGAGTTTTTTATACATCAAATTCCTTGAATGACTAAGTGATAAATGAAACAGTGCAATAAAGATTCTGAAATTAAACTCCTCGTAATGGAGAATACTCGCATTTTTTAAAAACGAGTGAAATTAGTTTATATTTATGAAGAATTTCTTTCTGATTCAAAATATTCAAACAAAAGGTCTTTAAAAAAAGTTAGCTATTTAAATATTAAGAAAAGAAAATGGCTCTAAAACCGAGCCAAAAACAGTCCGATCAAAACACTCCGATATAGCTGTGATGTCATGACATCCTTCCGTTCTCTATGGTTATCGTGAGGTTTCTGTCAAATGAGGTTGTTGCCATATCCCGTATAGATTGGCGCGATATGAGAGAAACTTGCAAAACTGGTTTCTGTTGCTGCGTTTCAAGCCAGGTTGTTTCAGATCAAGTGATTCACATTCAATTCGAGCCGAATGAATCGTTTTCTCGCCAAAGTCTAACAGGTGAACTTAGGTTGAAAATTTGAAAGAAAAAAAAAGCCCAGTAAACAGAAATGTTTGTGTTTATGGCCTTTTTGAAACATTTAGAATTGAATAAAAAAAAAATTAAAAATGCAGGAATTTTCCCTTATAGATAACAAATTAAAAGTTACGTTGATCATTATTTGGTTTAACGTGCAGTTATTGTGTCGTGTTTGTGACCAATTACAATAACTCCTTTAAACAAATAAGATTTTTCACATTTCCCTACCCAATCACGACGGTGCATATTTCATTTTCCCGCCAACTTAGAAGTTGACTATGGAATAATCATGGTTAAACTATATTATCAATATATATTTTTAGTTTCAATCACTAGAATTTTATACATATTTGCAAAATTTAATGGAAAGGAGAAAACAACATTTTCAGAAAAAATCACATTGAATATAGTGTTAAAAATAATACTAAAGTTTAAATTATTTTCTGTACGAAAAAAAAAATCCAACGTTTGGTTATACATGATCAAAAGTGTATTTCTATGGCAACTAATTTTGCTTTGATTTTTACCGATTCCATGTAATCTGCGGATTAAGCAACTAGGGAATTAAATTGTTTTGATTAGAAATGTTAAATCTCTGTGGAAAACTATATTGAAACACTAGATAAGAAATATTAAAATAATAATAGGTATCTATAAGTATGGTGTATGCCAGTCAACATAATAAACTTTAATTAATTGAAAGCAGTGTCTGCCAGTAAAATATTTCAAAAGGGTAATTTCACCCTCTCTTGAAATTTTAAGGGGTATTTTTAAAATCCAAAGGGTATTTTTTAAACTAATTTTTTTTTTTTTTAAACTAAAGCAAAATAAGTTTTTTGACAAATTAATACTACAAAATAACATGTAATGCACGACCGCGATTTTGTGTATTAAAGTGGAAATATGCTTTTTGCTGTAAAACGCTTACTAAAAACACTTGATGGTTGTGAACCTTAAACTAACTATTTCCACTGTGCCGTTGCAGACACTACGTTGGTGTTCAGCGAAATTATCGAGGAAATGCCGGCAACACTACGAAAACTATCGCGCAAGTGAGGGAGAAGTAAAACTTGACGATTTTCAATACTCGAAAACCTCAAAAAAACGCCGGCAATAGGCATAGGCAAAATGATTTAAATTTCTGTAGCATTCCTACCGGCGTCAAAAAAAAAAAAAATCCCGATTAGACGTGCGGACGACATAGTGTCAATCTACGTTTTCCATGAATTCAAACATGAGGTTACTTTTTTTCTCTATTTTGTACAATAAGCATGTTAAAAATCCGAAGAATTACACTTAATCAAGGAACTTACGAAATGGGATTTGGAAATTGGGGGACGGCCCCCTACAATCCTCCTGCTAATGACGCTTATGGTATCAGCAGCCATTCAATGACTTCAGTCTGTCACTGGTCTGTTCCAGGCAAGTTTGAACATGAATACTCATACGTGGCAGGCGATTTCGGTCATTCCGTTGGAAAATAAATGAAAATTTTGCATTATTTCAGAAAAAAAAACGCTATTTTCAACAACAAAAAAAAGCAGGGAGGTAACGCAGCGTGTCAAAAAACGGCTAGGATGATATCTGATTTTGTAAAATGGAGGATTATTTTAAAAATTTTATCGGTGATGTGCCGATACGTGAATTCGCGGATGAAGTTAATTCTATGGGGTGAAGTTAATTCTATGGAGTGAAGTTAATTCTATGGGGTGTAGTTAATTCTATGGGGTGAAGTTAATTCTATGGGGTGAAGTTAATTCTATGGGGAGAAGTTAATTCTATGGGGTGAAGTTAATTCTATGGGGTGAAGTTAATTCTATGGGGAGAAGTTAATTATATGGGGTGAAGTTAATTCTATGGGGTGAAGTTAATTCTATGAGGTGAAGTTAATTCTATGGGGTGAAGTTAATTCTATGGGGTGAAGTTAATTCTATGGGGTGAATTCTATGGGGTTATTCAACACGTGCTCACGCAGATTTCACGCATATTGGCGAACTCTGATTGAAAGTATTACCTCAAATTTTGGTTCATGCAGAAACCTCGTAACTTCAAAGCGATTGAAGAGAAAATTCAGGAACATGTCTTTTTGCCTGAAATGGCAATATATATATATATATTAAACGATTCAATAAAAATAAGTGTCATTACATTATTATTAAGGAATTCGAAGCTGATTTTATCTTTTTAAACATTTTCATACTTACTGGCAATTCACATCGTCCTTGCACTGTAAAATAAAAGTAGACATGTTAGAAATGAACTTTTTTAATGCTGGATACATTGAACACATTTTTGTAATTAGCAAGACTAAGTGGTAAAATTTCAAATTTTCCGTCATCCTGTAACAAACTATTTTAATAAAATCCTTAATTTGTTTTATAGATTAACTCATAGTATTGTAATTTCAATAAAGTCAACTTATTCTAATAAAGTTACATTGAAGAATTTGAATCTTTTAACCCTTTGCACTCCAGTGGCGCCTCTCAGGCGCCACACGATTGGATGCCAAACCACGAGAGGACCATTAGGTGTGATGCGGAAATTCTATGCAAGGCCAATGACTGTGTTTAGTTTCTATGAAGCAAATCCATAAACACCAACCGAACCTAAAATGTCTCGAGTCGCTGATTCCTCCGAGAGAAAAAGGCCTGGAGTGGAAAGGGTTAAACTTAAAAAACCCTTTTCAAAGATAATAAAAAAAAAAAAAATTCAAATATTTACTCACAAATTTTCATTTACTTACTATTCACCATTAAATATTACATTTAGTAATGAAATCAAAATGTGTGGATTTTCAATAATTCCAATAAATATTTTTTTTTTTTTTTTTTTAATATTAGTTTCTATATCATATATCATATATTTATATATCATAAATAGAATCGTTACTCAAAGCCAAATACAGAAATTTAACAAATCTAAAATTTTGCAATTAAATATTGCCGAAATATCGTGAAAAATCTAAATTGTTGAGTTTTTTTTCTTCTATCTTTTCAAAATATCCTAAGATGAGATAATTCAGTCTACATAGACACCATTTTTTTTTTTTTTTTTTTTTTTTTTTTGCCCACTTACTATTTTCTTATATTTTCTTGACAATTTTACTTCGTCCCTCAAATAAAAGTGTTGCAAATTAATTCTTGCTATATATTCAGGCAAAAAAACTCCTTTCTCTTGGGGGTTTACTTTCATGAATGAATATAAAATGATTTTTGTTTTAAAATTTGGATCAATAGCCACATTTCTCATAACATGCTAACTTAAAGTAGTAGTTTGGTAACTTGCACGTTTTTTTATGTCTTTATGGGGAATTTTTTTTTATAGGAAAATAAAATTCAATGGTATTGTTTTTTTTTAGTTCTTAAAGACCTCGGAAATAAAAAAAATCGAATTGATTATTAATCTATAGAATTGTCGTTAGAATAGAATTATTTTATTTTTTCAGAAAGTAACAAAATGGCTGACTTTGAAACTAAAAGTGATTTTTTTTTTTTTTTTTTTCAGGTACAAATCGAGCTCTAAAATGAAAATTGCGGAAGGATAAAAAAGATCCTAGTCCCGTCCCGACAAACTAATGATGTGTAGAATAACGTGCAAAATTTTCAGAGCAATCGGTCACATAGAATTTTTATTTTAACCCGGGCCGATCGAAAAAATGTTGTTTCGAAGAAAACCCATTTAAATTTTCAAAAACCCAACAACAACGAGACGTTCTCAAACATTCAATATAACTTCATTAACATTTCGAATTTCAGTCTATAATTTTTACAATGTACTTACAATATATTTTACTTTCGAAATAAGACAGAAAAAAAATCGATTTTCTCAACCCAAGTTACAACTGCCTTAAAATTTATTATATGATTATTTATACTATGCGTGATATCTGATGAATAAAAAAATACACTAACCTTCGCAGATTGAGCTTTTCTTACTTCAGTTTTCAAGCTATAGGTGATATCTCTGAAAAAGTTTATTTTATAAACAGAAGTCACATAAAATATAAGTACAAGGTGGTCATAAAATAACTTTGCCAATATATGGACCTCTTGCTGTCGTTTCGTGCAACAGACCTAGATGAAACCTCAGGTATAGTTATTCAGAGGTATGAGCTCGGGATTCTACGAATGGCAACAAAATGGCGCTCACGGTTACGGTCATGGTTACAGAAACTAGAAATCTTCTAATGGCAACCACCACTTTTTCCTGTCGCAAAATGCTCAGCACATGCGAAAACTCTAGTGAGCGTTGGAACGGTAAGTGTATCACAAAAAACGGACCCGTTATTCAGGCACTAAAAACAGATTTGCGAACGACCAACAAAATCACATGATCGGGGTGCATGTGAAAATTTGCATATGACAGAGGCCAAAGTTCCCATAGGTGCCATCACAGGTAATTTTAGCGGTTTTCTACGCTGAGTATCTGGCCTCCGTGTGTCTCGATCGTGCTCCTGTTTGTCGTCAGCAGAACTAATTATTTTTGTGTGAATGCATAACGCGTCCGTTTTTTTGTGATATTCATACCGTTCTAACGCTTTTTAGGGTTTTCGCATGCGCTGAACATTTTGAGACAGGTAAAAGTAGGTGTTGCCATTCTTTCGAAAATTTTGAGTTTCAGTAATTATAACCGTAACCGCCATTTTGTTGCCATTCACAGAATCTCGAGCTCATATCTCTGAATAACTATACTTGAAATCTCATCTCGATCTATTAAACGGATTGGCCGCTAGAGGTCCATATATTGACAAAGTGTCTTTATGACCATCCTGTACTAATTGGAAGAGAGAAACAGGCTCAATGTCTAATAGTGTAGATTCAGACAAAAAATAAATTGCCGAATTTGCAGATTACATAATAGACTAAGTGTACATAATTAATTTTACAGAGTTAACATAATTTTACCACATACAATTCAGAATACAAAACAATCAAGTTCATGGAATAATACCAGAAAATTCATATAATAATTTATAAAATATCAACTTTTTATAGCCGCTTTATCAAATTGCTTTAATCTATAATGAGTGAATTATTTACTATCGTATAATAAATATATTATATTTAAACAAACAATTCAAGTTTCATTTTGATTTAAATATATTTATAGAGTAATAAAAATTATGTTATTATAAATTATTTAGTTAATCTTTTAATAGTTATTAAAATTTGAAAGCAAAAATGCAAAATTCCAATAAATTTTAAATAAAAGAAATCTCTTTCCATGTTTACATTGACGAATACCATGGACACCCCCAGTAATACTTGCAAGGGGTTTACAAGACTAGATTTTTATCAAAATCATTTTTTTTTTTTGGGGGAGGGGGGGGGGGGAGAAATTTTATAATTATGCATTATAAATTATACTCTTTGAGAATAGTTAAAATTCATGGTATATATTTTTGAAAGCGCAACCCTGTTAAAGAGAAAAAAAATAAAAAATAGTAAAAGTATTAAAATATATATTTTTGACGATTTTTTTTTATCATCCAACTAGATCTCACGGCATTCAAGATATAGTGTTTAGAACAGAGGAACTCGATGATGCAAAAATACAGTAGAGTAGCATTTTTTTTTTTTTTTTTTTTTTTTTTTTTTTTTTATTCTTCTTCCAAATTTCGGATATAATAAAAAAAAATTAAAATGAAACACGAAGGCATATGGAATATGTTCAATTGAATTCTAAAAATAGATTTCAAGATAATATAACTGGTGACTTAAGAAACAAAACATTTTCCTAGAATTTTGAGAACTACACAGGAAATGATTATTCAATAAAAGGAATAAATACTTCTCATTAGCCTCTAGTAATCATAGACATAAGAGCCAGAAAATCGTCACGGAAATAGCTATCAAAAATGGCATAAGAAAGAAAAAAAAAGACTAAATTAATAGAAAAAAAATGCTCATTTTTAGCATAAAAGTATAAACGGCATATGTTCTTTTTTTTAACTTGGAATTTACATCTTTTCCCTCATTTTTTGAAAATTTTCAAGAGCCATTTGGGTGCAAGTGCATCCCCTTGCACCCTTCTGGGAGCACCCATGACGAATAAACAAAAATTTTATTGCATTTTTTAAGCTAGTTAAAACCCGTTGCTTTCTAAATATCGCAACAGATACACCGCGTTGCATAATGATAGAACCACCATGTATTTTTCGCCTAGCATACAGTAATTGGAATAAATGATTGAAATAAATATTTTTATTGAAAATATACAAAATAAGAATGACAATAACAAAGTAAAAACATTACTCATGTTTATATTTTCATGTAATAAAATAAAAAATAAAAATTTTAGGTTGCAAAATGATAGTACCACCCCTACTTTTTAGTGGAATAATCGATGCCAGAGAAGCATGCGCAGTTGGGTTTCAACAAACAGGTATATAAAAGCTTCGTTTGATCAACTAACGTAACCTTACTTGCATTTATTGTGAGCACGCATAGTTTATTGGTTTGAAAAGGTGTCACTAAGTATGGGTAGGAAAAATCCGTTATCTGATTTTGAAAAAGGACAAATTTTATGCTTTGAACCAAGCAGGATTGTCTTCTCGGAATATAGCAAGACATAATGGGCTTTCACCACACGTGGTTAATAATTTTCTACATCTTGGATCCAAATATGGGACAAAGAAATCCACTGGAAGACCTCGAAAGCTAACAAAGCGGCAAGAAAGGTTAGTTGTAAAGAAGTTAAAAGCTGGTGAAACATTGAACAGACTATCATAAGACCCCACCATCAAAGTTCACAAGTCAACTTTATCCAGAATAGCTCAGCAGAACGAACATCTTGAGTACACGAAAATGAAAACGCAACCGAGACTTACAGATCTTCACAAACGAAAAAGGATGCAATGGGCTAAAGAACACATGACTTGGAAAGAACAGTGGACTCAAGTAGTGTTCAGCGACGAAAAAAAATTCAATCTAGATGGTCCTGACGGGTGGGCATTCTATTGGAGGGATCTCCGAAATGAGCCACACATTTTTTCTAAGAGACAGTGTGGGGGAGGATCGTTAATGGTTTAGGCTAGATTTGGCAATGCTGGGCGGACTAACATTGCCTTCCCTACTGGTTGAATGAGAGCAATAGACTATCAAGACCTGCTGGAAGAAAATGTGTTGCCTTTTGGAGAAGAAATTGGAGGTCCCTTTTGGAAGTTCCAACAGGACAATGCTAGCATTCATGTTGCAAACTCGTCTTAGGAATGGTTCCTGGACAACGGAGTGCAGGTTATCGAATGGCCTGCATGTTCTCCTGACATGAACCCCATGGAAAACGTCTGGGGTATTCTAAGCAGGGCCGTATACGCCAACGGCAAGCAGTATTCAACGGTTCAAGAATTGAAAGACTCCATTATTACAGAATGGGAAAATCTAAATGCAGATATACTCAAACGCTTAGTCGAAAGCATGCCTAATCGAATTTTTGAACTTATAACCAAAAAGGGTGCTCTTACAAAGTATTAACTGAAAGTGGTTCTATCATTTTGCAACCTAAAATTTGTATTTTTTATTTTATTACATGAAAATATAAACATGAGTAATGTTTTTACTTTGTTATTGTCATTCTTATTTTGTATATTTTCAATAAAAATATTTATTTCAATCATTTATTCCAATTACTGTATGCTAGGCGGAAAATACATGGTGGTTCTATCATTATGCAACGCAGTGTAACAGCACTGTACACGTCCCCTTGATCTTCAGTTACATGTGATAAAATATTACCAACTAATTAATTCCAACCCTTCCCGATCAATTTTGCTGTTTTTCTGATTTTAAATTTCACAATTAGAAAACCGAAAATCTTCTTATACATGAAAATTAAAAAAATAAATTTAATAGTTAATTCAAAATGTAATAAAATACTTATTGTAATGTTTATTTTTGAAACATCACAAATCTTATGTTTAAAAATAACTATCACGGTTTCCGAAAATTCTGCGTATGGTATTCAATAGTCACATTCTGACATCTCAATTACTCTTACTTCATAGTATCAAACTTTTTAATTTTATATCTTAACTTTGTAGCATGATACTCCCAACTACAAAGTAAACTATAGTCCGAGAGTCGACTGCAATTTTTGGACCTCATCGAACATCATTCTGAATTTTTTAAAGAAATTGGAGAAAAGTGAGTAGATTACGAATCCACTGGTCTGCCGTGGCAAAAATGGCCGAAACTGATCAAAAATCGACTTGGAATGAGTTGAACTAAAAACCGATTGCCAAATATGTCATAACTTGCCAAAAGAGAACAACCTTTTTCGTCTGGCAACCCACTGTATTTTGATTTTCAATGAAAAAAAGCGCAAACGATTTCTGATCTCTGGCTCGGTAAAACTTGTATCTTTTAAAAGTAAGCCAAATTGGTGACATCAGTTACGTCATCAGGGACATAATGTTTATTGCCAACTTGGCTCTCTTTTAATACATGCAAGTAGACCGTCGCCAGATATCTGAATCGTCGGTAACCTTCTTAATTGAAAATTAAAAAGTGAGGGTTACCAAATAAAATAAAAAATGCTAATTATTTGGCAAGTTATGGCGCATTTGGCAAATGGATTGAATTCAACTTATTAAAAGTCGATTTTTGACCAGTTTCGGCCATTTTTGCCACGACAGACCAGTGGATTCGCAATCTACTCACTTTTCTCCAATTTGTATAAAAAATTCAGAATGATGTTCGATGAGGTCCAAAAATTGCAGTCGCCTCTCAGTCTATACTAAAAATTACTTTGCAAATAAAGTCCGTAAATATTCTTTTCTTAAAGTAGAAT
Organism: Linyphia triangularis; assembly: GCA_963978545.1. Lineage (NCBI taxonomy): Eukaryota > Metazoa > Arthropoda > Arachnida > Araneae > Linyphiidae > Linyphia > Linyphia triangularis. The sequence continues at coordinate 2,057,968 of OZ021726.1, forward strand.
TCTCGGTATAGTGGGAAGGGGGGGGGGGAGCTAATTGTGTTTCTTATCTTAAGATCATTCTTGTACTGAAGGAAACAACCTCTAATCCGTGGACAAATGATGTGTGTTTTTACGTTTTTGCAATTGTAAAAGAAATTAACAGGAATTATTTAGCAAATGAAAACTTTAAATATGTTTTTCTGAGGTGGAATGTGAACAATACAATCAGGAATCCCAAGGCTAATGAAACCCGTAAATGCATGTTTTTTTATAGTAAGATATTATTAGCAGTAAAGAAAACAAACCCTAATCACTAGGCCGAAAAATTCGAAGTGTCTTGGATCTTTTAACGGTAGTGCGGAAAAGTTGTGGAACCTCATTATTAAAAAGTGTGTAAAATCTTAAGGAGGTCCAGTACCGAAATTTTTTCAAAAATCCTAATTTTTTTTTTCTGATTTTAAGGGGGTCTGGTACCGAAAATAAAAAAAACTTTATTTATGTAAATTTTTATGTCAAAAATTTATTTTATGTATGAGATACTATTTATATATCTTTGAGAAAATGATTTTTTAAATAATGTATTTAGTTATTTAAAAAAAATTTAAAAACCAAGAAAAATTCATAATAATTGATGTTTGCGTATTTTGATATAAGTCAAGAAAAAATAATTTTTTTTTCAACGTGAAAGCTTTCTGTAATACATAATTATATAAAGAAAATTTGGTCTTCACAGAATTTTGATAGGTGAATTAAAAAAAATTAAAAAAATTCTCAAAGTTAAAATATTGAAATTTTTGCTTTTTTTTATGTTATCTTTTACGCTAAATGTTATATTTTAAAACAGAATTAAAAAAATAAAATTCTGTGAAGACAAAATATTTAAAACTATATAAATTAAATGTTCCAAAAATTTGAATAGCCAATTGTTAATGGTTCTGGAGATATATCGATTTGAATATGCAACATCTGTGAAAAACACTAGTGCTCGAAAAAAGCACTTTAGGCAGAAGCTTCAAGGTGTTACACCCATTAGTGGTGTTTAAATCACAGGTAATTTTGTGGCGTTCTAATAACCGGAGGAATAAGATAAAAACATCATTCTCTTCAGGAATGTATGAACTATTTTTTAAAATCAGGAACAAAATTTGGGATTTTTGAAGAAATTTCGGTACTGGAAAAAATAGTTCATACATTCCTGAAGAGAATGATGTTTTTATCTTATTCCTCCGGTGATTAGAACGCCACAAAATTACCTGTGATTTAAACATCACTAATGGGCGAAACACCTTGAAGCGTCTGCTTAAAGTGCGTTTTTTGAGCACTAGTGTTTTTCACAGATGTTGCATATTCAAATCGATATATCTCCAGAACCATTAACAATTGGCTATTCAAATTTTTGGAGCGTTTAATTTATATAGTTTGAAATATTTTGTCTTCACAGAATTTTATTTTTTTAATTCTGTTTTAAAATATAATATTTAGCGTAAAAGATAACATAAAAAATAAGCAAAAATTTCAATATTTTAACTTTGAGAATTTTTTTTTTTTTTTTTTTTTTTTTTTTTTTTTTTTTTTTAATTCACCTATCAAAATTCTGTGAAGAAAAAAAATTTCTTTATACAATTATGTATTACAGAAAGCTTTCACTTTGAAAAAAAAAACATTTTTTCTTGACTTATATCAAAATACGCAAACATCAATTATTATGGATTTTTTTTGGTTTTTAAATTTTTTTTAAATAACTAGACAGAATTTTTAAAAAACATTTTCTCAAAGATATATAAATAATATCTCATACATAAAATAAATTTTTGACATAAAAATGTACAAAAATAAAGTTTTTTTTATTTTCGGTACCGGACCCCCTTAAAACTGTGAATGGAAATCTTCAGTCGCCTCAAAGGGTCGAAAGTTGTGAAAATTGGGCTAGAAATGCTTAACATTCAAAAATTAATAAATAATCGCATATTTCTTTGATCTTTTTGCTTTAATGCTTAAAAGTTATTATTTTTCAACAACAACACCTGTACAAAATTTTAGATTTATACTTTAAAATCTTGTGCCGCCTTGTGGGCACCGAATTTGGAAACTAAAGGCAAATTTTTAAATAAAAACACATCACACTTACCTCATTGTAATGCGAAAATAAACTGTATTCCATCTTTCAGACATACGAATTAAAAAAGCATTATTAATTGTAATCTCTTTTGGACTGTTTTTCTGGCTTATTTTTTACTGAAAATTCCAGCATGTGGTTTTTGGATTCTAGGGTTGCTCCATCCCTATTCTGCGGCCTAACTGCCTTTCCGGAGGCTTCAGTGTTTAGCTTTACAATTTGTTTGACTGTGTGTGTGTGTGTGTGTGTGTGTGTGTGTGTGTGTGTGTGTGTGTGTGTGTGTGTGTGTGTGTGTGTGTGTGTGTGTGTGTGTGTGTGTGTGTGTGTGTGTTTAAAAAATTGCATTCCATTTCCAAAATTCGAGGCCATTGAGGGGGCAGAAGATATTAACGCATAATTCTAAAAATATTTACAGGTGTTGTGGATAAAAAAAACAGTAACTTTTTACTATTACTGCAAAATGATCAACGAAATCTGTGATTATTAATTAAATTTTGAATTTTAAGCATATCTAGTCCAATTTTTACAGCTTTCAACCCATTGAAGCGACAGAATATATCAATTCTGAGTTTTAAGATTTTACAATTTTTTTTAAAGTGAGAATACACAACTTTTCCGCACTGCCGCTAAAGGATACTTTTTCGGCCCGACCTACTAATAACTGTAAGCGTGTGTTTCGTATTTTAATTTACTCTCAACTGTGGAGAAAACTACTAAGATTTAGTTTACGAATAAATCCGTAAACACATTTTTCTTATGGTAGAATGCTCGAAGTTGTAGTAAAGAAAACAACCTGGAACCCCACTTTGCAAATGAATTCTGTAAATTTTGTGTCTTTCTTATCATAAGGTATTTCACAATATACTCACAAATGTAAAGAAAACTACTAAGATTTAGTTTACGAATAAATCCGTAAACACATTTTTCTTATGGTAGAATGCTCGAAGTTGTAGTAAAGAAAACAACCTGGAACCCCACTTTGCAAATGAATTCTGTAAATTTTGTGTCTTTCTTATCATAAGGTATTTCACAATATACTCTCAACTGTGGAGAAAACTACTAAGATTTAGTTTACGAATAAATCCGTAAACACATTTTTCTTATGGTAGAATGCTCGAAGTTGTAGTAAAGAAAACAACCTGGAACCCCACTTTGCAAATGAATTCTGTAAATTTTGTGTCTTTCTTATCATAAGGTATTTCACAATATACTCTCAACTGTGGAGAAAACTACTAAGATTTAGTTTACGAATAAATCCGTAAACACATTTTTCTTATGGTAGAATGCTCGAAGTTGTAGTAAAGAAAACAACCTGGAACCCCACTTTGCAAATGAATTCTGTAAATTTTGTGTCTTTCTTATCATAAGGTATTTCACAATATACTCACAAATGTAAAGAAAACTACTAAGATTTAGTTTACGAATAAATTCGTAAACATATTTTTCTTTTGATAGAATGCTCGCAGTAGTAGTAAAGTAAACAACCAAGAACCAAAATAGGCAAATGAATTCTATAAATTTTCCGTTTTTCTTATCATAAGATCCTTCTAGCAGTGAAGAAAACAAACTAATAACTGTTCAAATGACACCTATAAATATGTGTTACATATATACTCGCCAAAGTAAAGAAAACTATTAAGAATTAGTTCATAAATGAAGACAGTAAAAACTTTTTCTTGCGGTATATTTCCCATAGTAATGAAGGAACAATCACTACGCAACCAAACTAGTCCAAATGAACGATTGAACTAGTATCTGCACATGCATAAATTATAACTACGTACGTTAATTCTAATTATAATTATAGCTATGTGCACAAATTATTAGTTAAAATTAATTAAAATTAAAATTAAAATTAATTATTGATTAAAATTCAAAAAAGTACTTTTTTTTTTATCATTACCAATGTTGATGTTCGAAATCAGAGTGCTGATTTTATTAAAAAAAATATTATTTTCAAACATTTAAAAAAAAAAATTGGGAAAATATTCATTGATAACAACACTAAATTAGAATTCTGAGACGGAGCACAATTTCAACTGCTTCGTTAAATATTTGTATGAATTCTCTTCAAATTTTTTTTTTCAGGAGCAGCAACTTACTCACAGGCTTCACCGCATCCTAGCGAACATCTCTCGATGATGTCTTCTGAAGGAAACTCATCTGGAAACATATTTAACACTTGACCATTTCCAATATTACATATTTTATAACATAAATATATTATTTATTGACAATTTTTGACCATTTGCTTTCGCGTTCCCATTTGAAATAATTTATAAGGTGTTTGTAATTCTAATGTAAATATATACTCCCATCTGGTGTTTGTAGAAAAATTATCTTTATCTTCATAAAAAACTATATCTTCCATTAAGACTATGAAAAAATATGTATAAAAACATTTTTAAACATAAATGTTAATTTTTTTAAATTTCACTTTAATATCTAACAAGTATATAGGAGATGCTACAAACTTTATTGGGTCGTTTTCTTTTTTTATCATATTCATCACATTTTTAAACATAAATGTTAATTTTTTTTAATTTCACTTTAATATCTAACAAGTATATAGGAGATGCTACAAACTTTATTGGGTCGGTTTTTTTTTTTATCATATTCATCACATTTTTAAACATAAATGTTAATTTTTTTTAATTTCACTTTAATATCTAACAAGTATATAGGAGATGCTACAAACTTTATTGGGTCGTTTTTTTTTTTATCATATTCATCACATTTTTAAACATAAATGTTAAATTTTTTTAATTTCACTTTAATATCTAACAAGTATATAGGAGATGCTACAAACTTTATTGGGTCGTTTTTTTTTTTTTATCATATTCATCACATTTTTAAACATAAATGTTAAATTTTTTAAATTTCACTGTGCTACAAACTTTATTTGATCGCGTTTTTTTTATCATATTCATCACATTTTTAAACATAAACGTTAAATTTTTTAAATTTCACTTTTATATCTAACAAGTATATAGGAGATGCTACAAACTTTATTGGATCGTTTTTGTTTTTTTTATCATATTCATCATATTTTTAAACATAAATTTTAAATTTTTTAAATTTCACTATGCTACAAACTTTATTTGATCGTTTTTTTTTTATCATATTCATCACATTTTTAAACATAAATGTTAAATTTTTTAAATTTCACTTTAATATCTAACAAGTATATAGGAGATGCTACAAACTTTATTGGGTCGGTTTTTTTTTATCATATTCATCACATTTTTAAACATAAATGTTAAATTTTTTAAATTTCACTTTAATATCTAACAAGTATATAGGAGATGCTACACACTTCATTGGGTCGTGTTTTTTTTTTATCATATTCATCACATTTTTAAACATAAATGTTAAATTTTTTAAATTTCACTTTAATATCTAACAAGTATATAGGAGATGCTACAAACTTTATTGGATCGTTTTTTGTTTTTATCATATTCATCACATTTTTAAACATAAATGTTAATTTTTTTTAATTTCACTTTAATATCTAACAAGTATATAGGAGATGCTACAAACTTTATTGGATCGTTTTTTGTTTTTATCATATTCATCACATTTTTAAACATAAATGTTAATTTTTTTTAATTTCACTTTAATATCTAACAAGTATATAGGAGATGCTACAAACTTTATTGGGTCGTTTTTTTTTTATCATATTCATCACATTTTTAAACATAAATGTTAAATTTTTTAAATTTCACTGTGCTACAAACTTTATTTGATCGCGTTTTTTTTATCATATTCATCACATTTTTAAACATAAACGTTAAATTTTTTAAATTTCACTTTAATATCTAACAAGTATATAGGAGATGCTACAAACTTTATTGGATCGTTTTTTGTTTTTATCATATTCATCACATTTTTAAACATAAATGTTAATTTTTTTTAATTTCACTTTAATATCTAACAAGTATATAGGAGATGCTACAAACTTTATTGGGTCGTTTTTTGTTTTTATCATATTCATCACATTTTTAAACATAAATGTTAATTTTTTTTAATTTCACTTTAATATCTAACAAGTATATAGGAGATGCTACAAACTTTATTGGATCGTTTTTTGTTTTTATCATATTCATCACATTTTTAAACATAAATGTTAATTTTTTTTAATTTCACTTTAATATCTAACAAGTATATAGGAGATGCTACAAACTTTATTGGATCGTTTTTTGTTTTTATCATATTCATCACATTTTTAAACATAAATGTTAATTTTTTTTAATTTCACTTTAATATCTAACAAGTATATAGGAGATGCTACAAACTTTATTGGGTCGTTTTTTTTTTTTTTATCATATTCATCACATTTTTAAACATAAATGTTAAATTTTTTAAATTTCACTTTTATATCTAACAAGTATATAGGAGATGCTACAAACTTTATTGGATCGTTTTTTGTTTTTATCATATTCATCACATTTTTAAACATAAATGTTAATTTTTTTTAATTTCACTTTAATATCTAACAAGTATATAGGAGATGCTACAAACTTTATTGGGTCGTTTTTTTTTTTTATCATATTCATCACATTTTTAAACATAAATGTTAAATTTTTTAAATTTCACTGTGCTACAAACTTTATTTGATCGCGTTTTTTTTATCATATTCATCATATTTTTAAACATAAATGTTAAATTTTTTAAATTTCACTTTAATATCTAACAAGTATATAGGAGATGCTACAAACTTTATTGGATCGTTTTTTGTTTTTATCATATTCATCACATTTTTAAACATAAATGTTAATTTTTTTTAATTTCACTTTAATATCTAACAAGTATATAGGAGATGCTACAAACTTTATTGGATCGTTTTTTGTTTTTATCATATTCATCACATTTTTAAACATAAATGTTAATTTTTTTTAATTTCACTTTAATATCTAACAAGTATATAGGAGATGCTACAAACTTTATTGGGTCGTTTTTTTTTTTTTTATCATATTCATCACATTTTTAAACATAAATGTTAAATTTTTTAAATTTCACTTTTATATCTAACAAGTATATAGGAGATGCTACAAACTTTATTGGATCGTTTTTTGTTTTTATCATATTCATCACATTTTTAAACATAAATGTTAATTTTTTTTAATTTCACTTTAATATCTAACAAGTATATAGGAGATGCTACAAACTTTATTGGGTCGTTTTTTTTTTTTTTATCATATTCATCACATTTTTAAACATAAATGTTAAATTTTTTAAATTTCACTTTTATATCTAACAAGTATATAGGAGATGCTACAAACTTTATTGGATCGTTTTTTGTTTTTATCATATTCATCACATTTTTAAACATAAATGTTAATTTTTTTTAATTTCACTTTAATATCTAACAAGTATATAGGAGATGCTACAAACTTTATTGGGTCGTTTTTTTTTTTTATCATATTCATCACATTTTTAAACATAAATGTTAAATTTTTTAAATTTCACTGTGCTACAAACTTTATTTGATCGCGTTTTTTTTATCATATTCATCATATTTTTAAACATAAATGTTAAATTTTTTAAATTTCACTTTAATATCTAACAAGTATATAGGAGATGCTACAAACTTTATTGGGTCGGTTTTTTTTATCATATTCATCACATTTTTAAACATAAATGTTAAATTTTTTAAATTTCACTTTAATATCTAACAAGTATATAGGAGATGCTACAAACTTTATTGGATCGTTTTTGTTTTTTTTATCATATTCATCACATTTTTAAACATAAATTTTAAATTTCACTATGCTACAAACTTTATTTGATCGGTTTTTTTTTTATCATATTCATCACATTTTTAAGCATAAATGTTAGATTTTTTAAATTTCACCTTAATATCTAACAAGTATATAGGAGATGCTACAAACTTTATTGGGTCGTTTTTTTTTTGTTTTTTTTTTATCATATTCATCAAATTTTTAAACATAAATGTTAAATTTTTTAAATTTCACTTTAATATCTAACAAATATATAGGAGATACTACAAACTTTATTAAATCGTTTTTTTTTGTTTTTGTTTTTTTTATCTATCAAAACTATCCTGTCTGTCAAATTTACTTCAAAATGAATCCTTAGCCCTTGGCTAGTCGCGTGACCTTTTGTCTCGAGGTGAGTCGCGTGGGGGATAACTGTTCCCGAAACTCAAATTTTCGTGCATACCAATAAATTCGTGACCAAATATAAAAGTAAGTGGGTATTTTAATTAAAAGCACAACATTGTTGAACAGAATAAAGTAAGAATTAAAATACATTTTAAAAATTTCTTGAAAAAAATTGTAAAAATAAAATACATATTAATATTAAAATGATCTTTGTGAAGCTTTAAATTTATTTTTAAAATAATTTTTAAACGCAATTAGCATAATCACATTAAACGTTGTTGATAAAGTTATTGTGAAAATATAAATTTACATAAAAACAATTAATTTAAAATCAATTATTTTATATAAAATAAAAATAATTAAAAGATCTAAAATAATATAAAAACAATTAATAGATTTATCATAAGTCATTCAGTGTCATCTTCAACATCTGCACAATATGCTCATATTTCAATTTGAATTAAATGGTCCTTGTAGACCCATTTTTCACAGTTTTTGCAAAATCTTCTGGTAGTTTTATCTCTCAAGACTGGGGCAAATAAAAAATCGAAATAAAAAAGATAAAAAAGTGAATTCATGTACAAAAATTGCACAAAGTTGTTTTTTATTGCTGAGAGATAATGTGTCAGTCAAATCATATCATAACTAGGGGTGTAGAACATCGCACAACTTTAAATTACACGATATTATTAATGTGCATTTGTGTCATCTACCGTTTTTATATTTCCATCATTCGCTTAGAAAAAATAACCGGTTTGGCGATATTTTTTGGCGATAATACTTTTATGGGTCCAAAAAAAAAAAAAAAAAAACACCACCACAGCCTCAGTTAAAATTATGATTTTGGCGATATGCTTTTCTATAATCTTATATTATCTTTTCTTATAAGTGAAACTGAGAAGAGGAAAAAAAATTATCGTTCATATGCTATGTTCAAGCAAACAAAACTCAGTTTTAAAGGCATTCGTTTTTCCACTTTTTACGCCATTAAAGCATTTTTATGGGAATTTCGGAGGTGGGGACACTTAGAGCACCTTAAGAGGCATTAGCACAGCGATTTTGAACAAAATCGTTAGAGCCGTTTTTTAGCAATTACTGAAAAACATGATTTTTTCAATGGCAGCTACCTTTATACGCATAAGCAATTTTGACGAAAACCTTAATAGTAGGTCTTTTTTAAAGAGATTGTAGAGATTTTTTTTGAAAGTGGTAGATTTTTTTTTTTTTAATTTTTTTTTATTATTATTATTATTATTATTTTTTTAAAGACCCATACAAGAATTATCGCTTAAAATTTCGCCAAATTGTCCATTTTTACTAAATGAGTGAAACAAAAAATATAAATACGTTAAATGACACAAATTCACGTCAGTATTATAGTGTAATTGAAAGCTCTGCGATGTTCCACACCCCTAGTTTAATTGGATATTTCAATAAAAAAAAAAAATTGTTTATCATGGGAAAAATAAACTGGATGAGATAAAATATTCAGCCAAAGTTCAAAAGGACTTTTATACACCATTACTTAAAATAAAGATTACCCTATTTTAAAGTTTCTCGTTTCGTTAAAAAAATTAAGTCGTGTTGAACTTAGTACAATTGTTCAATAGTTTTAGAGCGTTTGTTGTGAACGAGCTATTAAGCTTGGTACCAAATAATTTGGTAAAATATTCCGATTATGCCATTTCTATCTATTTTTTGATAACCTCTGAAGAAAAATGAATGCCACAAAATTATACCTTGTTAATTGCTCGCCACAATGGTTTTAAGCTTTTTACAACTTGATTTCACCAATTCGAAATGGCATAATTTTGTTTGTTTGCAACACAGTCGAATGGATTATCGCTGCAATTTTTATAACTAAGCTCACTCAAGTTTATTGCAGAACAAAAGTTGCTATACACTGTTGCATTTTAATACTGATGTAAGACATGTGTTGTTGGCCAGTGTGGATGATTACTCACTGGAATCTTCACAGAGTGTGTTGTTGTTGGGATAGGAGATGGATTGTGGGACACATCCAACCCTCTCCAACATCGCTTCCATCTTGCACTTCTCGGCGCACATCTGAACAAAAATCATGCATTATTTCCAAAGAATCTTATACACACACAAGAGAAAAAACTACAACACTCATTTTGTATGCTTTTTTTTCTTTTGATCTTTTACTTTAGTACAGATTATGCAGGGAAGAGCGTGAAGACAAAAAACATAGAAGAGGAATCGCCCTTTTCCTCTTTTTCTTTTTTATTTTTTTTAAATTTAACTTTCGGAATTAGGACTTTTATTAAAACAGTAATGTGTCTTATAGGATACGGCCGACGGTATAGTGGTTAGCGTGCTAGCTTCTAGACCGCGAGGTTGCGGGTTCCGAGTACCGTGTTAGGCATGGGTGTTTGTAAATGTATGTTGGCTCGTCTAATGACGAATATTTCGGCGCATTATAGCCCTCGTGTTGCTGACGGCGCCAGATAATCTGAAAACAACCAACCTTATATGATAAGTTCTATTATCCAGATACCATACTTGTAGCGATGTGCGCTAACGGGGAGTCGAACCAGAGACTACTAGATCAGTAGACAGACGCGTTTACCGCTTGACAAAAGAGATCTCTGGTATCTAGATGTTGTATATGTTATTTGTACACGAGACCACCACATAGTTGAGTGCGTTTCTTGAGGCAATGAGTCGCTGGAGGTTGCTGGCTACGTGGAAGTGGTGCAGTATTTTCAGAAAGCACCGGTAGATTGCAGCATGATTCTGTTGTCAGGTAGTCACCAATGTGCCATGTGCATTAACGGGAAGTCGAGGCAAGGACAACTAGATCAGAAGACAGACGCGTTAACCACTAGGCAAAAGATATGTCTAGTGTCTAGGTGTTGTTTCTGTTATTTGTACACGGGACCACCACTAACTTTACTCAAACTTGTTCAATTTGGAGATATTTTTGACCGAAATCTTTCCCTATTAGGGTTGACGGTGTAAAATGCTTAGAAGACTAAGCCTTCGTGCCGTCATTCAATCGAGCTGCAACTTGGCAGATGGGATTACAATGTATTCAATCAAGTTTAAAGGGTATACAAAATTAGTAAATAGTTTGGAATGGATGTTTCCTTTATTGTTGTCAAACAACATGAAAATTACATCTGAGCTCAATAAGCCGCCATTGCTCATAAAAATTCTTAATGTTATATTATTTACTGTTAATTTCTTTATTACTAAAGCTGGTTATGTTCTGTTCGTGACGTTATACGCTTCGAACGTATAGTACATGAAATCGTCTTGGATAAAAACGACACGAAAATGTTACGAATTTGCAGGTACAGTCTAATCCCGTTAACGCGAAATCGACAAGGCCTCCGAATTTTTGTCGTTAACAGATTTTCGTGTTAAACGCAAAAATTAATATTAAGTTTCAAGTACGGAGAACTGTTTTTATTTTGAGTTAAACGGGATTTTATGTTAAGTGATTTCACGTAACGGAGTTCGATTGTAATATGGTTTGATATCACTTGTTATTATCAGATAGAATATTATATAAATTATTTAAAACGCTTTTTGAATTTGTAAATAATGTTTAATACAGAAGCGTTTATAAGGAATAAAAATTTATCCCAGGAAGGCTTAAATATTTTAATTAAGGATTATATATTAAGGATTGATTACTATTAAGGATTAAATATTTTATCCCAGGTATAATTTATTGGTGTTTTGCTGTCAGAAAAGATTAGCAGAGCGACTTGGAATGGAAGTTTTATTTATTACATATAGGTCACAGCAGAATATGGAAGTGAAAGTATATGTGGATGGAAAAACCGTTACACAGTTTTTTAAACTACTTTACTTAAGTAAATAAGATATTTCGAACTTCAGGATACTTATGCATTCAATAAATATTTGTCGTTGCCATATATATATACACCAGCATATTTATTTATATTCGATAAAAGTAAGGAGTATTGTAGAATGATATTAAAATCAAGCAGATGGTTAAGCTGAAAATTGCTTGTCGATATTAATGTACCAGAAAAATTACAGCAAAATTCTTCTGAACATATAAATATTTCTTGAAAAACCGTGACGAAATACCTGTAAAATCCAATATAGCTCTAAAAGTATGATTACTTCATGAATTGGGTAACATAATAATGATACTAATAATTACGAAATATCTCCGAAAGAAGATTTTACACAACTGACTAATGTTCATATTAGGCAATTTTTAATTTGACACGATCAAGATTGGACGAGTTCTTTTATCTAAATACTCACAAAGAAATTTGCTTTTTATTGTTGGAGATCATTCTGTTGGGGTTTTAAGACATTTATTTGTGCTTTTAGACTAATTTATAAATACGTTAATATTTCTTTTAGACTGAGAGGCGACTGGCAATTTTTAGACCCCATTGAACATCATTCTGAAGATTTTATAGAAATTAGAGAATAGTGAGTAGATTATGAATCCACTGGTCTGTCGTGGCAAAAATGGCCGGAACTGGTCAAAATTCGACTTTTAATAAGTTGATTTAAATCCAATTGCCAAATGCGCCATAACTTGCCAAATAATGAGCATTTTTTTTTATTTGGTAACCCTCACTCTTTAATTTTTAATTAAGAAGGTTGCAGACGATTCAGATATCTGGAGACGGTCTACTTGCATCTATTTAAAGGGAGCCAAGTTGACAATAAACATTACGTCCCAGATGACGTACCTGATGTCGCCAATTTGGCTTACTTTTAAAAGATACACATTTTCCAAGCCAGAGATCAGAAATCGTTTGCGCTTTTTCTCATTGAAAATCAAAAGGCAGGGTTGCCAGACGAAAAAGTTTGTTCTCTTTTTGGCAAGTTATGACATATTTGGCAATCGGATTTTAGTTCAACTTATTAAAAGTCGATTTTTGACCAGTTTCGGCCATTTTTGCCACGGCAGACCAGTGGATTCGTAATCTACTCACTTTTCTCCAACTTCTATAAAAAATTCAGAATGATGTTCGATGGGGTCCAAAAATTGCAGTCCATCTCTCAGTCTATTAGCAACTTTTTCACAATCAACACATTATTATAATGGACAATTCCTGCATTTTTTTGGTTATTTTTTATTCAATTCTAAATGTTTCGAAAAGGTCAAACACACAAATTTCTGCTCACTAAGCTTTTTTCTTCTTTTTTTTTAAATCAAAATTTGCTTATTTTAGCGGGAAAAACGACACATTCGGCTCGAAGTGAATGTGACGTCACTACATCTAACCAACTTGGCTTGAAACACAGCAGTGGAAACCAGTTTTGCAAGTTTCTCACAAATCACGCTAACACGGGATATGGCAATAATCTAAAAAACTCACACCAACTATTTGGCCGAAACCTCACGATAACCATAGGGAACGGAAGGATGTCGTGACGTCACATCCAAAAAGTAGCGTTTTGATCGGACTGCAAACGGATCAGGTTTTGCGGCATTTTGTTTTCTTAATCTTTAAATAACTCATTATTTTAACGAAATTTCGTTTGAATATTTGGAATTGGAAAGAAATTCTTCATAAATATAAACTAATTTCACTCGTTTTTAAAAAATGCGCGAATCGTCCATCAGCCCCTAGCAAAACAAAAGTTTACATTTCTCATAAGCCAAGCAACATCGGACAAGAAATTGTTTTATTAAAAGTAAATATGAATCCTCACCTTTCCTGTGAGAGGTCCGTATCCTCCATTCTCCCGCCAGAGCTTCAGATAGTCGGTGCAGTTGGTCTCGTAAGGGGCGGGAAGTCGAACAGTCACCATCTGCAACAACCCGCAACATTATACACTATCTACCAATAAGTATTTGGACACTTATGCAATTGAGAATGTCTGCAGTCCTGATCTACGTCACCCTTGATCCCAATTCATGGTAGGCTCAACGCTGACAACTACTTCACTAACCTAGATAACTATGTGCTCCCTACGCTATGGCAATTTTACGGGTTGGATCATTGTTACTTCCAAGATGACAACGCCACTTGACATGTTGCGAGATCCACCATGGATTAGTATGATGACAGCGGGCTGAACCGACTGGACTGGACTGCTCAGAGTCCAGACGTTAATCTTATGGAACACCTCTGGGACGAGTAGGTTGGTTGGTTGTATTCAGATTATCTGGCGCCGTCAGCAACACGAGGGCTATAATGCGCCGAAACTTTCGTCATTAGACAAGCCAACATACATTTACAAACACCCATGCCCCTAATACGGGACTCGAACCCGCAACCTCACGGTCTAGAAGCCAGCACGCTAACCACTACACCGTTTGGTCGGCCTGGGACGAGTAGGATCGCCGAATTAAGGAGTGCAGCAACCGTCCAAAATCGGTGAAAGAACTCACATGTCCACTCCAAGAAGAGTGGAAGAAAATACCACTGTCCATTATCCAAACACTTGTGGAAAGCATGCCCCGGAGTGTAAATACTGTAATTGCCTTAGGTAGAGGCTCAACCACTAATTGAATTTGAGTAAATTGTGTTTATCTCTTTTATCACAAGTGTCCAATTACTTATTGGTAAATAGTGTACGAAACTCCACTTTAACTTAACATCAGTTAGACGGTAGATCTTCACCATGCGCAAAGGCAATTCATTCATTTAGGCGGAAGGAAGGCGCGCTGGGTAGCTCAGTCCACCAACCCTGTAGGAAACAAAAGGCTATAAGGTTTGGCGAGCATTATACCTTCAAGCCGCCAAAACGGATCAATTGCTTATGTGCACGGTGAAGATCTACCCCCTGACTGATGTTAAGTTAAGGTGGAGTTTTGTATAGTTTCTGTAACTTGGAGAATTAGATTGAAATGTTAAATTATTTTCTGATATCACAAACATCAGTGCATTTTTATGTGATTTCTTTTATCTCAAAAAGCAATGCTTTCTGGAAGATTGTTTACTCAGTTCAACCCTCTCTCCTTTAAAAAATTTCTGATAAAGAGATCCAAAGTTTTAAATCTAGGAATGCTGTAGTACTCTATCTATTTGTCTTGCAGTTAGAGTCGAAATCTATAAGTTTATGGGAAGTGTGTAACTCAGAACCAAACAATTCCAAATAATTATTGGACTCTGAGAGTAAAAAAAAAAAAAAATCCTACTATATCTTTACTTAAAGTTCTAATATAACTTTTTAAATGCTTTTGAAAAAAAATTGAATGTGATGCGATATCATAATTTGATTCAAAACGAACTTTTAAGATTACTTTTGCAATAAAACCAAATCACCAAGTTTTGAACACACTTAAATTTGTGGTACAGATGTTAACTCAAACTTCTTTAGGATTGAAATGTTATTTTATCAAACCCTTTCTCTACATATACATAAGCTGACCAAATGGTATAGTGGTTAGCGTGCTAGCTTCTAGACTTCGAGGTTACGGGTTCGAGTCCCGTGTTAGGTATGGGTGTTAGTAAATGTATGTTGGCGCGTGCTAGCTTCTAGACAGCGAGGTTACGGGTTCGAGTCCCGTGTTAGGCATGGGTGTTTGTAAATGTATGTTGGCTTGTCTAATGACGAATGTTTCGGCGCACTATAGCCCTCGTGTTGCTGACGGCGCCAGATAATCTGAAAACAACCAACCAACATATACATAAAATCCAACGTCTGTCTGTATATATGTAACTGTAACTCAAGATCAACTGAACCAATTTGGATAAAATTTGTGTCTATTGGTTTGTATGTCTTTTTCGACTCCTAGACCTGGAGACTGTTGTACGTGTTCGGAAAACTCTTCTTTACCACTTTCGTCACTTCGTTTTTCTACTTTTAATCGACAGTGTCGGTTTTCACTACTTTAATTTCTGGATTCTTTAAGAATCCCCACCAAGTAAGTAACTTGTTTTTTCTTCACCATGACTGAAGGCCTCAAGAGGTCGTTGGACGACGAAGATCTCCTCGAGGGTGGTTCCACCAAAGAGCAACGTCGAGGTGGCAAGGTTTTTTACACCGAGCTATCTGAGCTAGAAAAAATCCAATTCGCTATTCAATATGGTGCAACGTGTCCGAAAGTCATTATCGAATCTACTTTAGGAAAAGGCAGTCTACCTTTTTCGAATCCTCAAGTTATCAAGTCTACCTTTAAAAATATTTTATCATCAGACGATACGCTCAAAATTACCAGAAGACAAAAACTTCTTCTGGAATCTAAAAATTGTTCGACTTTCGTTAAACTCGCAGACTTAAAAGTAATTGGCTCTGTCCCCATTACCTGGCGAGCGATAGAAGAAACCATCACAACTAAATATCTTATCAGAGGCGTCGACTCTTCTATTCCTCTTGAAGATATTGCAACAGAGCTCAAAGAGGTGGGAATTAAATTCTCACAAATTGTGAGATTTACAAGAAAGAATTCTGAGGATCCTATTCCTATCGTTCTCGTTAAAGAGCTTGGATATAAGGAACGACAGTCAGTACCCCTGTTTCATATGTTACACAGGGTGTCCTCCTACACCGAATCCCCCAAAATCTGTTACAACTGCCTCCGCTTTGGGCATTTTCAGAAGTCCTGCGACCGCAAACAACGGTGTGCCGCTTGTGGAGACTTCCATCCTCCCTCCACCCCGTGTCTAAAAGAAAGCATCTGCTTTAGATGTAAAAGCAAAGACCATAAAGCTACAGACTCCTCGTGTGAGTTCATTAAACTCGAAAAATCGGCCATCAACAAGGCTATCAAAGAAAAGATCCCTATCAAATTAGCTAAAGCATCTTTGAAGACTAAAGTATCCTACGCGGCAATCACAGCCCAGACCAACAATCCCCATTCAACTTGGGAGGTGATACCTAGTATCCAAAAAGATATTCAAGAACTGAAAAGTGCCATCGCAGCTATTCAAGCCGTTTTGTTTCAACCCAGAAACACAGACATTCCTTCTGGTCACCAGGCCAGTTTAACCCTACCAGCCGTAACAAGTCAGCTGTCTTCAGAGTTAACAACGATTGTGGACGCTACAGAGGGGCAAGAGAAAGAATTCCACACAGCAGAATCATTCATCTTGAGGGGAAAAAAATACCAAGCAAACATCGCAGACCTCAAAAAAGAAAATCGCAAACTGGGAGACGTAGTCTCAGAACTTCATAATACAGTAATCTTTCTAAAGTCAGAGACTGAGCGTTTGACCTCTATCATTGCTCAGAGAGGTAGCCCTTTGTGGCATGGACAGAACTTTAACAGCCCCGATTTCGACGAACAATTTGTTTCATCTCCTATGAACTTTGGAGAGGGAACTTAGACACAATTTTCGAATTTTGTCTTTTCCCCAGCCAACATGGCCTTTCTGTTAACATGGAATTGCCGCAGTATTGCTGCCAATCTCACCACTTTACATTTTTTGGTGCATCACTTAAATCCTTCGGTAATTTGTCTCCAAGAAACTTGGATTAATAAGAATAGTTCCCTCCTTCACCTGAAAGGGTATGTTAACTTTAATAAACCTCGATCTGGGAAAGAGAGGGGGGGTGGTCTTGCCATCCTCATAAAATCGGATATTCCGGGTTGGATCCTTCCGGATTTTCAAGACTCTCCTACTATGGAATTTCTTGGTATCAAGATTATTTTTTGTAAACAAACTTTTCATATTGGCAATGTTCACAGACTGGCTGGACCTTGGTCCAACAAAGACTTTTTAACCCTAGATTCCTTCATAAATCACCCCTGCTTCATTGCTGGTGATTTCAATGCGCGCAGTATCTCTTTTGGGGACAACGTCTCCTCCCCAAGCGGTCAAGCTTTTGCGAAGTGGGTTGATAATGGCCCTCTTGTTTTACTAAACTCCAAAGGAATAACAAGGGAACACTCCGCAGGTGTCGGAAGTGTTCTCGATTTGATTTTTTGCTCTCCCTCTCAAATGAATAAAGTGGACTGGAAGAGAGTAGAAGAAAAGGGTTCTAGTGACCATTTCCCCACTTTCATCAAATTTAAGAATCGGCTTTCTTTCAATACCCATAATCGTTCCTATACAAATTGGCGATCTTTCTCAGAAAATTGTGTTTTGAGTTGTGTGGAAATCCCCACCAATGACTCTACTGCCCTTTCCGCTGAGGAAACAGCCCATTCAATACAGGTTACCCTGTCCTCCTCTATTCAAAAATCTACTGTTCAGGTTTCTTCCAGAGGTAAAAAATCTTTGCTCTCATGGTGGAATAAGGCATGTGCTAAAGCCAAACGCTTAAAAAATTGTCTTTATAAAAAAGCAAAAAGATCTCTCGATGATAAGGTGTGGCTTGAGGCCAAAAAGGCAACTGCCATTTTTAAGAAGACTGTTTTAAAAGCAAAACGTAATTTTTGGGGTTCAAAAATGCAATCAATCTCCTCTCCCAAGCAGCTTTTCAAAGTGGTGAGAAATATCAACAACTATATGGCCCCCTCTAACAACACCAGTAACCTTATTTTTGAGGATAAAGATAAACAAATCAGTGATCCTCTCCACCAAGCCAACCTTCTCTGTCAAAGATTCGTTTCCAAATCTCAAACCACTTCGACTCTTCCTATCCAACCTCTATCTCAGCCTAATTTTACTTGTCAGCCTTTCTTCTCCATCCAGGAACTCGATAGATCTATCAAACTCCAGAGGGTCTCGACCCCGGGGATTGACGGTATCTCTGCAAGAGCCTTTAAATCCCTTCCAAATGTGGACTGTCTAAAACTGTTAAGTTTTTTCAATTTTTGCCTTGAATTTTCCTTTTTTCCAAAAAGCTGGAAAAAAACTGTTATTGTTCCGATTAGAAAACCCAACAAACCAGCTAATCTACCCACCAGCTATCGCCCAATTGCCTTAATTCCCGTTATTAGTAAAATCCTGGAAAGAATGGTTCTCGCCCGTCTGATTTCTTGGACCTCAAATGTTAAGTTATTTCATAAAAATATGTTTGGCTTTATACCGGGGAAATCGGCGGTGGATTGCCTCCATAACATTTCCCAACACATTGCCTGGGCTAGATCCAAGAAAAATTGGGTTTGCATGATCTCCCTTGATATCGCTGGAGCCTATGACGGAGTCTGGGTTGAGGGACTCGTCAAAAAACTTAAGTCGGCTGGTTTAGAAATGAAACTACTCTCCCTGATCCAGGATTTTCTCTTTTGCCGCCCGATCCAAGTAAGGTGGAGAGGTCAGCTCTCCGACCCCTTGGAGGTGTCATCCCTTCCTCAAGGATCAATCTTATCTCCTTTCTTATTCAATATTTACATGCATGATCTCATTAAAGAAGTCCCCCCTCACTCCCAGGTTTTTTTATATGCAGATGATATCACTGTGGTAGTTTCGGCTTCGTCCCCTGCCCAGTGTGTCGCTAATATCAAACATTCCTTGGAGAACATTTCAGTCTGGGCCAAACGCTGGAAGGTGGATTTTGCCAGTGAGAAATCATCCATCATTGATCTTTCTCCCAAAATTTCGAAATTATCCCAGCCTATTTCTATCAATGATAATATTATCCCCTGGGTTTCTTGCTCCAAAGTTCTAGGCCTAGTTTTCCAAAACAACTTCACTTGGAAAGAACACTGCCTTGCCAGCTGCAAAAAAGGCTCAAAAATCCTAAACATCATCAAGTTCATCAGCAGTAAAAACACGGGAATCAAAGCCAAACTAGCCCTCCAAATCATCTCGCAAGTCCTCCTTCCACGGATTGATTTTGCTAACTCAGTGAGAACAAATGATTCCCAGATGAACATGCTCAAGTATGAAGTTTTGGAAAACTCTGCTATCCGTTTCGCACTTGGTATCTTCAAATGGGCGCCAAATGACATCATCCGGAAAATTTCTAATATCCCACCATACCGAATTCGTGCTAAATGGTCTCAAATTACAATGGCTCTAAAAGTTCAATTTCATAATTTGCCCCTTCCAAAGCCTGAATCCTATATCAAAAACCATCAGATTCGTTCCACGATCTGCAACTTGGAAGTCCAATTTGGTCTTCAAAATCGAACCCGTTTCCTACAAGTTCAGGTGCACCCCTCGCAAACCCACCATTTGGAATGCATCACCAACTTTTTCCCGAACTCCTCAACCAAATCTCCTGTCTTAATTCAATCCCTTTTTTGGGAACTTCGTAAGAGATACGAGGATTTCGAACTCTGGGCTACAGATGGATCTAAGACTGGCTGCGGGGTGGGTTTCGGCCTAGTCAATGAAAATGGCTCAGTCTCTCGATCCATTCGACTTCCTATGCCCTCCTCGAGTTTCACCGCCGAAACGGCTGCCATTCTTTATTTAGCCACCTTTTTTTTAAGAGATGTCCCCTCTTTAATATTATCAGATAATAAAGGGGCTGTTGAGGGCATTGGCAATGTTTGTGGAAGGGGTTCGTCTCTTATTACTGAAGCACGACTAGCCCTAATTAACAAATCCATCCTCTCCCCAACAATCCTGGTTTGGTGTAATTCCCACGCTGGTATTCAAATTAATGAAACAGCTGATCAACTAGCCGGCAAGGCTGCATCAGATCCCTCCACTCCAACCATGTCCATTTTGGATTGGATGGATATGAAACGTTTCATCAAGAGGAAACGACAAGAAGAATTTGATTCTCTTTGGTCCTCCTCCAAATATAACTTCAAGTTTCATGATCAATTAGTCACTCCTCCCTTCCTATCCTGGATCTCCTCGAGATATGAAGAAGTAAAGCTTTTCAGGATTATTTCAAATTGTTATCCCACCAAAAGCATCCTTCACAAAATAGGACTCTCGGCTTCTCCTCTTTGTAACTCTTGTCATATCCCAGACGATTATCCCCATAGATTTCTCCAATGCGCCCGATACGATTCAGAGAGATCAATTCTTTTTGATCTCCTAAAAATCTCACCCAGCCAAAAAACTTCAGTCAAAGACATTTTGAATTGTGCTAATCTATCCTCTCCATGTATCGGAAAAGTGATTCTTCGCTTAAAAAGCTTTCGTTCTATGACGTCAGCATAAATATGTATACGGAGACAGGGGTTGTATGCCCGTAGTTCTCCTTCCTTTGCCTCTTTTGAAGAGGTTCCAACAACAACAACAACAACAACTTGTGTCTATTGGTAGTTTATTTAATGCTGATTCTACAGAGTACACTTATACTGCACTTTAATCATACACAGAACGGTAAATACACGCTAAAAATGTTTTTGCCTTCTACGTTTCAATTATGTCTGTGTATAAAGTTTCTTCGGAAATGAAACAGGCCGACCAAACGGTATAGTGGTTAGCAAACTAGCTTCTAGACCGCGAGGTTGAGGGTTCGAGTCCCGTGTAAGGCAAGGGTGTTTGTAAATGTATGTTGGCTTGTCAAATGACGAATGTTTGGGCGCATTATAGCTTCGTGTTGCTGACAGCGCCAGATAATCTGAAAACAAACAACCAACGGAAATGAAACAGTATTAGAAGCAGTTTAATGTAAAAAAATGACGTTTTGAAATTCCAACTCGTTTATGATGCCCAATTCAAACTTTAAATATGTTTGTAATGCCATCTTAAAGAAAATCTTCATAAGGGATGAATATAACGAATTCTAAAAGGTTTCGTGTAATAAGAAAAGTTGTTTTGAAAGGTAATAACATTTTTTCCGAAACTGCGTTTCAGAGAGCTATTGGGTCGCCTTCAAATGTCTTATTGCTGAAATCCAAGATATAGTGCATTGACTTCAGGTATTGCCGCAGACCAAACGGTATAGTGGTTAGCGTGCTGGCTTCTAGACCGAGAGGTTGCGGGTTCCGAGTCCCGTGTTAGGCATGGGTGTTTGTAAATGTATGTTGGCTTGTCTAATGACGAATGTTTCGGCGCATTATAGCCCTCGTGTTGCTGACGGCGCCAGATAATCTGAAAACAACCAACCAACAAATCAGGTATTGCCAATCCTCGGTATACAATGCTATACAGATTCTTGAAGCTTTGTGAAAAGCCAAACGCTTTTTAAAAAAAAAAAAAAAACTTGCTGACTGTTGACGGTAATGGTATATTTACTGTAGGGCTATTGGAGAGCTACTCTTTCTGGGACAATACATTCAAAGAAACTGCGACTTGGCTTGTAACACTGAAAAGATTATCCACAGAGGTGATTAATGCCAATAAATAGTAGCCGTTGCTTTTATTTTCAAATACCCACTTGTATTGCATACATAGAGTAATAAAAGTATAAAATTTGGCTAAAAAAAATTTATTTTTTTTTTCCTCGTTTTGGAACATTCTGATATCAAAAAAGTGATCTAAAAAAATGTCTATCTGTGTGTATGTGTTCACCATACACACACCCGAACAAATTGACCTATGATGTTCAAATTTGGTATGAGGATTAGTGGTAGCCATGGGACCTACCATTAGATTTTTCGTCAAAACCGCGCTTGAACATAAGGTAGCTGCCATTGAAAAAACCATGTTTTTCAATGATTACTATAAATATATATATATATGATTACTATATATATGATTACTATAGATAAATCACCATGAAAAAGTAATTTGCAGAAGATTAAATTGAAAAAAATTCTAAAGCGTTATTTTAAATTTCTAATAATGAACAAAAATTCAAGAATAATTTCTATATAGGACGACCATCTGCATAGAGTATAAGAACCACGGATCAAAAGGCAAAAAAAAAAGGATTTAATAAAAATACCTGCGATATGTAAATATAGTAGGTGAGGCCCGCTTCTAGGCTCAGCCCGTCCTTGATAGGGTTGAGTATGGCGCGTGGGTCGTGTGCAAGAATGTGCGCTTGGACCATGTCGTAATAGTCCATGGACTCTTCAGGATGTAGGGACAGCAACACGGACACTTCTACAAAGATACATAGAATAAAGATATAGTCCGAGAGGCGACTGCAATTTTTGGACCCCATCGAACATCATTCTGAATTTCTTATAGAGATTGGAGAAAAGTGAGTTGATTAGGAATCCACTGGTCTGCCGTGACAAAAAAATGGCCGAAACTGATCAAAAATCGACTTGGAATGAGTTGAACTAAAATCCGATTGCCAAATATGTCATAACTTGCCAAAAAGAGAACAAACTTTTTCGTCTGGCAACCCTGCATTTTGGATTTTCAATGAGAAAAAGCGCAAACGAATTCTGATCTCTGGCTCGGAAAATTTGTATCTTTTAAAAGTAAGCCAAATTGGCGACATCAGTTACGTCATCCGTGATGTAATGTTTATTGCCAACTTGGCTCCCTTTTCATAGATGCAAGTAGACTGCCGCCAGATATCTGAATCATCTGCAACCTTCTTAATTGAGAATTAAAGAGTGAGGGTTACCAAATAAAAAAAAAATGCTCATTATTTGGCAAGTTATGGCTCATTTGGCAATTGAATTTAGTTCAACTTATTAAAAGTCGATTTTTGAACAGTTTCAGCCATTTTTGCCACGGCAGACCAGTGGATTCGTAATCTACTCACTTTTCTCTAATTTCTATAAAAAAATCAGAATGATGTTCGATGGGGTCCAAAAATTCCTCTCAGTCTAATAGCAACACTAAAACTAATGATGTAATCTTTTACAGTATGGACAATATCCGATTTTTTTTTTTAAAAAACGAGTGAAATTAGTTTATATTTAGGAAAAATTTCTTTCTCATTCCGAATATTTAAACAAAAGTTCTTTGAAATAAATAGTTATTTAAATATTACGAAAAAAAAAATTCTCTGAAACCCAGTCCGATCAAAACCATCCGCTATAGCTGTGACGTCAGTACATCCTTTCGTTTCTACGTTTATCGGACGGTTTCTGCCAAATATTTGGTAGGTGTAGAAGTGCGCTAACAGGCAGTCGAACCAGGGACTGCCAGATTAGTTGACAGGCGAGTTAACCACTAGACAAAAGTGACACGAATGCCATCAGTGTCTGTCCACGACACCAACACACAGCCCCTTCCCAGTGAGTCGCGAAGAGGCGAACGATTGAGTTGCTTGCGAAGGAGTTGAGTGCGTTGTGTGTGGAAGTGATTAGCTAGAGGTTGTTTGATGAGGTGGTAGTGTGGATGTCGTGCAGTATTTACAGAAGGCGCCGATAGATGGCAGCATAATTCTGTTTTCCGATAGTCACCAATGTAGAGAAGAGCGCTATAATGGAGAGTCGAACCAGGGACTCCTAGATCAGTAGACAGTCATGTTAACCACTAGACAAAAGTGACCACTAGTGCCTAGGTGTTATATCTGTCATTTGTACACGACACCACCACAAGTGTTTCCAGACAAGAAGAAGAAAAAACTCTACTTACGTCCTGTAACGGGAATGCTCTTTGGCTCCAAATTCGGCTTCCCCCACAATGATTCTATGACGAAGCACGTGTTGGGATAACCATCTCGGTTCACTGCGGGCACAGTCGCGTAGTTCCTACAAGAGGATAGTGTTATTTAAATAGAGACAATTCAAATAGGGACAGAAAGTGTCTCCAACAGACCGCTTTTTCTGTACTTTCATTGTCAGTGATCGGAACCTTTTCGGTATTTCCTGTTGAAATGTGTTGATTCAACTTTTGAATTTTGCTTCAATAAGGCAAGCGAGAGTTGTTGAAATTTCAAAACTATAAATGGTATAGTACAATAAAAACATAAGTTTGAGAACGATACATTTCTCTTACAATTTACGAAAATACTGCCAGAAGTTTTTACTTAGTTGGTTGTATTCAGATTATCTGGCGCCGTCAGCAACACGAGGGCTATAATGCGCCGAAACTTTCGTCATTAGACAAGCCAACATACATTTACAAACACCCATGCCTAACATGGGACTCGGAACCCGCAACCTCGTGGTCTAGAAGCCAGCACGCTAACCACTACACCGTTTGGTCAAGTTTTTACTTAGAAAATTACAGTCAGAAAATTTAGCTCGCCAAATTTCCCTAATATTATGATTGCTGCCATCCTAAGAAATATTGAACTACTTATTCTTTTTCCAACATAGTCCTAATTTAGGTACCTCAACCTGAATTTTTTATAGAATATAGAGAAATGTTAGTAGATTATGAATTTACTGCTCTGCCGAGGCTAAAATGGGCGAAACTATTCAAAAATCAATTTAAATGAGTTAAACTAAATCCGATGGACAAATGTGTCATAACTTGCAAAAAAGTGAGCATTCTTGTTTATGTGGTTACCAGAGTTCGCCAAGATGCGTGAAATCTGCGTGAACACGCATTGAAAATCAAGTCTCCCCATATAGTCCGAGAGACGACTGCAACTTTTGGACCCCATCGAACATCATTCTGAATTTTTTATAGAAATTGGAGAAAAGTGAGTAGATCAGGAATCCACTGGTCTGCCGTGGCAAAAATGGCCGAAACTGATCAATAATCGACTTGGAATGAGTTGAACTAAAATCCGATTGCCAATTATGTCATTATTTGTCAAAAAGAGAACAAACTTTTTCGTCTGGCAACCCACTGCATTTTGATTTTCAATGAGAAAAAGCGCAAACGATTTCTGATCTCTGGCGCGGAAAACTAGCACCTTTTAAAAGTAAGCCAAATTGGGGACATCAGTTACGTCATCAGTGACGTAATGTTTATTACCAACTTGGCTCCCTTTTAATAAATACAAGTGGACCGTCGCCAGATATCCGAATCGTCTGCAACCTTCTTAATTGAAAATTAAAGAGTGAGGGTTACCAAATAAAAAAAATGCTCATTATTTGGCAAGTTATGGCGCCTTTGGCAATTGGATTTAGTTCAACTTATTAAAAGTCAATTTTTGACCTGTTTCGGCCATTTTTACCACGGCAGACCATTGGATTCGTAATCTACTCACTTTTCTCTAATTTCTATACAAAATTCAGAATGATGTTCGATGGGGTCCAAAAATTGCAGTCGCCTCTCAGTCTAATAGAATTTACCGCATGCGTGAATCAACACATCGGCATGTAAGGGTTCAATTTTAAAAAAAAAAAAAAAAAAAAATTCTCCATGTAACAGATATCCATATATTAATTAATATTAGGTCTCGCCAATAGAGGGCGACACGAACCAGAGGATTCCCTATTGTATATTCAAAACCTGTATGTACTTTTGTGAACCCCAATAAGAATAACTTCACTTGAGCTGGAGTCACGAATGTGAATGGTGCTGTGCGTCTGAGAGCGAAAAGCCCGACGCTATATGTAAGAAGATAGGTTCCCATCGTACTCTTCGTTGTAAATGGGGACAAATCATATAACCTAGTCTATCAATAAAATGGTAGTTAATCTTAATTCTTCGTTATCTTTCAATTCCACGCGATCCCAATACCCTACAGTTTGTTGCCAATTGGGTGAGGTTGAAATATCCACCCTGGAGCAGCAAATCGACACGTTTCCCTGTTTCTCCTGGTCATCCTCTGGAGTCTTGGATAAAAGGAGATAACGTAATATTTTACATCCATTTTATAAAATCAGCGATCATCCTAGCCGTTTTTCGAAGGGGGGCGCCACCCCTTGTCCTATTTGTTTGAAAATAGCGTCCTTTTCTGAAAAAATGCACAAATTGTCGTTTATTTTCCAACGAAATCCAATATACGTAAAGCGTAAAATAGCTTTCACGGGCCTCGGTCTAGGGACCATTGTGTCTCGAGACAGATGCTTTACCGCTGTGCAAAAGAGTACTCCCGTGCACAGAAGTTTTATCTGTTATTTGATGTCGCCACATATAGCCCCCTCCCAGTGACGAAGGAGCGATACTGTTGATCAACGTCTGATCGGAGTTGGAGGTTTGGGATGCTTGTTGCATCGTTGTGTCCGCTTGTTGCGGTGTTGCACGCGAGTTGCGTATGTGGTTTTTTGTTGCGAGTTGCGTATGTGTTGCGATGAAGTGTCTCCTTTCAGAAGCGCCGATAGATGGCAGCATGATTCGTTTTTTAGTCCAGTCACCAATAAAGCGTAAACTAGCTTTCACGGGCGACGGGCCTCGATCCAGGGACCATTGTGTCTCGAGACAGATGCTTTACCGCTGTGCAAAAGAGTACTTCCGTGGTACTCTTTTGCACAGCTCCCATCCTCTCACGAAATCGCCAGTTACGTATGCGCATTCATGTTCAAACGTAGTAGGCAGATTGTAGGGGGGCGTACCACAATTTCCGAATGTAATTTCGTACGTTCCTTAATTAAGTGTATTTCGTCGGCTTTTTACCATGCCTTCATGCACAAAACGGAGAAATTAAAAAACTTAAAAAACACGCTTTAATAGAAAAGTGAACTAAAAAGTAGAAAATAACTTTAAATAAGTTTTAAATAAGAATAGAGTGATTAACAAGAAATATTTATTTTAGAGTAAAAAAGCGTGGGGTGCTTGATGTCAATTGTTGTAAATATTTAATGACAGATGTTGGTAAAAGTAGAGCCATTATGAAAACATCTTAAAAAGCACCCCACGCTTTCTTACGATAAAATAAATATTTCTTGTTAATCACTCTATTCTTATTTCAAACTTATTTAAGGGGGTCCGGTACCGAAAATAAAAAAAACTTTATTTATGTACATTTTCATGTCAAAAATTTATTTTATGTATGAGATACTATTTATATATCTTTGAGAAAATATTTTTTTAAATATTGTGTTTAGTTATTTAAAAAAAATTTAAAAACCAAGAAAAATCCATAATAATTGATGTTTGCGTATTTTGATATAAGTCAAGAAAAAATAAAAAAAATTTCAAAGTGAAAGCTTTCTGTTATATATAATAATATAAAGAAAATGTTGTCTTCACAGAATTTTGATAGGTGAATTAAAAAAAATTTAAAAAATTCTCAAAGTTAAAATATTGAAATTTTTGCTTTTTTTTATGTTATCTTTTACGCTAAATGTTATATTTAAAAACAGAATTAAAAAAATAAAATTCTGCGAAGACGAAATATTTAAAACTATATAAATTAAATGCTCCAAAAGTTTGAATAGCCAATTATTAATGGTTCTGGAAATATATCGATTTGAATATGCAACATCTGTGAAAAACACTAGTGTTCGAAAAACGCACTTTAAGCAGACGCTTCAAGGTGTTACGCCCATTAGTGATGTTTAAATCACAGGTAATTTTGTGGCGTTCTAATCACCGGAGGAATAAGATAAAAACATCATTCTCTTCAGGAATGTATGAACTATTTTTTAAAATCAGAAAAAAAAATTGGGATTTTTGAAAAAATTTCGGTACTGGACCCCCTTAAAATTATTTTCTACTTTTTAGTTCACTTTTCTACAGTTTTTAAATTATTATTTATATTCTAGTTTTTAATTCACTATTCTATAGTTTTTTAAGCTATTATTTATTTTTTACTTTTTAGTTCAGTTTTTTCTTAAAGCGTGTTTCTTAGATTTTTAAACTATCATTTATTTTCTACTTTTTAGTTTGGTTTTCTATTAAATTGCAATTTTTAAACTGCAATTTTTGGACCCAAGCGAACACCATTCTGAATTTTTTATAGAAATTGGAGAAAAGTTAGCAGATTACCAATCCACTGGTCTGCCGTGGCAAAAATGGCCGGAACTGGTCAAAATCGATTTTCAATAAGTTGATCTTAATCCAATTGCCAAATGCGCCATAACTTGCCAAATAATGTGCATTTTTTTTTATTGGGTTACCCTCACTCTTTAATTTTCAATTAAGAAGGTTGCAGACGATTCGGATGTGTGGCGATGGTTTATTTGTATCTTTCACAAATAAGCCAAATTGGCAATAAACATTACGTCATTGATGACGTAACTGATGCCGCCAATTTGGCTTACTTTTAAAAGATACAAGTTCTCCGAGCCATAGATCAGAAATCGTTTGCGCTTTTTCTCATTGAAAATCAAAATGCAGTGGGCTGCCAGACGAAAAAGTTTGTTCTCTTTTTGGCAAGTTATGAAATATTTGGCTATCTGATTTTAGTTCAACTCATTCCAAGTCGATTTTTGATCAGTTTCGGCCATTTTTGCCACGGCAGACCAGTGGATTCGTAATCTACTCACTTTTCAACAATTTCTATAAAAAATTCAGAATGATGTTCGATGGGGTCCAAAAATTGCAGTCGCCTCTCGGACTACTATTAATTGATCCAGCCAGTAGTCATATGTTTGGCTCAATGATTAACTCATGCATGTGTCAGTACGCTTCATATTAAGGTGAAACCCTTAATAGCTTCATCATTTCGCCTCTATCTATCGCCGGTGTTTTTTCGGTATTTTAAGCATACCGTAAATTGTCAAGGTTTACTTCTAAGTCATTTGTGCGATAGATTTCTGTCGCCATCCTCTCGATCGTTTTCGAGATGTCGCCAGCATTGGCGATAGTGGTCTCACCGAATGGTGTTAAGAGTTATTTTAAGATTTATAACCTTCAAGTGCTTTAGTAAGCATTTAAAATGCATATTTTCGTCCTGATACGCGAAATCGCGATCGTGCATCTCTGCTATTGTTGTATTTATTAGTTTTTTTGTCAAAAAACTTATTTTGCTTGATTTAAAAAAAAAATATATCTATATAAAAAATACCCTTTGGAATTTAAAAATACCCCTTAAAATTTAGAGAGGGGGAGAAAATACCCTTTGGAAATATTTAACTGGCGAACACTTGCTCTATAATTTTCAATGAGGAAAATTGCAGATGATGTTAATCTCTGGCGAAAAATGTTTCCATCTTTAATAAGTTAGTCAAGTTGGCGATAGATATTACGTCACTGATGACGTAACATTTATTGCCAACTTGGCTACCATTTAAAAGATGAAATATATTGGCGACATTCAACACAAATCGTCTGCAGCCATCTTAATTGTAAATTAAAGAATGGTGGGTTACCAGAAAAAAAAAAAAGAATGTTTATTTTTTGGCAAGTTATGTCACATTTGGCAATCTTATTTAGTTCAACTCATTCCAAGTCAATATTTTGAATAATTCATCCATTTTTTCCTCTGCAGACCAATGCATTCATGTTCTAGTGACATTTCTCTACATTCCATAAAAAAAAATTCAGAATGATGTTCGATAAGAAACCTAAAATTTGCTCCAATTGTTTTGAGATCGTGGTTCTCTCGTCTTCAAAACTTCAACTAGAAAAAAAATGTGCCTCTTTATTTGTTTCATTGCTTGTTCATTGTGTGTTTCTGCGCAGTTTATTTATAATCGTAAGAGTAATGTGAACAACTTACTCGCATCTCTGCACTCTTCCAGTTTTTATGGCACATCCCTCAATGAAATCCTTTCGCCTCTGTCCCAGGACATTGACGTACGCAAAAGACCGATTTTCGTAAACCAGCTGCCGGACGTCCGGAACCTGTAGAAGGGACAACAAATCGAGCGATATACAATATAGACTTGATTATCGTGATTGCATATTGTTATGCATTTTTCCACAGAGGCAATGATGGCACAGTTTTCAAGGTATAAAAATATGTATTCTCTCTTCAAGAGCTCACAAAATTTATTCAAAGGCAACAGTTTAATTACTCTCAAGCTTCAACACAAGCTTCAACAAAAAAACACAACTTCGAATACAGCAATTATACAAGCTCACTCCAATAGGTAAACAAAGCGATCAGCTTTCAACGAAGTCCAAAGTCAATCTGGGAACTTTCCCGATCTCCGGTCTTTATATAGCAGGCGCGTGAGCACAATCCCGAAATTTCCAGCCAATTCATCGAAAAAGAAACATCTCGAAATTGCTCGATTGCTTTAGGTGTTGCCACCTTTTTCTAACCTGTATAATCGCTTTTAATAAATAAGATAAATATAAATTACAATAGAATTTTAAAATAATACGTCACTATTTACACTATATACAGACAATTTGTGCAACAATATTGTAGAGATATTTAGGTTTGTAATCCAAATCCTTTTCGTTTCATTTAAAAAGAATTCTTCCTTACCACACCAAGAAAAATTTTCATAATAAATTAATTGCATAAGTAAGTATTTTCGGATAAAACTAGGGGTGTGGAACATCGCACAACTTTCAATTACAATATAATACTGATGTCAATTGGTGTCATTTACCGTTCTTAAATTTTTATCATTCATTTAGAAAAAATGGCTAGTTTAGCGATATTTTTTGCGATAGTTCTTGTATTTGCTTTAAAAACTTTTTGTTTTTTAAAAAAGTATTAAAAAGGTAAAAAGAGGTAAAAAAAAAAAAAAAAGGACACTTTTTCAGAAAGTAGACTGTACATTAATACTGTTAATCAATACTGGTAATTTCTTAGCTGTTTGTTCAACTACTACTATTCTTATTGTATACTATAAAGAATTTTGTTCTTCTTCTGATTCTCCTGGTTTTGACCAAAATTTAAGCAAGGGCTACAGCCAAAATTATTTGATGATTTTGTACCATTCTTTTTGTTATTCGTTTCAGCTTGATTAGAGGAAGTTCCTTTTGTACGATCTGATTGGTAGAAAAATCTATACCCTCAGAAAATGAGCCCGATACTCAGGAATTTTAGACGAGCTTAAACGCTTTAATATATTCATACCATTCTTTTTTTTTTTTATTCCTTTCAGATGGTTAGACGAAGTGCCTTTAGCATAAACTATTGAGTACGAGGGTCTATACCCCCCAGAAATGATCAAGGAATTTGAGAATTTTTTTTAAAAAAATAGAAGTTTTCTTTTTTTTTTTACCTCTTTTTACCTATTTTATACTTTTTTTTTTAAAAAAAAAAGTTTTTAAAGCAAATACAAGAACTATCGCAAAAAATATCGCTAAACTAACCATTTTTTTGCGATAGTTCTTGTATTTGCTTTAAAAACTTTTTTTTTTTAAAGTATAAAAAAGGTAAAAAGAGGTAAAAAAAAAAAAAAAAAAAAACTTCTCTATAATGGTGATTTTGGCGATATACTTTTCTATAATCCTATACTATCATTTATTATAAGTGAAATTGAGGAGAGAAGAAAAACAATCGTTGATGAGGTATGCTCAAGAAAAGAAAACTCTCTATTGAAGGCATTCGTTTTTCAACTGTTTACGCCAGTAGAGTATTTTTACGGGAATTTCGGAGATGGGGATGTTTAGAACACCTTAAGAGGCATTACCATCACAGCGATTTTGAACAAAATCGTTAGAGCCGTTTTTTTTTGCCAATACTGAAAAACGTAATTTTTTCAATGGCAGCTACCTTACGAGCATTCTTAATTAATGGTAGGTCCCACGGCTACCACCAAACACGTACCCCAAATTTAAACATCGTAGGTCATTTTGTTCGGGAGTTATGCGGACACACACATAAACATAAATTTTTTCTAGATCAGTTTTTTGAAATCAGCATCTTCCAAAACGTGGAAAAAAAGCAAAAAAAAAAAAAAAAAATCGATTTTGTTTGAATGCTATAATTTCATTACTCTATGGCCGACCAAACGGTATAGTGGTTAGCGTGCTAGTTTCTAGACCGCGAGGTTGCGGGTTCCGAGTCCCGTGTTGGGCATGGGTGTTTGTAAATGTATGTTGGCTTGTCTAATGACGAATGTTTCGGCGCATTATAACCCTCGTGTTGCTGACGGCGCCAGATAATCTGAATACAACCAATCATTACTCTATGTATACATATGGGTAACTGAAAGTAAAAATATGTACCTATTATAGCTTGAGTACAAAAACATGCAATTATATACTAAAAAATAATTAATTATAAAATGTCAGTAACCTAAAATCTAGAACAAAATACTATTTTTTTTAATGAGGAATTGAGTATTAGCAGCTTTTATATAAGAATAAAAACATAAAAAAATTCGTCTCAAAACAACTTTCGCTCAAGCTTCAGTTGTTGGAGTCGTGAAGATATCAGGTTAGTGATCAAAAGGTGAGTGGTTCAAATTCGAACAGACACCTAGAAAACTTTATTCTAAACTGAAAGTGGTTTCCTAAGTAAAAAGTTGAAACATGTGTTTTCAGAGCTTTGATAAGCATGCAATTAATTGAAAAATAAGTAATAATTTATTTTTTTTTATAACTACACCGTTTTAATTTTTTTGTATAATTTTGTTTTGAAAGCATTTAAAATTACCGACTTTTTATAAAAAAGTCAAGATTCAAAATAAGTTAAAAAAGAGTTAGATCCCAGTAGATTTTTGTTTTTGTCCCATATTATACACTTTAATTACAAACAAAAATTTAATTAATTCAATTAATTTTTTTCTTTTTCTAATTACACAGTTTTAATTTTTTGTATAATTTTGTTTTGAAAGCATTTAAAATTACCGACTTTTTATAAAAAAGTCAAGATCCCAAAATAAGTTAAAAAAGAGTTAGATCCCAGTAGATTTTTTTTTGTCCCACATTATACACTTTAATTACAAACAAAAATTTGATTAATTCAATTAATTTTTTTCTTTTTCTAATTACACCGTTTTAATTTTTTGTATAATTTTGTTTTGAAAGCATTTAAAATTACCGACTTTTTATAAAAAAGTCAAGATTCAAAATAAGTTAAAAAAGAGTTAGATCCCAGTAGATTTTTGTTTTTGTCCCACATTATACACTTTAATTACAAACAAAAATTTAATTATTTCAATTAATTTTTTTCTTTTTCTAATTACACAGTTTTAATTTTTTGTATAATTTTGTTTTGAAAGCATTTAAAATTACTGACTTTTTATAAAAAAGTCAAGATCCCAAAATAAGTTAAAAAAGAGTTAGATCCCAGTAGGGTTTTTTTTGTCCCACATTATACACTTTAATTACAAACAAAAATGCAATTAATTCTTTTCTTTTTCTAATTACACCGTTTTAATTTTTTTGTATAATTTTGTTTTGAAAGCATTTAAAATTACCGACTTTTTATAAAAAAGTCAAGATTCAAAAATAAGTTAAAAAAGAGTTAGATCCCAGTAGGGTTATTTTGTCCCACCTTATACACTTTAATTACAAACAAAAATTCAATTAATTCAATTAATTCTTTTCTTTTTCTAATTACACCGTTTTAATTTTTTTGTATAATTTTGTTTTGAAAGCATTTAAAATTACCGACTTTTTATAAAAAAGTCAAGATTCAAAAATAAGTTAAAAAAGAGTTAGATCCCAGTAGGGTTATTTTGTCCCACCTTATACACTTTAATTACAAACAAAAATTCAATTAATTCAATTAATTCTTTTCTTTTTCTAATTACACCGTTTTAATTTTTTTGTATAATTTTGTTTTGAAAGCATTTAAAATTACCGACTTTTTGTAAATAAGTCAAGATTCAAAAATAAGTTAAAAAAGAGTTAGATCCCAGTAGGTTTTTTTTTTGTCCCACATTATACACTTTAATTACAAACAAAAATTCAATTAATTCAATTAATTCTTTTCTTTTTCTAATTACACCGTTTTAATTTTTTTGTATAATTTTGTTTTGAAAGCATTTAAAATTACCGACTTTTTATAAAAAAGTCAAGATCCCAAAATAAGTTAAAAAAGAGTTAGATCCCAGTAGCTTTTTTTTGTCCCACATTATACACTTTAATTACAAACAAAAATTTAATTAATTCAATTAATTTTTTTCTTTTTCTAATTACACAGTTTTAATTTTTTGTATAATTTTGTTTTGAAAGCATTTAAAATTACCGACTTTTTATAAAAAAGTCAAGATCCCAAAATAAGTTAAAAAAGAGTTAGATCCCAGTAGGTTTTTTTTTTGTCCCACATTATACACTTTAATTACAAACAAAAATTTAATGAATTCAATTAATTTTTTTCTTTTTCTAATTACACCGTTTTAATTTTTTGTATAATTTTGTTTTGAAAGCATTTAAAATTACCGACTTTTTATAAAAAAAAGTCAAGATCCCAAAATAAGTTAAAAAAGAGTTAGATCCCAGTAGGTTTTTTTTTTTTTTGTCCCACATTATACACTTTAATTACAAACAAAAATTCAATTAATTCTTTTCTTTTTCTAATTACACCGTTTTAATTTTTTTGTATAATTTTGTTTTGAAAGCATTTAAAATTACCGACTTTTTATAAAAAAGTCAAGATTCAAAAATAAGTTAAAAAAGAGTTAGATCCCAGTAGGATTATTTTGTCCGACCTTATACACTTTAATTACAAACAAAAATTCATTTAATTCAATTAATTCTTTTCTTTTTCTAACTACACCGTTTTAATTTTTTTGTATAATTTTGTTTTGAAAGCATTTAAAATTACCGACTTTTTATAAAAAAGTCAAGATTCAAAAATAAGTTAAAAAAGAGTTAGATCCCAGTAGGGTTATTTTGTCCCACCTTATACACTTTAATTACAAACAAAAATTTAATTAATTCAAACTGAAGTTATCTTTTGAAATTTCGGAGATATTCTACGGAAGCCATGCGGGCCCACATGTTGATTTCAAAGTTGCGGGCGGTGTTAAATGGTGCATTCAAAATACATTAATGAAACGTTATGCGAGCCCGCGTCTGCACCGTGTGAAAGAGCCCTAAATTATGATGTTGAATTTCGAGTAGTAATGAAGATTTATAAGTGTTGATTATTGTGATTCATTTTTTCGAACTTTCGATTGTTTACAGGGACATCCCCTCAAAAGCTGCTATGTAGTAAAATATTATGCAATGCAAAAATTTATTAAAATTTATTGACATTTAGAGGATGCGCACAGCGGTCAAATATTGAAAATTTTGCAAATATCTACATTAAAACACATATTAAGTTATTAAACCATAAGAAGAAAAAAATTCCCTCTAAAAAAATTAATTTACAAGCTACAACATCTTTTGCATATTGCAGCATCATATAAACAAACAAACAAACAAACAAACAAAAATCGGTGTTTGAATACCGTTAAACGACACAGTGACGTCAGAGAGAATTTGAGATTTGTATTTGCTAGCGTACACGTACAGGAAGTGAATCTGAACTGTTGTACAGTAGTAGTCAGTTGCTTTGTGTCAATTCAAAGATCGTATATTTTTTATGTTTGATGTAAAGATACATGTTAAGATACATGTTAAGATACAAAAATATACTACTGTGATTGGTTGGACAGTTAGCATGTAAACTTTTCTTGAAAACACAACGCTGCTGAAAATTTCTTTCATCATCTGATTCGAAATATAACTGTTCGTGACGTATTACAGAAGTTACTGAAGTTGTTTTGTCAATCTGAGCCAGCTAAATTTAATAAAAGTTTTAGTTCTATGAGCTAGAAGCAATCGGAGTAAAAATTCAGATTTAGGCATCACCCTACAAGTTTCTTCAACAGTGCCACTGGAACTGTAAGCCGTTATAAGATATTGTTACGAATTTCTGTATATTTGTAAATATTTCTTAGTATTAATTATGTAAAAGAAATGTATGTACATTTCGCATAAGGCAGTGCAATAATTTGTCTTCACTTTCCTGCAATGTGTCTCTTATCGCTTGAAAACGAGTTTTACAGAGATAATGCTGGGAAGCGAGTTTTATAAAGAGAAGGCCATTTAACATTATGATTAATGGCAATATCACCAAGTTGGCGACGGTTTTGGCGACTAATTTTGGTCGCCAAATTTGGCAAGAAATCGCCAAATGTCGACAAACTTGGCGACCATTAGGCAACACTTTCTGTCCTCATGTACATGTATAGGCTTTTCGACTACGATCTGGAAATTCCTCCAAATTTCTATCTCTAGTAGATTCACGAAGTATTGACTTTCCTATATAAAGCCGGCCATGAGTGGAGTTATCTAGTTGAGTTACTGACTGAGGGGAGTTACTGAGTTAGTTGTCTCTCAGTGAGTATTCAGAATAGTTCCAAAAGAGAACTGTATTGCATTGTCTTTTGCGGCGATTTTAGCAGTTGTGAAGTTTTTTAACTGCTGTTTGAGCTCTATTGTTGTGTAAAGAGTGGTATTGAGTCTACTAGAACGAGAAGTTCTGGAGTTGTAAAAGAATCTGCGAAGAGTTCTATCCGAATAAATTTCTGCAAGTTTTGATCTGCTTTGGCTTCAAGTCTTTTGAACCCATCATCGCAACAACTGGTGTCAGAAGTGGGGTTGGGTTTGAATGCCGATAACCAGTGCAATGGCAGAACAAGAAGAAAAATTTAATCAGCTTTTTGCTTTCATGCAAGAAATGAAGAAGGAAATATCCGAATAGCGTGAAGAAATGAAAGAAAAGATGAAGAAAGAAATATCAGAATGGCGGGAAGAAATGGAAGCGAGCCAAGAAGAGATGAAGAAAGAGATTTTCTCTGGCCAAGAAGAGATGAAGAAAGAGATTTTGTCTGGCCAAGAGGAGATGAAGAAAGAGATTTTCTCTAGCCAAGAAAAGATGAAGAAAGAGATTTTCTCTGGTCAAGAAGAGATGCAGAAAGAGATTTTCTCTGGCCAAGAGGAAATGCAGAAGAATATTCCTGCCATCTCTGCCGGACAGGAGGATTTAAAGGAATCTTCGAATGCGACACCAACTTGGCAGGGCATTTTCATCTATAGTCCTACGACAAAGCAATATTGGGCCCTCTGGGACTCTCTCCATATCCGAAACGGCGTGCTGTACCGGAAGTTCGAATCTGATGATGGAAAGATATCCCGATGGCAGCTGTTGCTTCCAAGATCCCGAGATACAGACGTTCTTAAAGAACCTCATAGTAGTCCAACTGGAGGCCACTTCGGAGTAATGAAGACGTTGCAAAGAGTTCGAGAGCGGTTCTACTGGAGTAAGGCGAGGGCTGACGTGGAGAAGTGGTGCCGATCATGTGATGCCTGTTCAGTCCAGAAAGGCCCGAAGAAACGCAGTCGAGGAAAACTGCAATGTTACAACGTGGGAGTGCCTTTTGAACGGATTGCGTTTGACATCTTGGGACCACTGCCACGATCTGCTGACGGCAACAGATACATCCTTGTTGTCATGGGTTATTTTATGAAGTGGCCCGAAGCGTATCCTATCCCTGATCAAGAGGCTACCACATCTGCAGAGGTAATGGTTCAGAGCTGGATTTCTAGATTTGGAGTGCCTCTTCAGTTACATTCTGATCAAGGAAGGAGTTTTACCTCTGCTGTAATTAAAGGACTTTGTGATCTACTTGACATTGACAAAACACAGACGAAGCCTTTACACCCACAGTCGGATGACATGGTGGAGAGGTTTAACAGAACCATCCTCAATAACCTCTCACTGATGGTTTCCAGAAACCAACAGGACTGGGATCAGAAGTTACCTTTGTTTCTTTTGGCCTATCGCAGCGCTGTCCACGAGACTACCGGGTATTCCCCATTCCAGATGCTCTTCGGTCGTAACCTTCGTCTGCCTTGCGATCTGTTATTTGGCCGCTAGTTAGTCTTATAAAATGACTTTGAATACAAAACGTAGCAAATTTAGGGTTCTGTATTTTTCCCACTCCCGACAAAATGCATTGGTAAAAGAATATGATCAGTATACTGAAAAAAATCCAAAATTTCAAAAATTCAAAAGGTTTTTGGCGCACCATGACAAAAATGGTAAATTTATAATACCGTTTTTATACAGAGATATATATACAATATTTAATATATTTCGATTTTCATTTTACATTATCATTAGTATTATATCTTTATTGTTTTATTTTTTTTTTATTAAAATTGTCAGACTTTGCAGTAAGAAACTATTTTTGCACCCCCTACTTATACATAAAATATTATTGGTTATCATCTCGTAAACCTTCAAAGAAGAGTAGCTCCTTAGTTATTAATCCTAGGTAGAAACATTTTGCTTAAAACTGATATCAAATTTAGAGTTCTATAACATTTGTGCATCACATTTTTCTCTACGACTTACTGTTATGAAGATATAACCGAAAAACTCGGCAAAAAGCTTAAAAAAGCAGAATTTTTACGAAAAAATGTTTACTTTGATGCAACATAACTCATTAAATAATAGCTTTACAAAATCCAACAGTGAACAAAAGTTGTAGAAAATGTAATATTCTACAACTTTTAATGGAATATTTTTTTTGTAAGAGGCATTTCAAAAGAGTTATGATTTGTAGATTGAAACACGTTTTTTTTTTTTTTTGTTTTGTTTTTTGTGCACCACGGAAAATCCATAAAGCAGAATAAATTAGTCCTAGAAAATAACTTTTTGTATAAAACTTGTAATAAATTTATTGTTCTACAACTCTTATTCACAAAAATTTTCTCAAAAGATAAACCATTATGGAGATATAAAAAAAAACTCGACACAAATCTTAAAAAAGTTAAAAAAGTAGCATTTTTACGCAAAAGTTTTGACTTCGATACGGCGTAACTATTTACGTAATAGTACTACAAAAAAACCTATGTAATCAAAAGTTGTAGAAAATTGAATATTCTATAACTTTTGTATATAATGTTTATTTCTAAGAAGCATTGGAAAAGAGTTATGACGTATAAACTGAAAAATGGCTTAGTTTTTGGTGCATCGCGGAGAACGCACATTGGTTAGAAGGTCGCAAACTTGGTTTATAAACCACGTGACCGACCTTTATAACATATAAAAAAATCAGAACTACATATACTTTTTCAAGGCAAAATGTCACTATTCCCTGGACTATAATGTATGATTGCGAGTGGTGATGTAAATGGTGAAGTATGAGTAGTAATGTAGAATGATGAGCAATATAATATTGTGAGAAGTAGTGGAGAATTATAGATAACAGTGAAGAATGATATACTACCGCCATGGCTATATTCTTCTTCTTGCTTTGGTGCTTGACGCAGTATCGTGGGTAGATGGAGCAGAAAGTAGTAGAGTTGTCGTACCAGGTGCATAATTCTGGATACAGTGTACAAATATGCTGTCGACGGATTCTGCAATAGAGTTATACAAAATTAACAACTGGATAACTCATTAAAATGACGTTTCTGTGCCAATCTGGAGAAAATAAATTGAAGACAGATATTGATAGCCAATTAAGTTAAAATTACTTGGTGTTAACAAAAGGAAATCAGTTTGCTGAAAAATTATTAAAAAAAAAAAAGTAAACGATAGAAATACGTAACTAATAGATTTTTTAAAAATTCTTTGATATCATTTTTGGAAAAATAAATCAAATAATTGATTGTGTGATTTGATTTAAAAATAGATTTTTCATTATGATTTGAGTTGTTTCTGAATCTACGAGTATGAGATGGAAACTAGCGTCATTCGACGTAAAATGTATGTAGTAGGTAACAATTTTCTTTACGAAATTAAGGTTTTAAGGTCCTTCATTATCTAAAACCTATCTAGTCAATTAGTCAATCTATCTATCTAGTCAAGCAAATTCTTCCATTTAATATACCCTGAAGAGCCAGAAAAACGCTTGCGTTAGCAATAACGGAGGTATGCCATTAATTAGCTTTGTGCTACGTAATCGGAAGCATCTGTATACAGGGTTCCCGCTCAAATCACAGAATGAAAATCAATGACTTTTTAATGACTTTTAAGGACCTAATTAATGTTTTCAATTACCTTTGAAAACTTGTTTTCAGGCATCATGACTATATATAAATTTTTTATAAAGTATATTCTACCAAAACAATTACAAGTTGGCACATGCGTAATATAAATATGTCAGAAAATTCCGATACAGTGCGGATGAGTGGCGGTCACGCGGGGATAGCAAGTCCAAGTTGTATTTTTATAAATTTTGCAGTTGGACAACATACTAAAAAATTAAGGACTTTTAAAGACCAATAAGCATTTTCAAGGACTTTTAAGCACCTCTAAGCATTTTCAAGTACTTTCAAGGCCTTGAAAACAGGTTCAAAAATATTAAGCACTTTTATTGACTTTCAATGACCGTGGGAACCCTGGTATAAGACAACAGGTGTCTGACAAAGCTCTTGGATCGATTCCTGCAACTACAATGGCAGGTTATCAAAATTTAATTGACTTTGAACGTGGCGTTATCGGCACTCGAGAGATGGGACATAGTATCTCCGAGGTGGCGAAGAAATTTGGGATTTTCGCTCACGATCATTTCACGAGCATACCGTGAATATCGATTATTCGGTAAAATATCAAATCTCAGACATCGGTTCAGCCGGGAAAAGATCTTGGAAGAACAAGACCATCGACTACTAAAGAAGAATCCTTAAAGCTTGGCGTTCACTATTGGTTGGTTGGTTGGTTGGTTGTATTCAGATTATCTGGCGCCGTCAGCAACACGAGGGCTATAATGCGCCGAAACTTTGGTCATTAGACAAGCCAACATACATTTACAAACACCCATGTCAAACACGGGACTCGAACCCGCAACCTCGCGTTCTAGAAGCCAGCACGCTAACCACTATACCGTTTGGTCGGCGGCGTTAGCTATTGCTAAGCAGAGCAGAGCGGAGTGGATAAGATCCAATTACAAGGCTGCCAATGTCTACTGTAGCATGAGGCTCATGCTACAATGGATGTTGACAGTCTTGTAATTGGCTCTAATCCACTCTGATCTGATCTGATCTGCTCTGCTTAGCGATAGTGGACGCCAAGCTTAAGGGGTCCAGTACCGAAATTTCTTCAAAAATCCCAATTTTTTCTTCTTCTGATTTTAAAAAATAGTTCATACATTCCTGAAGAGAATGATGTTTTTATCTTATTACTCCGGTGATTAAAACGCCACAAAATTACCCGTGATTTAAACATCACTAATGGGCGTAACACCTTGAAGCGTCTGCTTAAAGTGCGTTTTTCGAACACTAGTGTTTTTCACAGATGTTGCAGATTCAAATCGATATATCTTCAGAACCATTAACAATTGGCTATTCAAATTTTTGGAGCATTTAATTTATATAGTTTTAAACATTTTGTCTTCGCAGAATTTTATTATTTTAATTTTGTTTTAAAATATAACATTTAGCGTAAAAGATAACATAAAAAAAAGCAAAAATTTCAATATTTTAACTTTGAGACTTTTTTCAATTTTTTTTAATCACCTATCAAAATTCTGTGCAGACAAAATTTTCTTTATATAATTATGTATTACAGAAAGCTTTCACTTTGAAAAAAGAAAAAAATTCTCGACTTATATCAAAATACGCAAACATCAATAATTATGGATTTTTCTTGGTTTTTAAATTTTTTTTAAATAACTAAACACAATATTTAAAAAAAAAAACATTTTTTCAAAGATATATAAATAGTATCTCATACATAAAATAAATTTTTGACATAAAAAATGTACATAAATAAAGCTTTTTTTTTAATTTCGGTACCGGACCCCCTTAAACAAGATAGAAGTGCAAAACTTTCACAAACTGCCGCGGATTTCAATATTGTGGCATCAGCAAGTGTCAGCATGCAAACAGACCAAAGAACCATTATTGACACGAGCTTTCGAAGGTGAAGGCTCACTCGTATACCGTTGCTGACGACACGGCACGTGGCTTTGCGACTCACTTGGCCCGCCAATACTGCCATTGGAATGTTGATGACTGGAAACACGTTTACTGGTGTCATAAATCCGATTTTAAGTCAGTCATTAAGAAGAGGTTAAAATTTAAGTGGTTAAAATGCGCTATACGGTCCCCCTTTGGCGACTTTTCAAAATATCGCCAAGTTCAAATGACACCAAACTACGGGTGTGGAAAAATGGATGCCAAGTCGAAATATTGCTCGACAAATAAAGCGTTTTTTAAGGAGATTAAATAAAAATAAAAAACCGTACGTAAATATAAAATACACTAAAAAATACGTTTTGCAACATTTAACTATTTGTAAATTAACAATAAATATCAATATTTTAGAAGATAGAAACATATTTCAGCTTACCTTTTCTATTCCTTTCCTCGACACCAAAATAAGTTGCCAGAAAGGGAGATTGGTACCAGGTTGCCATACTTTGCGCAAAATCGCCAAAAAAAAGGGGGGGGGGAGGGACCGTATAGTTCATTTTAACCGATTAAGTTGTCGAACTTCATATCCTATACTAAACTTCAAATTAACTAGACATCACTTAGACGATATATCGTCACAGTGCTCATAGATATTTAATCCATTTTGGAGGAGTGAAGACATAATTCTCGCCATAC
The DNA here is from genome assembly GCA_963978545.1 of Linyphia triangularis. Classification (NCBI taxonomy): domain Eukaryota; kingdom Metazoa; phylum Arthropoda; class Arachnida; order Araneae; family Linyphiidae; genus Linyphia; species Linyphia triangularis. Next base: position 2,101,011 of record OZ021726.1, read on the forward strand.
CTTATAGCCTTTTGTTCTCTACAGGGTTGTGGTTTGGCGAACATTATGCTTTCACGCCGCCAAAATGGATTAAATACCTATGAGCACTGTGACGATCTACCGTCTAAGTGATGTCTAGTTAAGTTGAAGTTTAGTGTAGTACCAGGCATAGTGAGTTAATACAAATACTGCTATTAACTGAATTTGGCATGTTCGTATGAAGAAGTGACTTTGAGATCGCTACCTGTTCCTGTTGCAGAATCCTATGCCGGGTATTGTTACAGTGTCCGGGTTCTCTATCTGTATGTCCACCATGGTAGGATACTCGAGATACATCTGCAGGAATTCCGTTGTCTGATAGAGAAAGCCGCAGATGCAAATGCAGAATACCAGAGCCTTCAACATCCGGTGGTACGGATTTCGGGTTGAGGCAATCACCGGGAAACCTGTATCCACCGAGCAACAAAAGAAAGATATTGTTACGAATTTCCTCAAAGGAAATTATGACAGCTCTTACAAAATAGAAGCTATGTTTCATTCTTCGTTTCAAAGGCTCGCAAAACCTCTCCAAGTAACATTTAACTCACTATCAATCTTCAACAAAAGTTGTAACGCATACAACTTCGGATAAAGAGATAATTCAAATTCCACAGCACGCGCTGAGCTCCTTTCAGAACAGCTCCCAAAATCAACCTGACTCGAATTCCACTCCTAGACAATATTTATATTTTCGCTCGCGAACTTTCCGGAACAATCTGTCAGATTAAGCGATTTTGGAGGCCAGAAAGCGCTGGGAGACATTTCGAAATTTCCCGATTAACTCGCGTGTAGCCAACTTTTTTTAAGCCTGTATTATAGCTATTCAGAGGTAAGCGTTATCCCCGCTCATGTTCAAATCAGGGAATCTACGTCTTACATATACTTTCCGTTTGAATTACCAGAAATCGTGAATTTTAAAACCCTTAATCCTGGAAAACTACTCATCGTTCTTTTTATTTTGCGTTCTAGTTCTTGAAGTATTCTGGTGAAATGCACCACGTGCAAATCGTCGCTCTTTTCCAGAAGCTTGTTGTGCAGCTTCAGACAAACACGAGGACAGACTTCAGATCTCTGTTTTGAGGTAACATTGCTTGCTGAACATCGAGATCTTAAAAAGCATCTCTAAGATACTGCAGAGAAAGATAATCTCGTACAAACTCTAGACAATCCCGAAAATCCAACAGTGACAGTTTTTCAATATCAGAGTCCAATTCTTGAAAAGTTTGTCCGATCTTCCACCAATAATTCGTCCAGCTTATCTGATGGTAGTGTCTGTAAACTATCAGCTGTTTTTCCCCGAAGGTTGGTTGGTTGGTTGTTTGTTTTCAGATTATCTGGCGCCGTCAGCAACACGAGGGCTATAATGCACCAAAACATTCGTCATTAGACAAGCCAACATACATTTACAAACACCCATGCCTAACACGGGACTCGCCACCTCGCGGTCTAGAAGCTAGCACGCTAACCACTATACCGTTTGGTCGACCTTCTCCCCGAAGGAATGTGATGAGTTGAAATGCTTTCGGGAGGGCCGACCAAATGGTATAGTGGTTAGCGTACTACCTTCTAGACCGCGAGGTTGCAGGTTCCGAGTCCTGTGTTGGCATGGATGTTTGTAAATGTATGTTGGCTTGTCTAATGACGAATGTTTCGGCGCATTATAGCCCTCGTGTTGCTGACGGCGCCAGATAATCTGAAAACAACCAACCAGCTTTCGGGAGGTCATCTCATCCATTAGCAGTGGCTATATCATCGAATTGAGTTTGATAAGCGCACCACGACGACTTCCCGTCGAAGATTCAAAACCTTGATTTTAGGACGTAGTATCAAAAAAATTCAAAATATTGCAGAAATAAGTTAAGGACTTTTAGGTTTTTAATTAGCACTGTCTAAAACTTTTTGCGCATTACTTTTAGACTACGGCTGCATCAAAAGCTAATTAGGTCTACCTTGAGTGTCTGCTAAGAGAGCTTTCGAATGGAGAACTTTCTAATAATAAATTTTATATTTTTTTTTATATGCAAATTACTTAAGAGTTAAATTAATTTTGTTACTAAAATAAAAGTGTTTTAAATTTTAAATCCCGTTTCAAAGAATTATTTTCTTCAGTTTAACAAGTAGTATTCCATATACCTGTTGGTTGGTTGGTTTGTTGGTTGGTTGGTTGGTTGGTTGAACTCCCGGCTGGGAGTGGAAAGGAAGGACTTTGTGAACTAGCACCTGCTTACCGCGTACATATGTGAGAGAACCACCTCTCTGGAACAGGTTGCAGTAAAAAAAAAGAACTAATAAAAAAAAGGGGGGGGAGGGGAATTAAATCATTTCGGTGCAGAAGGAATTTTGTGAAGTTGCCATTTCAATGCTTTCTCCGGGTGAGGACGTGGACACACACCTCGATCTAAGCTCATTTAAATAAATAAAGGTAAATAATTTAACAGTCAAAACAAAGAGATTTCCATATACCTGTTCTGAGCAGAGCCTTATGTTATGTGTTGGGGATAGCTTCTTCTCCCACAAGGCCTTTCGGATATCAACAAAATTATTTAATTTTAGACATCAATTAAAATAACGCAAGAGAAATCTATCTGGATATCAGATAAATAATAAGTTACTAATTTTGGTTGGGTAAATGGATGGAATTAACACTCAAAGAGCAGATTCTTCCATTACACACTTCTGATACTCCAAAGCGCCGACCGAACGGTATAGTGGTTAGCGTGCTAGCTTCTAGATCGCGAGGTTGCGGGTTCCGAGTCCCGTGTAAGGCGTGGGTGTTTGTAAATGTATGTTGGCTTGTCTAATGACGAATGTTTCGGCGCATTATAGCCCTCGTGTTGCTGACGGCGCCATATAATCTGAAAACAACCAACCAACTCCAGAATACGTTTATCCGTTCAAAGGATGCAAAATAAGTATAAAATTTGGGGTTGATGTTGCTGTGGTTAAATAGAATTATATGAATGTATTTCAATATCGTTCAATATGCTGTATACTAAACTTCAACTTAACTAGACATCACTTAGACGGTAGATCGTCACCGTGCTCATAGGTATTTAATCCATTTTGGCGGAGTGAAGACATAATTCTCGCCAAACCTTAATAGCCTTTTGTTCTGTTGTGGTTTGGCGAACATTATGCTTTCACGCCGCCAAAATGGATTAAATACCTATGAGCACGGTGAAGATCTACCGTCTAAGTGATGTCTAGTTAAGTTGAAGTTTAGTATAGTAGATGATGAAATGAAAATAAAGTAGGTGATGAATACAGTTTGGAATAAATATTGACCTGTAATGAGTGAATCCTTGCATAGTCTTGTACAGTATCTTCGGAATCGGCCAGAACTTTTCTTCCGCTCACCTTTGAAATCCCTAAAAGGAATTTATAATGTTGAATTTAATAGATTTAACTAAGGGAAACAGCATGAATCCAAAACACTTTCAATAAAGGTGAATTAATTACAGATTGGAAAATATTTCCGACACCATATTGCATTATTCATGTTAAGTTTTTGTGCAAATTCCGTTAAGAAGGTAAGCAGGTTAAATAAACATTGGAAAGAACACCCTTTGCACTCGAGGCCTTTTTCGCGCGGAGGAACCAGCAACTCGAGACGTTTCCTGCCATTTTGGTTCAATTCGCGGTTACAGATCCGCTTAAAAAAAAACTAAACACAGTCATTGGCCTTGCATCGAATTTCAGCATCAAACTTAGTGGTCCTCTCGAATTGCGACATCCAATCATGTGGCACCTGAGAGGCGCCGCCCGAGTGCAAAGGGAATTAAAGCATGAGATATTGAGAAAGACTATAACCTGCAATAGTATTGATGACGCAAGGGCCGCGTAGCCCAGTCGGGAGAGTATCGTTCTCGCAACTAGAAAGTTGCGAGCCCTGAGGTTGCGAGTTCGGGCCTGGGACGCCGACCAGACGGTATAGTGGTTAGTGTGCTGGCTTCTAGACCGCGAGGTTGAGGGTTCCGAGTCCCGTGTAGGCATGGGTGTTTGTAAATGTATGTTGGTTTGTTAAATGACGAAATGTTTCGGCGCATTATAGCCCTCGTGTTGCTGACGGCGCCAGATAATTTGAATACAACCAACCAATCGGGCCTGGGTCCGACTAAAGACCGCCGTGTTCGCTAAGGGTGACTGGAGCACGTTAAATCAGTCATGGTCGCAAAGTCCTCCAAGTTAACATACAAATCAATACCTCTGGGGGTGGCAAAGCCAAGTATTCTGGTGGAATCTTCTGCTTGGTATTGACTCTAAATTAAGAAGTTCCACATACGATCGGTAGTGCTGCCATCTATCGGGTAGCGGCCGAAAGAGGTAGAAATGAACTCTTCTATAGGTAGACTTGCGCACCCCCACTCGCGATTGTGTTCTTACATCCTGTGCAGTACTGCCCACTACCGATCTGTACGGGATATGGAGTTGGTATAAAATGCTTAAGCAGAGGTGTCTTAGTCCCCATAGGATAAGGAGAAGATTGATGACGCAATTATCGTGCATTTTGGTTTGTTGGAAGCTGTTGCTAAACGAGAGATCATTATGAGAAATTATAGTATTCGATGTCAGATTCCGTTTTGTGATTCATCATTAGACATGTCTATAGACTAATTATTCATGTAGGGTTGTGTAAATGTATAAATGCTCGTTAAGGGGACTGTTAAGGCAAAAATCTCAAAATTTTCTATTTTTATATTTTAGTGGAAATTCTAGCTTTCAGTACGTACCTTACTTTTGCTGATCCGAGAAGAATTAAGAATATTTTTTGAGTTTTTGTAAGCGCGCATATCAGAAATCGTATGTATTTCAATTTCTTAAATTGCATTTTTCTCTTCATGTGTATTTTAAGATTTTTAGGGTATTCGATTTGTTCCTTGCGATTCAAAAGTTGATGTATGTTTTTTAAATTTGCAGATATTGTTTACTATACTATTTTGAACACAATTGTGCACGGATTTTGGAATCTGGTATTTTTTTATTGTTTTACAGCAAAATTTGAATCGCAAGGAGCGTTTTTAAAATTACGGAAAAAACGCTAAATTTTAAATAAAAATTTAATTTCTTGAAAAAAAATCAACATAAATTTTTTGAAATTTTAGGTTGTGTTTCATCTAATCGCTATTGAATTGCACAAAAAATTTCATGAATTTTAGACAAAAATTGAAGAATTTTTATTTTTGACTTAACAGTCCCCTTAAGGAAGTGTGCTAGTCAAAGCTATATGAACTATGTCGCCACCTGAAGTTTGCATGATAGTTGAGGCATCCTCCTAAAACGTCCACTTTCCAGTTCCACGTCTACCAAACTTACAATACAGTACTTTATGGAGCACTTTTTACTTTCAATTACCCATATGTATACATAGTGTTGCACAAATTGTCTGTAGATATTGTAAATAGTGACGTATTATTTCAAAATTCTATTGTAATTTATTTTTATCTTATTTTATTTATTAATTAATAGCGATTATACAAGTTAGAAAAAGGTGGCAACACCTGAAGTAATCGAGAAGTTTCGAGAAATTTCTTTTCCGATGAATTGGCTGGAAATTTCGAGAATGTCTCACGCGCTTGTATATAAGAGACTGGAGAACGGGAAAGTTTTCAGATTGACTTCGGATTTCGTTGAAAGCTGATCGCTTTGTTTACCTATTGGAGTGAGCTTGTATAATCGCTGAATTCGAAGTTATTTTTGTTGAAGCTTGTGTTGAAGCTTGAGAGTAATTAAACTGTTGCCTGTGAATAAATTTTGTGAGTTTTCTGAAGAGAGAGTAAATATTTTTATACCGTGAAAACTGTACCATCATTGCCTCAGCGGAAAAATTCATAACAGTGGTGTCAGAAGTGGGGTCAAGTCATCTTGAATGCCGACTACTAGAGGAATGATGGAAGACCAAATGAAGTAGTTGATGGAAATGCTTGCTGGAATGAAAGCCTGCCAAGAAACCGCCTCAGCCGAAATAAAAGAAATGAAGGCCCAACAAGAAACCACCGCAGCCGAAATGAAAGCCTGCCAAGAAACCACCGCAGCCGAAATGAAAGCCTGCCAAGAAACCACCGCAGCCGAAATGAAAGCCGAACTTCACGCTACGATTGCCGCCAGTCAAGAAGCTACATCATCGGATATTAAAGCTTTAGCATCCAAGCAAGAATCATCTTCTGCGTCCGTTGATAGATTTATAGAGCGCACAGAGAGTGTTCTTCAATCAATGAAGGCGGATATTTTGGATGTCAGAGAAGATCTTAAGACAGTGAGAAATGAAGTTGAAGAAAAAGTTTCCACCATGCAAGAAAAAGTTTCCACCTTAAAGGAAGAGCAAGACAAATTCATTGACGTTGTAGAAGAAAGGCTGCGAAAAATGGAAACGCGTGAAGCTCTGGCCATAGCGTCACCTAATTGGGATAACGCTTCCATCCCCTTTATGGCGCCGCGCTCTAACATCAAAGTGGCCCCTTTTGATGGGAAGTCGTCTTGGCGCGTTTATCAAACGCAGTTTGAAATGATTGCTTCTGCAAATGGATGGGACGATACTTCGAAAGCGTTCCATCTCGCGGCATCTCTTCGAGGTGAAGCTGCTGACATTTTACAGACGCTACCTGAAGAGAAGCGGGGAGAATTCGTGGCGCTGGCGAGTGCGTTGGAGCTAACGTTTGGTGAGCAGCATCTTAAGGATTACAACAGACTGCAACTGAAAGTGAGACAGCAGAAGGCCAATGAAACTCTTCAAGAATTGGTGTCAGATATAGAAAGACTGTCGCTCCTCGCATTCCCAGGCTGTCCCTCGGACGTACGAGATAACCTGTCTCTTCAGTATTTCGTGGATGCCATCAAAGATCCCGACATACAGCAAGCTACCAGGATGTCCGACAGCAAAGATCTGAAATCCACCCTCGTCTATGCCATGAGAGTAGAGACGGCACAACAAGCTTCTAGAAAAGATCGGCGTTTCGTACGTGGAACATTGGCAGACGATTCCTCTGAACTTTTCACGAAGAAGTTTCAAGAACTGGAAAACAAGATGGAGCGAATTATGAGAAATATTCCTGGCTCGAAGGATCGAAAAACTAGAGTGGTTTGTTGGCTCTGCAACCGGGAAGGACATTTCAGACGTGATTGCCCTGAATTGGACAGGAGAGGGGACAGACCCTCGTCCGAACCTCAGCAGTTAAACTAAAGAGCGGCTATCTCGCGAGGCGGAGGTCGCCGTGTAGAGCAGGTGGTGCCCCACTCAGCCTCTATCACATCTCATCCCTTCAAGGAGGAAACCATGGTTTATTAGTGGAGGGCAAGATCAATGGAACTCCCTGTCGTCTAATAGTTGACTCAGGGGCAAATGTAACCATCTTACGGACGGATGTAGCCCGGCGCCTGGACAGCCAACCTCTTTACACGGCGCCTTCAGTTTCACTACAGACTGTGACTGGTGACAAAATTTCTGTGCATGGGAAATTAAATGTCAACATCTCTTTTGGATTTCACACCTACACTCACACCGTTTACGTCGCTGAAATTATTGACCCATGTATTCTTGGATTGGACTTTTTAAAGAAATGGAATTACTTTGAATTTCGAGAAAGGCGAGCTTCAAACGGGGAAAGAAGAAGTTCCATTATTCGGTTTGGACTCGGAAGAGCCGTGTGCATATCGAATAGTAGCTCTTGAAGACATCACCATCCCCTCCATGACAGATTTGGTTGTAAAAGGTTCAACAGAGCTCCCGAAGGCCTTCCGATTTGGAGTAACGGACTTCCCATCATCGAATAGCGTCCCGAAAGGAGTGGTAGTAGGAGCGACGCTTGTGGATCTCTCTCAAGAGGTGGTGCATGTGAGAATGGCCAACATCGGTGATTCTAAGAGAGTTATCAAGAAAGGAGAAGAAATTGCCACTTGCACACCTGTTACAAGCATCGAACGAGGATCGAAGGAGCTTCCGACCACACCACCCGCGGATTTAGTGGACCAGCTTCTCGAAGACTCTCGGTTGGAAAGAAGGCAAGAGAAGATTGTCGGAAACCTTATAAAAGAATTTCAAGACATTTTCTCCATGTCATCGAAAGATGTAGGAAGAACAGAGCTTACTCAACATCGAATCGATACTGGGACCCATTTACCTATTAAACAACATCCTCGAAGACTTCCTTTCGCAAAACAAGAGGAGGTCGGGAAACTGTTACAGGAAATGGAAGATAATAGAGTTATCGAACCCTCCTCAAGTCCATGGGCCTCTCCAATCGTACTCGTTCGAAAGAAGGATGGTTCCACCAGGTTTTGTGTGGATTACCGGAAGCTGAACGAAATTACGAAAAAGGACAGCTACCCTCTGCCAAGAATCGATGACACTTTGGACACTCTATCGGGGAACCAGTGGTTTTCGACTTTGGATTTGAAGAGTGGATACTGGCAAGTGGAGATACATCCCGACGATCGTGAGAAGACTACCTTCACTACCGGCCAAGGATTATGGCAGTTTCAAGTTATGCCGTTTGGCTTGTGTAATGCACCGGCTACGTTCGAGCGACTAATGGAGACTGTACTTAGAGGACTTTCCTACGAGACCTGTCTGGTATATTTGGACGATATCATTATCACCGTGCGGAGTTTTGATCAACACTTGCAAAATGTGAAGAACGTGTTCTTGAAGCTTAGGGAAGCCCACTTGAAGCTTAGCCCATCAAAATGTAAGCTCTTTAGGCGGAAAGTCAGTTATCTCGGACACATCATCTCATTGGATGGAGTGAGCACAGATGCAGCCAAGATCCATGCTGTGCAAATTTGGTCTCGACCGCAAGACGTTCATCAATTGCGAAGCTTCCTAGGCCTGTGCACGTATTACCGTAAATTCGTTAAAGGTTTCTCCAAGATCGCCAGACCCTTGCATCGACTAACAGAGAGCAAGCAGAAGTTCCTATGGACTGCCGACTGTGACGACTCCTTCAATCAACTGAAGAACGCTTTAACATCCGCGCCTGTTTTGGCTTTTCCCGATGTTAACAAGGACTTCATTTTGGATACAGATGCCAGCAATGAGGGAGTGGGCGCCGTTCTTTCCCAGGAAGTTGAAGGACAGGAGAAAGTCATCGCTTATTTTAGTAAGAGCCTGTCAAGATCCGAGCGGAACTACTGCGTCACAAGAAAGGAGTTACTGGCAATAGTAAAAGCCGTTGAGCACTTTCATCATTACTTGTACGGCCGAAAATTCTTTTTAAGAACTGATCATGCGTCTCTGACTTGGTTGCTGAATTTCAAGAATACAGAGGGACAAATAGCAAGGTGGATTCAGCGCCGGCAGGAATACGACATGGATATCCATCACAGAAAAGGAACGTTCCATGGGAATGCAGACGCTCTTTCTAGAAGACCATGTTCGGAGAACTGTCGATTTTGTTCCAATGCCGAGTCTAAGTTTGGGGTTAACACATTGGCCGTTCGGAAAATAACTACCAAGTCAACTACTTCAGACGTGGATCCTTGGAGTGATCAGAATGTCCGCAAAAGTCAGGTCGAAGATCAGGACTTGAAACCTCTCATTGAATTCCTGGAAACGGCTACCGGAAAACCCAGTTGGCAGGAAATTGCATGCTATAGCCCAACAATGAAGAGATATTGGGCTATGTGGGACTCTTTGCACTTGAAGAATGGAGTACTCTACCGTCGATGGGAGTCCGATGACGGCAAAAGCTTCCGGTGGCAATTAATCCTTCCAAGTTCTAGAGTTACCAACGTTCTAGAAGAACTTCACAGCAGTTCTACTGGAGGACATTTTGGTGTCACAAAAACTCTTCAGAAAGTTAGGGAGAGATTCTTCAAGGACAAAGCAAAATCCGACGTGGAGAAGTGGTGCAAGTCCTGTGATGCATGCAATTCGCGGAAGGGACCGAAGACCCGAACTCGTGGAAAGTTGCAACGTTACAACGTAGGAGCACCATTCGAAAGAATTGCTTTGGACGTCTTAGGCCCCCTACCTCACACAACTAATGGCAACAAATACATCCTAGTTGTCATGGACTACTTTAGCAAGTGGCCAGAAGCATACGCTATTCCGGACCAGGAAGCCACAACCGTAGCAGAAGTCCTCGTACGGAATTGGATCTCCCGATTTGGCGTACCCCTGCTGATACATTCTGATCAGGGGACGAACTTCAACTCTGCCGTCTTCACTGGGCTGTGTGACTTGCTCGACATGGAAAAGACTCGTACAACTCCCCTGCACCCACAATCCGATGGAATGGTTGAACGATTTAATAGAACTATTCTGAATCATCTCTCCTTGTTTGTTTCCAAGAACCAGCAAGATTGGGATCAGAAACTTCCATTGTTCCTTTTGGCCTACAGAAGTGCTACTCACGAGACCACCGGATATACACCATCTCAAATGATTTTCGGAAGAGACCTTAGACTACCCTGCGACCTCCTCTTTGGACGACCACCGGACACCCCTTCCTCGCCTGTCCAGTATCTACATGATCTCCAGGCACGTTTGGAAGCCGTACATCGGTTTGCCAGAGAAAGAATCAACATCATGACGGAGCGCATGAAGGTCCGCTACGATGCCAAGGCCACGGAACGTTCATTCCAGGAAGGTGACAAGGTGTGGTTATGGAATCCTAAACGTCGGAAAGGACTCTCCCCTAAGCTCCAGACGAACTGGGAAGGGCCGTATGTGGTCTTTAAGAAGATCAACGACGTCGTGGTAAGGATTCAACGGACACCCTCCTGTAAACCTAGAGTTGTACATAACAATAGACTAGCCCCATATTATAGTAGAAGTGATTGAATTGCCTTTCCTCTTAAGGACTTCACTGCCCGGGACGTGCAGTCTTTAAGAAGGGGGAAATGTTGCACAAATTGTCGGTATATATTGTAAATAGTGACGTATTATTTCAAAATTCTATTGTAATTTATTTTTATCTTATTTTATTTATTAATTAATAGCGATTATACAAGTTAGAAAAAGGTGGCAACACCTGAAGTAATCGAGAAGTTTCGAGAAATTTCTTTTCCGATGAATTGGCTGGAAATTTCGAGAATGTCTCACGCGCTTGTATATAAGAGACTGGAGAACGGGAAAGTTTTCAGATTGACTTCGGATTTCGTTGAAAGCTGATCGCTTTGTTTACCTATTGGAGTGAGCTTGTATAATCGCTGAATTCGAAGTTATTTTTGTTGAAGCTTGTGTTGAAGCTTGAGAGTAATTAAACTGTTGCCTGTGAATAAATTTTGTGAGTTTTCTGAAGAGAGAATAAATATTTTTATACCGTGAAAACTGTACCATCATTGCCTCAGCGGAAAAATTCATAACAATAGGGTGATGAAAGTATAGTATTCAGTCTATAAAAAAAATTGATTTGTTTTTAATTTCTCCACGTTTTGGAACATTTTGATTTAAAAAAAAAGTGATCTAGAAAACTTGTTTGTCAGTGTGTATGTATGTACGTGGTCAGAATAACTCCCGAACAAATTGACCTACGATGTTCAAATTTGGTGTGCGTGTTGGTGCTGGCACAGAGACCTACCATTAAGGTTTTCATCAAAATCGCGCATGCGCATAAAGTAGCTGCCATTGAAAAAATCAGGTTTTTCAGTAATTGTTAAAAAATGGCTCTACCGATTTTGTTCAAAATCGTTGTGGTAGGTAATGCTTCTTAAGGCGTTCTAAATATCCCTAACTCCGAAATTCCCGTAAAAATGCTTTATTGGTGTAAAAAGTTGAAAAACGAATCTCTTTAAAACAGAGTTCTCTTTCCTTGAGCATACCTCATCAACGATCGTTTTTTCTTCTTTCCTTATTTCCCCTTATATAAAAGGATAATATAAGAATTATAGAAAGGTACATTGCCAAAATCATCCTTTTGGGGGAGGGTTGTTGTTCTTTTTTTTTTCTCTCTTCTTCTTTTTTTCCCCTTTTAAGAAAAAAAGAAAAAAACGACCCCATACAAGAATTAAAAAGGATAATATAAGAATTATCGAAAAGTACATTGCCAAAATCATCCTTTTGGGGGAGGGTTGTTGTTCTTTTTTTTTTCTTTTCTTTTTTTTTTCTCTCTTCTTCTTTTTTTCCCCTTTTAAAAAAAAAAGAAAAAAAAAAAAAAAAAAAGACCCCATACAAGAATTAAAAAGGATAATATAAGAATTATCGAAAAGTACATTGCCAAAATCATCCTTTTGGGGGAGGGTTGTTGTTCTTTTTTTTTTTCTTTTCTTTTTTTTTTTCTCTCTTCTTCTTTTTTTCCCCTTTTAAAAAAAAAAGAAAAAAAGAAAAAAAAAAAAGACCCCATACAAGAATTAAAAAGGATAATATAAGAATTATCGAAAAGTACATTGCCAAAATCATCCTTTTGGGGGAGGGTTGTTGTTCTTTTTTTTTTTCTTTTCTTTTTTTTTCTCTCTTCTTCTTTTTTTCCCCTTTTAAAAAAAAAAGAAAAAAAGAAAAAAAAAAAGACCCCATACAAGAATTAAAAAGGATAATATAAGAATTATCGAAAAGTACATTGCCAAAATCATCCTTTTGGGGGAGGGTTGTTGTTCTTTTTTTTTTTCTTTTTTTTTTTTTTTCTCTCTTCTTCTTTTTTTCCCCTTTTAAAAAAAAAGAAAAAAAGAAAAAAAAAAAAGACCCCATACAAGAATTAAAAAGGATAATATAAGAATTATCGAAAAGTACATTGCCAAAATCATCCTTTTGGGGGAGGGTTGTTGTTCTTTTTTTTTCTTTTCTTTTTTTTTTCTCTCTTCTTCTTTTTTTCCCCTTTTAAAAAAAAAAAGAAAAAAAGAAAAAAAAAAGACCCCATACAAGAATTAAAAAGGATAATATAAGAATTATCGAAAAGTAAATTGCCAAAATCATACTTTTGGGGGAGGGTTGTTGTTCTTTTTTTTTTTTTTTTTTTTCTCTCTTCTTCTTTTTTTCCCCTTTTAAAAAAAAAGAAGAAAAAAAAGAATTATCGAAAAGTACATTGCCAAAATCATCCTTTTGGGGGAGGGTTGTTGTTCTTTTTTTTTTTTTTTCTCTCTCTTCTTTTTTTTCCCCTTTTAAAAAAAAAGAAAAAAAGAAAAGAAAAAAAAAATACCCCATACAAGAATTACCGCAAAAAAATATTGCCAAACTGGCCATTTTTGCTAAATGAATAATGAAAATATAAAAACGATAAATGGCGCAAATCCCGGTCAGTATTATTGTGTAATTGAAAGCTGTGTGATGTTCCACTCTCCTAGTTATATGCGCCTTTAGTAGCAGTCAATAGACAAATGAAATGCATTTGAAATACTTTTTTTTATGAAAGACTTCGTTCCCTATAAATATTTTTTTTAGAAATTAACTTTATTTTGATTATGAAAAAATATGTCTTCCAATCTATAAAAATAGGAACTCTGCAAAAACATTTATTTGATTAAAACAAATTAACTATTTGGAGTATTTATCTTAAGTTGTGACGTTCATAATCACTGATCTAAATTAAATAAGACAATGCAAAAATTTACGATTTCGGTAGGATTCAGTGTGTTAGTGATACTTTCTGCCTAAATTGCATGTTTAAGTATAATTATATTTAAAAACAAATTCATACGTTTGATGAACTAGGAGTGTTAAACATCGCACAACTTTCAATTGCACTATAATACTGATGTGGATTTGTCATTTACCGTTTTTATATTTTCATAATTCATTGAGAAAAAATGGCCAGTTTGGTGATTTTTTTTTTGCGGTAATTCTTATTTGCACCTTTTTTTTTTTTTTTTTTAATTTTTTTCCCCTTTCTTTCTTCTTTCTTTTTTTTAAAAAAAACTTTGCCAAAATTGTGATTTTGGCGATATTTATTTCGATAATTTTTTTTTTATCCTTTCTTATAAGTGAAACAGGAGAAAAACGATCGTCGATGAGCTATGCTCAAGGAAAGAAAACTCTGTGTTGATGGTATTCTTTTTTCAACTTTTTACCCGATTAAAGCTTTTTACGGGAATTTCGGAGATTGTGATTACCACAGCGATTTTGAACAAAATCGTTAGAGCCGTTTTTTAGCAATCATTGAAAAGGTCCCTTTGCCATCACCAACCTGTTCACCAAATGTGAACATCGTCGGTCAATTTCTTCGGGAGTTATTCTGACCACAGACAGAAATTTTTTCCAGATCACTTTTTTTTAAATCAGGATGTTCCAAAACGTAAAGAAAAAAAAAATAGTCGTGTTTTTTTTTTTTTTTTTTTTTTTTTTTTCCTTTCTTCTTTCTTTTTTTAAAAAAAACTTTGCCAAAATTGGGATTTTGGCGATATTTATTTCGATAATTCTTTTTTTATCCTTTCTTATAAGTGAAACAGGAGAAAAACGATCGTCGATGAGCTATGCTCAAGGAAAGAAAACTCTGTGTTGATGGTATTCTTTTTTCAACTTTTTACCCGATTAAAGCTTTTTACGGGAATTTCGAAGATTGTGATTACCACAGCGATTTTGAACAAAATTGTTAGAGCCGTTTTTTAGCAATCATTGAAAAGGTCCCTTTGCCATCACCAACCTGTTCACCAAATGTGAACATCGTCGGTCAATTTCTTCGGGAGTTATTCTGACCACAGACAGAAATTTTTTCCAGATCACTTTTTTGGAAATCAGGATGTTCCAAAACGTAAAGAAAAAAAAATAGTCGTGTGTTGTTGTTGTTGTTTTTTTTTTTTTTTTTTTTTTTTTTTTGACTGAATCCTATACTTTCATTGCCCTATGTATTAGGTAATTGAAAATAAAAATAAATTCAAAGATTTATAAAGATTCAGTTCTCAGCTTCCTAAAAATTGCCCAATTTTCAAAAAAGAATGTTTCAGTTCTGTTCTGCATATTGAAAATGGCGCTATTTTCTTATAGGATTTATATTAAATGTAATTTATTGTAATAGTCTTACTTATGTTGTTTGAAAAGATTGTAACATTTACTTCCTGTTGTAGTATTTTTATTTGTTTTTCTTATGTATATTTTTTGTTGCTATTCGAAACAGTAATTAGGTTTTTGATGTTGTGCCATTATAAGCAAACAGAAAAACCAATCAGAACAGAAAAACCAATCAGAACAGAAAAACTGATGTACTCTTCTGATATGAATTGATCTGTGTTGTTCCGTAAAATTGTCTACAACGAAAGATATGGCTTATTAAGGGGGTCCAGTACCGAAATTTCTTCAAAAATCCCAATTTTTTTTTCTGATTTTAAAAAATAGTTCATACATTCCTGAAGAGAATGATGTTTTTATCTTATTCCTCCGGTGATTAGAACGCCACAAAATTACCTGTGATTTAAACATCATTAATGGGCGTAACACATTGAAGCGTCTTCTTAAAGTGCGTTTTTCGAGCACTAGTGTTTTTCTCAGATGTTGCATATTCAAATCGATATATCTCCAGAACCATTAACAATTGGCTATTCAAATTTTTGGAGCATTTACTTTATATAGTTTTAAATATTTTGTCTTCACAGAATTTTATTTTTTAAATTCTGTTTTAAAATATAATTTTTAGCGTAAAAGATAAAATGAAAAAAAGCAAAAATTTCAATATTTTAACTTTGAGAATTTTTTTAATTTTTTTTAATTCACCTATCAAAATTCTGTGAAGACAAAATTTTCTTTATATAATTATGTATTACAGAAAGCTTTCATTTTGAAAAAAAAATTATTTTTTCTTGACTTATATCAAAATACGCAAACATCAATTATTACGGATTTTTCTTGGTTTTTAAATTTTTTTAAATAACAAAACACCATATTTAAAAAAAACATTTTCTCAAAGATATATAAATAGTATCTCAGACATAAAATAAATTTTTGACATAAAAATGCACATAAATAAAGTTTTTTTTATTTTCGGTACCGGACCCCCTTAAGAAAATTGGATTATTTCAGTTAATTGCAAGTACGATATTTTAACAGTCGTATATTCCAAAGCAGAATGGGAAAAATTTAAAAAAAATTAAGCGATAGTGTGGTAATGATTTTGTTCCTTTTTCTGGGGGAAGTGACCAACAGTTTTTTGTACAATGTCCATACATACCATCTAACTTTCAATAAACGACATGAAAATTAACCGCAATGGACCATTTCCGCATTTCTTAAAAACGAGTGAAAATAGTTTATGTTTATGAAGAATTTATTTTTGATTCCAAATATTCAAACAAAAGTCTTAAAAAAAAAAAATAATAATTATTTAAATATTAAGAAAAGAAAATGCCCGAAAACCTCGTCCGACTGCAGTCCGATCAAAACGCTACGTTTTAGCTGTGACGTCGCGACACCCATCCGTTCCCTATGCTTATCGTGAGGTTTCTGAGGAACTTGCACAAGTGAGGAAAATGAAAAAAATTATTTGTATTTTCTAGTGTTATCCAACGAATGTATTTGAGCAGTGCAATTATTTTTTATCTTTATGCTTTCAATTAATCAAAAATCGAGTTTGAAATTAGCCGAAATCAAAGCAAAAGTCACGTGACCAAAAACGCACGAAAAAACCGTAACTTGGTCACGCAGAGATAAAGTCGCAAAAAGAAGGAGAAACCACACTCATTCCTCGACTAAAACATTTTTTAGACTGGTTCATTATCTGCGCGTTGACGTTTCACGCAAAAGTGGGGTTTTCCAGCCAAATAGCAAAGTGAAAAACTAAATATTTTTTTAACTATCTATCCGAACTCAAATTTTTGAAAGAATGGTATTGTTTTTCCTGATTTTTTTTTTTTTTTTTATTTTTACTTTTATTTAAAAATAAAACCAAAAAACGTGAAAGTTCCTCATTGCCATATCTCGTGCCGGTTGGAGCGATTTGCAAAAAACTTGCAAAACTGGTTTCCGCTGCTGCGATTCAAGACAAGTTGTTTCAGATCAAGTAACGTCACATTCAATTCGAGCCGAATGAATTTTTTTGTCGCCAGAGTCTAACAGGTAAACTTAGGTTTAAAATTAAAAAAAAAAAATTAAAAAAATATGCAGTGAGCAGAAATTCTTCTTTTTATGGTCTTTTCGAAACATTAAGAATTGAATAAAAAAATAATAATAATTATAATAAATGCAGAAATTGTCCATTGAATCAGGGGTATCTTTGATTGATATCATTCATGATAATCCACTACACAACTGAATACTCACCCTTTTGCAGCATAGTACTCGGTGGGAATCTTAATGCGTTCCACGATATGCGGCGAGAGTTGAAACATCGCTTGTCTTCACCAAAACACAATTTCTTGTACAGCGGCCGAAAGTGGACCGATTGTCCTTTTTATTTGAAATATGCAGATCAGCATTGCGTGTTGCAAAAGGAATACCGCACAGTAATAGTCAAACCTCTTCTTTAATTACTTTTTGTGATTTCGCAATTTTCATTACGGTAAATTACCGAAAACACGGGAAAATTGAGTAATAAAAGTGGTGTAAGTCGTACTTTGTTATATTTTAAGGTAGTTGTCTGGTAAGTTGCACGTTTTTTTTTTTTTTACGTCTTTATCGGAAATTTTTTCATGGGAAAATAAAATTCAATGTCTTTTTTTTTTTAGTATGTTATTATTGACATATAATGGATACAAAAAAAAATTACTTAATTTTACGACATTTTATTATTATTGTTGTTATTATTATAATAATAATAATAATAATTGTTTCATTTATCGTTTTTAAATTATCACCATTCGCTTAGAAAAAATGCCAGTTTGGCGATATTTTTTGCTACAATTCTTATGTGCTTAAAAGAAAAAAGAACTTCGCCAAATTGGTGTTTTTAGCGATATACTTTTCGATAATTCTTATATTATCCTTTCTTATGAGTGAAACTGAGGAGAAGAGAAAAACGATCGTTGATGAGCTATATTCAAGCAAAGAGAACTCGGTGCTAAAGGCATTCGTTTTTCAACTTTTTACGCCGTTAAAGCATTTTTACGGAAATTTGGGAGGTGGGGATGTTTAGAAAACCTTAAGAGGCATTACCACAGCGATTTTGATCAAAATCGTTAGAGCCGTTTTTTAACAATCATTGAAAAACATGATTTTTTTCAATGGCAGCAACGTTATGCGCGTGCGCAATTTTGACGAAAACTTTAATGGTAGTTCCCGTGGCCACCACCTACTCGCACACCAAATTTGAACATCGTAGGTCAGTTTGTCCGGGAGTTATGCCGACCACAGACACACAAAAAGACATTTTTTCCATCTTTATCATTTGTTTGATATCAAGATGTTCCAAACCGTGGGAAAATGTAACAATTTTTTTTTTTTTTTTTTTTTTTTTTTTTACCGAATCGTCTACTTTCATTACCGTATGTATACATATGGGTAATTGAAAGTAGAAATGGAGTATGGTATCATTTAATGTATGCTGATAATAAGATTTATTACAATTTAATTGCTATTAAAAATTAATTATTAAATATGGACATTGTAGCATTCTTTGTTCAGAGGGTAAAACAGTTCAAACACGAATATCCTTGTCATTCTTTTCAATCCTTTAAATTAACTTAAAAAAAAAAAAAAATACTTTATATTAACTTCGCTTTTGTCGATGGGACGGAATCTGCGTATGCCTAGTTAACCCCCTTGTCGTCATCCAATCGAACTGAAACTTGGCAGATAGGTTCAATATCGATGACAATACATTCTATCAAATCAAATTTTGGCGCAGTTACTGACGCTAAAAGGTCGCTTTTACGGAATTTAAATATCATTGAAGAGATCATAGTTGAAACTCTTACCTGTTGCCAATTTTTTTTATAATAAATAAATAATAAAATTACTTTAATCAGAATAAATAAATGATATTTGGAAGTCAGAGCATAAATTCACGTTCATTTTTAATAAATAAATTTTGAAACATAGTTTGCTGATAAAAATGTTTTTGATATCGGCGCTGTGTTAATGAATATAAAAATTAACTCAGCATTAAAAGGATTTTTTAAAAACTCTGTTTTTGAGGATTATATTATTTGTGACGAATAAAATCTTCAGATGGCTGATTGGCTCTCTTGTCGTTCTGAAATCTGATCGATCATCATCCAATTGATCTGAAATTTCGCACACAGAATCGGTGTGCATTAATGTGATTAAGTTTTAGGGTAAAAAAAAAAAATACTTAAGGATTTTCTAAGCAGTGGTCAAAACTATAAAACCTCGATCTGACAAGTACTTCTACACTATCTACCAATAAGTAATTGGACACCTGTGATAAAAGAGATAAACACAATTTATTCAAATTCAATTAGTGGTTGAGCCTCCACTTAAGGCAATTACAGTATTTACACTCCGGGGCATGCTTTCCACAAGTGTTTGGATAATGGACAGTGGTATTTTCTTCCACTCGTCTTGGAGGGGACATGTGCGTTCTTAAACCGATTTTGGACAGTTGCTGCACTCCTTAATTCGACTATCCTACTCTTCCCAGAGGTGTTCCATAGGATTCCAGTCTGGACTCTGAGCAGGCCAGTCCAGTCGGTTCAGCCCGCTGTCATCATACTAATCCATGGTGGACCTCGCAACATGACAAGTGGCGTTGTCAAATTGGAAGTAACAATGATCCAACCCGTAAAATTGCCCCAGCGTAGGAAGCACATAGATATCTAGGTGAGTGGAGTAGAAATCAGCGTTGAGTCTACCATGAATTGGAATCAAGGGTGACGTTGAACAGGACTGCAGACATCCTCAATTGCAATGGGTGTCCAAATACTTATTGGTAGATAGTGTATAACCTTACGTTACCCATCGTTAAATAGAAAGCTCAGTCATGACTTATTCCACTTTGACAAGTAATTTATGAGTTGGAGTGGCGATTATAAAAATACCATTAGGGTGGTAAGTTTACAAAAATAAACAACGGAATGAGCTGACAACACCAGGGTGCTTCTAATCACTTGCTGAAAGAATGTTTAGAAATACTTCCACAAATTAATATCGCCGACGGCTCCACCATTCTCCAGGCACTCGGAAATATTGTCTACTTAAAAAACGCATTAATTACTGAGATTGTGTTTGTTTTAGAAATGCACAAATCTCTAATCAGTACAACTAAATACTCTACCCCAGTGAAATATGCATGAAAAAGTTTCAAGTTTAGTACCAGACGCAACAATTTAGACTATCATTAGTTTAAAATGTCATTTCTCGATTCACAGTGGAAACTTATGGGAAAGCGCGGATAGTAATGACCGTAATATAGAAGGAACTTTGCCTAAAACTTAAAAAAATATAACCCATAAAAAATGTATTATAAATTCTTCACTTGAATAGCCAATTATTATATTCATTAGCAAAGCGCCGTTTCTGTTGCCAGCGTGTGCTTGGTGACGGCTTCTAATTTTAAATATTAAAAACAGTCTATCAGCAAAATATATTATTCAAAATTTATTCATTAAAAATTAATGTGTATTTATGCACTCACATCCTTTTATCTGTTTTTTTTATTCTGATCAAAACAATTTTATTTATTTATTTATTTATTTATTTATTTATTTATTTATTTATTTATTTATTTATTTATTTATTTATTTATTTATTTATTTATTTATTTATTTATTTATTTATTTATTTATTTATTTATTTATTTATTTATTTATTTATTTAATTATTTATTTATTTATTTATTTATTTATTTTGATTGTTTATTTATTTATTTTGATTATTTATTTATTTATTTTGATTATTTATTTATTTATTTTGATGATTTATTTATTTATTTGTTTATTTATTTTGGTTATTTATTTATTTTGGTTATTTATTTATTTTGGTTATTTATTTATTTATTTATTTATTTATTTATTTATTTATTTATTTATTTATTTATTTATTTATTTATTTATTTATTTATTTATTTATTTATTTATTTATTTATTTATTTATTTGATTATTCATTTATTTTGATTATTTATTTATTTATTTATTTTGATTATTTATTTATTTATTTTGATTATTTATTATTTATTTATTTATTTGTTTATTTATTTATTTTGGTTATTTATTTATTTATTTATTTATTTATTTATTTATTTATTTATTTATTTATTTATTTATTTATTTATTTATTTATTTATTTATTTATTTATTTATTTATTTATTTATTTATTTTGGTTATTTATTTATTTATTTATTTATTTATTTTGGTTATTTATTTATTTATTTATTTTGGTTATTTACCGTTTTCATTCATTTTAAATCATGGGCCAGTACGGCGATATTCCTGGTGATAATTCGATAATTCTTACAATCTTCCCCCCCCCCCCCCCCTAAACACACGAGAAAATGACGAATTTAGTGATATATTTATTTGAGGTCGGGAAATATCGATCAAAATAAATGTCGATGCTATATCGTTGCACAAAAAAATATATCGATTTATCGATACATGACTTTTTTTATTTGATTTTCAATTTTGCCAGAAACAAAGTTTTTCAGAGCAAATTTCTGATTTTCGTGGTTGCTTTTTTGTAAGGTGACTACTTTTTCAACTGAAATGGATCTATTACAAAAAAAAAAGTTATATTTTCGTTTAATTGGTGCTTAAAAGCTTAATTGGTGCAGTGATTTTAAGAAAAATTTAGATAATTTTCAATAGCTTTTAAGTGTATGGAAAATATTGAATATTGGTGCCATTTTAACTGTCTCTCAGCCAAGTTCAAACTTTAGTTTTGAAGTTTTTGAAAAGGTAATAGAGAAATCGAAAAAACACATGGAACTACAAAACGATCATCAAAAAACTAAAAATGTTTGAAAATATCGATATATCGGTGACTTTTATCCACTGTTAAAAATTTTGTTCCACCTTGCACCAAAAATTGGTTCCCATTTAGCTGCCACCAACATTTGGTGCTTAGTTTCACGATTTAATGGTGCAACCTCGGACCGTAAGCACCATTAAATCGCGAAACTAAGCACCAAATGTTGGTGGCAGCTAAATGGGAACCAAATTTTGGTGCATGGTGAACAATTTTTTTTAACAGTGTCGATACTTTTAATATCGATATTTTTTTAGAAATATCGATAAAAGTATCGTCGTATCGATATATAGCCTACCTCTAATATTTATCGATAATTCATACTTTATCCCATAATTCATCTTTTTAAGTGAAGCAGATGGCAAAAGTTGTTAATGGGCGATGCTCAAAGCAAAGAGAATTTATTCTTAAAGACATTTTTTTTTTTCAACATTTTAACTATATCTCATTTCTACGGGAATTTTAGAGATAGGGATGTTTTAAAATACCACATCAATTTTTGTCAAAATGGTTAAATCCGTTTTTTAGCAATTGATGCTAACATATGAGAATGTGTAATTAATGAAAACCTTAATGATAGGTCCCATGGCCTCCAGCAACCCATAGGCAGCATTGGAACATCGAAGATCAATATGTTGGAGAACTAAGTTGACCACAAACGCACCGATACATAGACACATTTTTTTTCCAGACCCCTTTTTAATTAAATATTTAAAGAATTGAAATGAATTCTTTATACGAACAATTGCTTTAATATTTCTTCATAATAACGTTTTAAAAACTAGGGGTGTGGAACATCGCACAACTTTCAATAACACCATAATACTGACGTGGATTTGTATCATTTACCGTTTGTATATTTTCATCCTTCATTTAGCATAAATGGTCAGTTTGGCGATATTTTTTGCGATAATTCTTGAATGGATCATAAAAAAAATTTAAAAAATTGCCAAAATGGTGATTTTGGCTATTTACTTTTCGAGAATCCTTATTTTATCCTTTATTATAAGCGAAACTGAGAGGAGAAGAAAAAACGGTCGTTGATGAGGTATGCTCAAGGAAAGAGAACTCTGTGTTGAAGGCATTCATTTTTCAACTTTTTACGCCATTGAAACATTTTTACGGGAATTTCGGAGATGGGAATGCTTAGAACACCTTAAGAGGCATTACCACAGCGATTTTTAGCAAAATCGTTAGAGCCGTTTTTTAGCAATTATTGAAAAACATGCTTTTTTAAATGGCAGCTACCTTATGCGCTTGCGCGATTTGGACGAGAACCTTAATGGTAGGTCCCATGGCCGCCACTAACCCTCATACCAAATTTGAACATCGTAGATCAATTTGTTCGGGAGTTATGATGACCACAGACACACATACTCCAAAAAAAAAAAAAAAATTGCATTCTATACGTTTTTGAACATACTGATTTCAAAAAAGTGATCTAGAAAAAATTTCTGTCTGTGTGTGTATGTATGTCTGTGGTCAGCATAGCTCCCGAACAAATACGATGTTTAAATTTGATATGAGGGTTAGTGGCGGCCATGGGACCTACCATTAGGGTTTTCGTCAAAATCGCGAGTGCGCATGAGGTATCTGCCATTGAAAAGATCATGTTTTTTTTCAATGATTGCTAAAAAACGACTCTAACGATTTTGATAAAAACCACTTTGGTAATGCCTCTTAAGGTGTTCTAAACATCCTCACCTCCGAAATTCCCGTAAAAATGTTTTAATGGCGTAAGAAATTGAAAAATGAATGCCTTCAACACAGAGCTCTCTTTCCTTGAGCATACCTCATCAACGATCATTTGTCTTCCTCTCCTCAGTTTCACTTATAAGAAAGGATAATTTAAGGATTATCGAAAAGTATGTCGCCAAAATCACTAGTTTGGCAGAGTTGTTTTTTTCTCTAAGACCGATACAAGAAGTATCGCAAATAATATCGCCTAACTGGCCATTTATTCTAAAAGAAGGATGAAAATATACAAATGACAAGTCAGTATTATAGTGAAATTGAAAGCTGTGCGATGTTCCACACCCCTAGTTTGAAATCAGGATATTCAAAAACGTAAAGAAATGAAAAAAAAAATGCCTTTTTTTTTTTTTTTTCTATTTTTTTTTTTTTTTTGACCGAATGCTATACTTTTATTTCCCTATGTATATATACATATGGTTAATTGAAAGTATTAATCTACTCATCGTAGTAAATGTGAAAATGAAATTATTGATTCAGTTGATTCAATAATGCGCCCTCATTAGGCGACAACAATTGAACCCTATCACACAGTATTGTCAATCCCATAAGTCAGCGCTGCACCCAGATAATAAATTTGCCGGATCCCATGTTAGAAAAAGTATCATGAGTTCAGAAGTTCACTTTCAAAGAAGATTTATTTTCCAGAATTTTTTTTTTCTTCAAGAAATTATAGGTTTTGCTGAGTGATATGATAAAGTATACACAAGTTCAAGGCAAATTCCAATAATTTATATAAATCTCTTCATATACGTATAAGGCAAAGCCCTCACTTACTCATTAACTGAGTGACTGACTCATTCACTCACTCACTCATCACTAATTCTCCCACTTCCCACCTGTCCACAACTCTGAAAATTGGTACACATATCAACAAGGGTAAACATAGAAAAAGTAAGCCATTCCGATTTCGATTTACCTACTTTAAAGGGTCGAAAAAGGGTTAAACATTCGAAACGAGGGATGCCCGAATGACCCACTTCCAATTGTTGTCACAATTGTGATATATGGTACAAACGTTAAGAAGTGCAAATATAGAAAAAAAATAATAATTTAAATATGGATTATAGAATTTTTAAGGGATGAAAAATCGACATAACATCTCTCTATATATAAGGCAAAGCCCTCATTCACTCACTGACTCATTCACTCACTCTCTCACTCATCACTAATTCTCCCACTTCCCACATGATCACAAATCTGAAAATTGGTACAAATATCAACAATGGTAAACATAGAAAATTTAAACTATTCCGAGGTTGATTAACCCACTTTAAGGAATGGAAAAGGGGTTCAACGTTCCAAACGAGGGATATTCGAATGTCCCAATTTCCACATGGTCATAACTCTGAAAATTGGTACAAACGTCAGCAAAGACAAACATAAGAGAAGTAAGCTATTTTGATCTCGATTAACCAACTTTAAAGGGTCGAAAAGGGGTTCAACGTTCCAAACGAGGGATATTCGAATGTCCCAATTTCCACATGGTCATAACTCTGAAAATTGGTACAAATGTCAGCAAAGACAAACATAAGAGAAGTAAGCTATTTTGATCTCGATTAACCAACTTTAAAGGGTCGAAAAGGGGTTCAACGTTCCAAACGAGGGATATTCGAATGTCCCAATTTCCACATGGTCATAACTCTGAAAATTGGTACAAATGTCAGCAAAGACAAACATAAGAGAAGTAAGCTATTTTGATCTCGATTAACCAACTTTAAAGGGTCGAAAAGGGGTTCAACGTTACAAACGAGGGATATTCGAATGTCCCAATTTCCACATGGTCATAACTCTGAAAATTGGTACAACTGTCAGCAAAGACAAACATAAGAGAAGTAAGCTATTTTGATCTCGATTAACCAACTTTAAAGGGTCGAAAAGGGGTTCAACGTTCCAAACGAGGGATATTCGAATGTCCCAATTTCCACATGGTCATAACTCTGAAAATTGGTACAAATGTCAGCAAAGACAAACATAAGAGAAGTAAGCTATTTTGATCTCGATTAACCAACTTTAAAGGGTCGAAAAGGGGTTCAACGTTCCAAACGAGGGATATTCGAATGTCCCAATTTCCACATGGTCATAACTCTGAAAATTGGTACAAATGTCAGCAAAGACAAACATAAGAGAAGTAAGCTATTTTGATCTCGATTAACCAACTTTAAAGGGTCGAAAAAGGGTTAAACGTTCCAAACGAGGGATATTCGAATGTCCCAATTTCCACATGGTCATAACTCTGAAAATTGGTACAAATGTCAGCAAAGACAAACATAAGTGAAGTAAGCTATTTTGATCTCGATTAACCAACTTTAAAGGGTCGAAAAGGGGTTCAAACTTCCAAACGAGGGATATCCGAATGACCAACTTTCAATATTGTCACAATTCTGATATTTTGTGCAAATGTATAAAAATATAGAAAATATTTGTTATTCCAATATCGATTAATGAATTTTTAAGGGATTAAATGTCAACGTAACAATGAAACTATACGAGGAATATCTTAATATCTCCTTTCCGATACAGTTACAACTTTGAAATTTAGAACTAAGAGCAAACATAAACACAATAAACTATTGCAATCTCGATTAACTAATTAAAAAGTGTCCAAAGAGGACTAAACGTTGTAAACGAGGCATATTCAAATGTCTCATTTCCATTATATTCTCAATTATAAATTTTGAAAAAATTTCAACAAAGGAAAGTTCCTATTTTGATAAATCAATTTGTCGGGAATGAAATGGGAGCAAACGTCTGAAGTGTAGAACACATGAATATCTTTTGATTGCTAAAATGCACGTGTTAAAATATTGTAGCGCAGCACGTGTATTCAGCTAGTAATTCATAAATATCAAATGAATCTAAGATAGAGAAAAAAAAAATTTTACAGCAAAAATGTCTCAGTTAAGGGGACTTGGTAAGCTTCAAACTTTTTTTTTTTTTTTTTTTTATTCAAGCCTTTAAAATTATAGTTTTTACCTATTTTGAAGTATTACTAAGCACTAATTAAATTTTATTTGAAAAAAAGTTTCCATAGTGCTCTAACTTTTAAATATTTCAAAATTTCGTTACATTTTTGAAATTTCAAATTCTATCTCCTTTTTCATTTCCAATATTTTTTCATGATTTTTTTTTTTTTAAATGTTTTTGGTAGTATACTCTTAACTATTTAGACATCGGATTTTTAATAAGTAAAATAGTTTTCGAGAAATACGATAATTACTGCACCTATAGGTAAAAAAAAAAAAGCGTAAAAAATTTATATTTTAAACATTGAAATTTGTTAAAAAAAAGTTTATATTTTATTCAAAAATCCATGCCTGTTTTGTCAAATAGAATTTAAGGTATACGTATAGGCTTCAAATCGCAAAACTCGCAAAATTCGGGGAAGATTTGTAAAGTCGTAAAAAACAAAAGCAAAATAAAAACAACACAAAAGCAGGAAACCCTATGATGGAGGAGCATACTAAAAAGGAAATATATGATAATTAGTATAATAATAACAGTTTTTTTATATAAAAAATACTTTTTTAAAAGTTATTCTCAGATTGTAGTTTTTTCTATTTTGCATTTCATTCAAACAGTAATAACTCCAGTTTAAATAATATCTTTTGAAATTTGTTTTTTGCTATTTAATCTGCATACATTGTTAAATGTTTTACCCTAAATACTAAGTGATTTGTAAATAAATATTTTTTTAAATTGAATTTTAAAGATAAGACTCTGTATAAAAAAACTTGGATTTTTCTAATAAATTCAGTTAAAGCAAGATATCATCAAATATACACACTGTAAAATTCTGTTAATAGGGTCAAAACATAGAGCAGAATATTCCGCATTATTTAACACCAAAATTGTATTTGTGGAATAATTAGAATTTTTGTCATTACCGTTCGAAATTAGCCTAATTAGTTGATTAAATGACAATTAATTATTAAAATTGAAGAAAATTAAAAAAACAAATTCTTATTGGAAACAGTTTAACAAATGATGTACTTTTCAAGGTGCAAAGGTCTAATTTTTTAATTGAAAATTAAAAAAAAAAAAAATGTTGAAACCTATACGTATACGTAAAAAATAAAAAAAAATTTTTAAAAAAATGTTGAAACCTATACGTATACGTAAAAAATAAAAAAAAAATTTTAAAAAAATGTTGAAACCTATACGTATACGTAAAAAATAAAAAAAAAAATGTTGAAACCTATACGTATACGTAAAAAATAAAAAAATAAAAAAATAAATAAATGTTGAAACCTATACGTATACGTATACGTAAAAAATAAAAAAATAAAAATAAAAAAAAAAATGTTGAAACCTATACGTATACGTAAAAAATAAAAAAAAAAAATTTTTAAAAATGTTGAAACCTATACGTATACGTAAAAAATAAAAAAAAAATGTTGAAACCTATACGTATACGTAAAAAATAAAAAAAAAAATTTTAAAAAAATGTTGAAACCTATACGTATACGTAAAAAATAAAAAAAAAATGTTGAAACCTATACGTATACGTAAAAAATAAAAAAAAAAAATTTTTTAAAATGTTGAAACCTATACGTATACGTAAAAAATAAAAAAAAAATGTTGAAACCTATACGTATACGTAAAAAATAAAAAAAAAAATTTTAAAAAAATGTTGAAACCTATACGTATACGTAAAAAATAAAAAAAAAATGTTGAAACCTATACGTATACGTAAAAAATAAAAAAATAAAAAAATAAATAAATGTTGAAACCTATACGTATACGTATACGTAAAAAATAAAAAAATAAAAATAAAAAAAAAAATGTTGAAACCTATACGTATACGTAAAAAATAAAAAATAAATGTTGAAACCTATACGTATACGTAAAAAATAAAAAAAAAAAATTTTTAAAAATGTTGAAACCTATACGTATACGTAAAAAATAAAAAAAAAATGTTGAAACCTATACGTATACGTAAAAAATTAAAAAAAAAATTTTTTTTTAAATGTTGAAACCTATACGTATACGTAAAAAATAAAAAAAAAATGTTGAAACCTATACGTATACGTAAAAAATAAAAAAATAAAAAAATAAATAAATGTTGAAACCTATACGTATACGTATACGTAAAAAATAAAAAAATAAAAATAAAAAAAAAAATGTTGAAACCTATACGTATACGTAAAAAATAAAAAAAAAATTTAAAAAAAATGTTGAAACCTATACGTATACGTAAAAAATAAAAAAAAATTTTTTTTTTAAATGTTGAAACCTATACGTATACGTAAAAAATAAAAAAAAAATGTTGAAACCTATACGTATACGTAAAAAATAAAAAAAAAATTTTTTAAAAAATGTTGAAACCTATACGTATACGTAAAAAATAAAAAAAAAATGTTGAAAAAAATGTTGAAACCTATACGTATACGTAAAAAATAAAAAAAAAATGTTGAAACCTATACGTATACGTAAAAAATAAAAAAAAAAAATTTAAAAAAATGTTGAAACCTATACGTATACGTAAAAAATAAAAAAAAAATGTTGAAACCTATACGTATACGTAAAAAATAAAAAAAATAAAAAAAAAAAAAAATGTTGAAACCTATACGTATACGTATACGTAAAAAATAAAAAAATAAAAATAAAAAAAAAAATGTTGAAACCTATACGTATACGTAAAAAATAAAAAAAAAATGTTGAAACCTATACGTATACGTAAAAAATAAAAAAAAAAAATTTTTTTAAATGTTGAAACCTATACGTATACGTAAAAAATAAAAAAAAAATGTTGAAACCTATACGTATACGTAAAAAATAAAAAAAAAAATTTTTTAAAAATGTTGAAACCTATACGTATACGTAAAAAATAAAAAAAAATGTTGAAACCTATACGTATACGTAAAAAATAAAAAAAAATAAAAATAAATAAATGTTGAAACCTATACGTATACGTATACGTAAAAAATAAAAAAATAAAAATAAAAAAAAAAAATGTTGAAACCTATACGTATACGTAAAAAATAAAAAAAAAAATTTTTAAAAATGTTGAAACCTATACGTATACGTAAAAAATAAAAAATAAAATTTTTAAAAAATGTTGAAACCTATACGTATACGTAAAAAATAAAAAAAAAAATGTTGAAACCTATACGTATACGTAAAAAATAAAAAAAAATAAATTTTAAAAATGTTGAAACCTATACGTATACGTAAAAAATAAAAAAAAAATGTTGAAACCTATACGTATACGTAAAAAATAAAAAATAAATTTTAAAAAAATGTTGAAACCTATACGTATACGTAAAAAATAAAAAAAAAATGTTGAAACCTATACGTATACGTAAAAAATAAAAAAATAAAATTTTTAAAAATGTTGAAACCTATACGTATACGTAAAAAATAAAAAAAAAATTTTTGAAACCTATACGTATACGTAAAAAATAAAAAAAAAAATTTTAAAAAAATGTTGAAACCTATACGTATACGTAAAAAATAAAAAAAAAATGTTGAAACCTATACGTATACGTAAAAAATAAAAAATAAAAATAAAAAAAAAATGTTGAAACCTATACGTATACGTAAAAAATAAAAAAATAAAAATAAAAAAAAAAATGTTGAAACCTATACCTATACATAAAAAATAAAAAATAAAAAAATAAAAAAAATAAAGACATTTCATTCATATTTGCAAAAGTTTTAGTATTTTGAGTAAGGTGGGAATTCTGGAAAACACTAACTGAGAAAAATTAGTCCGAAACAACAAAGAAGCTAATGCAGCTATGTTAAATTCTCCATATCATATGTTTTTTCTGCAATTTCAATTATCGGATCAATTCAAAAACCTATCGGAATAAAGAGATGGTTTCGAAGAATACAAACAAGCAAAAAATGGAAAATTGATATTTTTATAATTTTTTGTGAAAACAATTGGCACCAAGTGCCCCTTAAGGCAAAGGGGTATCAGAAAAAGATCATCGATATAATTAAACAACTGGATAGACTGCTTAACGCTGGGAAAATGAAGCCGTTGCCAGATGCCGTTGGTAGGATAAAAAATACGGATTGCCGAGGATTGAAAATAAAATTGTAGGTTGTACACAGCAGAAATGTCAATAATAGACCTTAATTAGTAATAATGTGCAAAAAAATATATATATACTTTAGCATTTTACAAGGTTTTTCGCATTTCCATCCAACTATAAAAGTGAACTGTGATTGGTTAATCTTCCCACCAGCTTCGCAATCCCAGACGCGTTTTTCTCTTTGCATTGACAATGGAGCAGTCTATCCAGTTGTTTTTCTATATCGATGGAAAGGATAGGCAAAACAATACAAGGCGCCTTCATGGCGCCACTCTGAAGAGATTGAAACCAGTCTGCCAAGAAAAATGATGGATTTGAAAGAAAGACACCTACGATTATGAGACATTTCCCGTTTTCCCCCCTCGCCTTTTTCTTAGAAAACAATTTCAGTTCCTTACCCCACAATTTAGGTTTCCATAGAAATTCAATTCAATAAAGAACGAATTCCCGATATTCTTAAATTATAGTTCTCGGCCAAAGTCTCTGAAATGGAACCTACACAAAATACCTTGCCGCCACTAAACTAAACCCACACCAGAAAAAAAAGTCTGCTGAAGCTGCATATATCCCTACTAAACCACACCCCTTTCTGCTAATGGGTTTTTAAACGAAGCACAAATATTTGAAGCTTGACGAATTACAGGATACACTGCCGATCTTGCGTCGTCCCATTCTTGCCCAACTACCTGCAGATTTGATTTTCTTAGTCAGACTGTCAGGTTCCCAGGGCCTGATCAACGCCTAGGCAGGCCCTGATCATCGCCTAGGCCCACAAGGCCCGGGCCTTGGTTTTAGGGGGCCCCGAAATTGGCTGTAAACTTATAACTTTTCTTTCTTTTTGTGAATACCTTTTACAATCTGTATAAAAGAATTTTTACATATAAATAATTTTGTATTGATCTTAAACCGTCTTTCGTATCCTAGAGTGTATTTATTCATATGCATCAAACCATCATTTAAAAGCGTAAAAAAAAAACAATATTTCTCGAAGAAATATTGAAAGTAAGTCTTAACAAATTGCAAGATCAGCAAATGTCGGCTTTGAAGTTGTGAATAATGATACAGATATTGTTGTTACGTATAATAATACTACACATTGTGATCGTGAAATGCAATGCTACATTACAAAGTTTTATGTTTCGATTTATAAATTTGATTATTTGAAATTTGTTTATTTATGATAAAAAAAACTTTAAGAAGGGACAATATATGGAAATCAGCTTTTTCTATATTTAATGTTAGTTCATTTGACAAGGAGTCAAGTACATTTCCAATAAATCTCGCATTTGATGAAGGGTCCTCTAAAAGTGTCCGCTCCTTGGGCCCCAACTTGTCATGAGCAGTCCTTGCGCTAGGACCCACAAGGCCCGGGCCTTGGGGCCCATGATTCTAAGGGGCGCCGAAATTGGGTGTAAACTATTTTTGTTTCACAAAACCAAAGTGAATATCTTTTATAACCTATATAAAATAATGTTTACATAAAAACCATTTCGTATTGATCTGGAACCGCCTTTAGTATCCCAGAGTGTATATATTCGAGTAAACCGTTTAAAAGCGTGAAACGGGAGCTTTTTTGAAAGATAGAGAACAAAAAAAAAATTGGAAGGAAGTCCTTGAAGAATTTATAGTGAGATCAATCAGCAAATGTCGACTCTGAATTTGTGACTAATGCTGCAGATATTGTCGCTCCGGATATACACATTGCTATAGTGACACGCAATGTTATACATCCTTTTTTTTATTTATAAATTTGATTGTTTGAAATTTGTTTCTTTATTTGTGATAACAAAACAACTTTTTAGAAAACAATATTAACATTAATTCATCAACTTTTTTCTATATTTCATGTTAATTCATTTGACTTTGCGTTCGAGTCCATTTCCAATAAATCACCCGTTGGGAAAAAAGGGCACCCGAATGTGTCCGGGCCCCAACTTGTCATGATCGGGCCCTGCAGGTTCATTGTTTTTTATCAGTGGTATCCAAACCGTGATGGTCTGCGGGGATATCAAAAGGGAAGCAATCAAAGGATTAAAATATTAAAATAATGTATCCCATAAAAACAAAGTTTTTAAAAAAAATCCTTTGTATGCATTGTCAATTTTTATATTCATTAACATAATGCCACAAATTCATTAACACAATTAACACAAAGTTTTTTTAAAAAATCCTTTGTATGCATTGTCAATTTTTATATTCATTAACATAATGCCACAAATTCATTAACACAATTAACACAAAGTTTTTTAAAAAAATCCTTTGTATGCATTGTCAATTTTTATATTCATTAACACAATGCCACAAATTCATTAACACAATTAACACAAAGTTTTTAAAAAAATCCTGTGTATGCATTGTCAATTTTTATATTCATTAACACAATGCCACAAATTCATTAACACAATTAACACAAAGTTTTTAAAAAAATCCTTTGTATGCATTGTCAATTTTTATATTCATTAACACAGCGCCGATATTAGAAACATTTCTATCAGCAAAATGGGGTCAAACAATGTTTCAAAATGTATTTATTAAAAATGAGCGTGAACGTCATCCAAATATCATTTATTTATTCTGATTGAAGTAATTTTATTATTTATTTATTAAAAAAAAAATGTTGGCATCAGGAAAAAGTTTCAACAATGATCGGTTCAAAGCTATTTTAACCTTTAACCACTGATTTCTACTACAACTTCTGGATAGCGCATGTGCTTACTGACTTGAAGTTGAAGAAGGCTTAGTAATCATCATAGAGATCTATACTAATAACTTCCCCCCAAACTAATTCACATTTGTTCGTAACTATGGGCAACCTATTTTAAAGCATTATGTGGGGAAGCATTCAAATGACATCATCTACTTGCAGAGCAGAAACCGCTAATAAGCAATCCAGAAGTTGTAGTAGAGATCAGTGCCTTTAACTGCTGTATGCGGTTTTGACAGACCGCGAGTCATTTTTTTGTGAAATGCTTCCTTCCCCTAAAATATCTCACCTTTGAATTTTATATTAATTTTTCTGATACTATGTTTCTTAAACTTTAAATTGATGTGCACCAATTTGTTTGGCATAGTATGGACCATGTGTTGCTCTTGCGCAAAGAACCTCAAACCACCCAACCACAGCAGTTAAAGGTTAATGCGATTGAATGACGGCAAGTTGGTTTATTAGTATTCTGTAAAAGCCACTTTTTAGTGACAGTAACAGCCCCAAAATTTTATAGAATGCATCGCCATAGACATCGAATCTATCTGCTAAGTTTCAGCCACATTGGATTAATTAGACGTCAGCAGATATGCTTCCCATCGACACCCACACAACATCACAGTTAACCCTTTGCACTCCAGTGGCGCCTCTCAGGTGTCACACGATTGGATGCCAAACCACAAGAGGACCATTAGGTGTGATGCGGAAATTCGATGCAAGGTCAATGACTGTGTTTAGTTTCTATGAAGCAAATCCATAAACACCAGCCGAACCTAAAATGTCTCGAGTTGCTGATTCCTCCGCCCGAAAAAGACCTGAAGTGCAAAGGGTTAATATAAAGGATTTAAAAACAGCAGTGGCGAATTGGCTTAATATTTTTATTGGATTAATATTTAATATTTTTTTTTCTTTTAAGGTGACAGGAGAGGAAAATTTAAAAAAAAAAAATTTACTTGCCAAAATGCATGAAAATATGTAACTAAATGACTTGATAATACTTGTAAATTTTTAATTAAAAAAAAATTAGCAATTTCTCATTTTAGAACTTTTTGACTTTAAAATTTAAATTTTAAAAAAATGCTCTTTGCGTTTAAATGTTTCACTAAATTGTTAATTTTTTTT
Source organism: Linyphia triangularis (assembly GCA_963978545.1). Lineage (NCBI taxonomy): Eukaryota > Metazoa > Arthropoda > Arachnida > Araneae > Linyphiidae > Linyphia > Linyphia triangularis. The sequence goes on from OZ021726.1 coordinate 2,135,367, forward strand.
GTACTGGCTATTTAAATATATGTTACAATAATTGGGCATGGATTTTTGATTTGACACATTCTTTCATCAATTAAAAGTCAAAATTATTGTTACCTGGGGAATTTTTGATTTTTTCATGACCTGCTAATACTAAAACTGAAGTAAAGTAATAAAACACTATCAGATTTTAAAATCCATGCCCAATTATATTCAAAATAGTAACAGGAACTATTTGCCAAAATTTTAAAAGAATATACAAATTTTTAAATCGCAAGGAATAATATATATCTATTGAAAATCGTAGAAAAATACTTCCAGAGAAATACACAAATAAAGGAAACAATTACCATAAACATACAGAAAAAAAGTTGAAATCGGCTTCACGGAAAAAGTTTAGCACCATAAAAAACACAATCTGACTTTTATGTGTATTTAAAGACAAAAGTTCAGGATATAATTTCGGACGATTTTTTTAATTTTTTTGCCTTTCCGGTCCCCTTAAGCGAGGAAATTGATATTGTTGCGTGGATGGGTTCGAAAGATTTAGAGCCAAAGCAGATCAAAACTTGCAAAAATTTATTCCAATATTGCTCTTCACAGATTTCTTTACAACTCCAAAACTTCTCGTTCTAGTAGACTCAATACAGCTCTATACACAATAATAGAGCACAAACAGCAGTTAAACTTAACACACAACTGCTAAATCGCCTCGAAAGACAATGCAATACAGTTCGCTTTCGGAACTCTCTGAACGCTCGCTGACAGACAACCAAGTCAGTAACTCCACTCAGTCAGTATCTGAACTAACTCAGTAATTTCAGTCAACTAACGGACTCAACTCAGTCAACTAACTCAACTCTCGGTCTTATATAGGGGAGGCGAACCTTCTTGAATCTTCCAGAGGATCGTAGTCGAAAAATCCTATACATGTACATGAGGACCGAAAATGTCGCCAAATGGTCGCCAAGTTTGGCGACATTTGGCAATGTCTCGCCAAATTTGGCGAGATTGCCATTACCATAATGTTAAATGCCCTGATCCTTGTAAAACTCGCTTCCCAGCGTTATCTCTGTAAAACTCGTTATCAAGCATCAAAGATACTCATTGCAGGAAAACAAACTATTGCACTGCATTATGCGAAATGTGCATAAATTTAACTTTTTGCAAAATTAACACTACGAAATATTTACAAATATACAAAAATTCGTAACAATATTAAGTAGAAAAAGTTTATATTTAATGTTTTCAGTCTTTATTTTACATCTTTACTTATTATTATTCTTATTTTAAATTCAAAGTATTGGAAATATAACCTCCATGGAATGTTTCGTGTTTCTATTCCCCTTCTTAAGAATTCCAGTACAATCTTTTACAGCTGTGTTGAATTGCAGTTATGCTTGTTGTTGGCATTAAATTTTAAATATTAAAAACATCTCTATTGGCAAAATATCCGGTAAGCTACTTTTGAAAATATATTCAATAAAATTGAATTCGAATTTATGCACTCACATCCAAATATCTTTTATTAATTCGGATTAAAACAATTTATTTAATTATTCATTTATTAAAACAATTTTGGTAACAGGAAATAGTTTCAACAATGGGTAGTTAAATGTTATTTCAGCGTGATTTGATGAAGGCAAGTTGGTTTATTAGTATTCCGTAAAAGCGACTTTTTAGTGACAGTGACAGCCCCCAAATTTGATGTAATGCATTGTCATCGACATCGAATCTATCTGCCAGGTTTCTACCCGATCAGATGACGGGATTCTTCTACAGATTTTCCCGGCAACCACACACACACACAAACTAACAAAATCGAAGTTAATATTGTTGCGTGGACGGGTTCAAAAGATTTGAAGCCAAAGCAGATCCAAACTTGCCAGAAATTTATTCCGATATAACTCTTCACAGATTCCTTTACAACTCCAGAACTTCTCGTTCTAGTAGACTCAAAACAGCTCTTTTCACAACAATAGAGCACAAAACAGCAGTTAAACTTGACACACAACTGCTAAATCGCCGCAAAAGACAATGTAATACAGTTCGCCTTAGAACTACTCTGAATGCGCACTGAGACTCAGTATCTCAACTCAGTAATTCCAGTCAACTAACTGACTAACCTAATAAGAGTCAATACCTTCGTGAATCTTCTATACTAAACTTCAACTTAACTAGACATCACTTTGACGGTAGATCGTCAGAGTGCTCATAGGTATTTAATCCATTTTGGCGGAGTGAAGACATAATTCTCGCCAAACCTTTGTTCTCCACAGGGTTGTGGTTTGGCGTACTTTATGCTTTCACACCGCCAAAATGGATTAAATACCTATAAGCACTGTAACGATCTACCGTTTAAGTGATGTCTATACTAAACTTCAACTTAACTAGACATCACTTAGACGATAGATCGTCACAGTGCTCATAGGTATTTAATCCATTTTGGCGGCGTGAAAGCATAATGTTCGCCAAACCACAGAACCCTGTAGAGAGAACAAAAGGCTATAAGGTTTGGCGAGAATTATGTCTTCACTCCGCCAAAATGGATTAAATACCTATGAGCACTGTGACGATCTATCGTCTAAGTGATGTCTAGTTAAGTTGAAGTTTAGTATAGAGGTAGATATTTGGAGAACTTTCCAAGTCGTAGTCGAAAAGTCCTATACATGCACATGGGGACCGAAAATGTCGCAACGAAAATGTCCCACTACCCACTGGGAGCAAGCTATCTTATCTTTTGTTCTTCTTTTTGTTTCGCATTACATGGTACCTAATAAATGTAATATACAAATACTAAAATCTACAAAAGAAATTCTAAATTAGATATATTTTGTATTGAAAAAAATTTAAGAATTTCCCTTTCTATGAAATTTCAGAAAACAGGGATCAACACCTAGTGGGACATTGCAAACGCATCTTGTTTTCTACTCATGTGCTTTAGAAGAGCACAAACGGAAACGTTTACAAGTTTTTTGAAAAGTTGGCAAATGGTCGCCAAATTTAGTCAATCGTACATCATCTGGAACAGTTTTCTTGCTGCTCATGTAACTTACAGGTCATCCTTTGCATTTACGATTTGAAAATCCAGAAATGAGTTGTCGTACTAATCGTAGTAGAAAATATTTAATTGGTCTTGTCTGAAATCTCTTCTTAATTTCCATAGGTGTGAAAATTAGAGTTCGGAAATATCGATCAAAATAAATATCGATACTATATCGTTGCGTAGAAAAAAATATCGATACATCGAGGAATATTTTTTTATTTTTTTATTTGATTTTCAATTTTGCCAGAAACGAAGTTTTTCGGGGCAAATTTCTACTTTTCATGAATTCATGCCAAAATTGTTTTAGTTAATAAATTATAAAAATTGTTTCAATAAATAAATTATAAAAATTGTTTTAATAAATAAATTATAAAAATTGTTTTAATAAATAAATTATAAAAATTGTTTTAGTAAATAAATTATATTATCAATCAGAATAAACAAAATACATTTGGATGTCATATGCATAAATTCACATTTATTTTCAAAAAAGAAAATTTAAAAAATATTTAAAATCAGACACACGTTGGCAACAGAAACGGTGCTATGTCAATGGCTACTAATAAATGACCTTATCTTTCCATTACATAATGTTTTCTTTTTTGGTTAGGGTGCCATTTTAACTGTCTCTCAGCCAAGTCCAAACTTTAGTTTTGAAGTTTTTGAAAAGGGAATAAAGAAAATTGAAAAACACATGTAACTACAAAATGATCATCGAAAAACTAAAAAGGTTTAAAAATATCGATATGTCGAGGACTTGTATCGATATTTTTTTTTAAATATCTATAAAAATATCGTCGTATCGATAAATCGCCGACCATTAGTGAAAATAGCTTCTTATCGACATATAAAAGTTAATGAAGTTGGTAGGAAGCATACTTCCCTTTGCCTTATTAAGGGTAAAACTATGTAGATTTTTTTTTTTTTATCAGAAGCATCACATCACTCTAATCTTGCTTTCCTCAGAGCAAAGTAAAAAAAAAAAAATCTTGAATAGCATATCAATATTTATACATTTGTAAACAGATTTAAAGGTACCTATAAATATGAGTATTGAGTATTCAAGAGAAACTAGGGGGCTTCGCCCCCTGCTCGCTAACGCTCGCCAACCCCCAAACACCTCGCTGCGCTCGGATTGAGCGGCTTTACTGCTCGAATTTGTGGTTAAAACATCTTGCTGCGCTCGAATAGGTTTGCCAGCCATAAAAAATGTAACCAAATTTTTATAACTTTAATGTAAGGCCTAATAGAGAAAACACCCAAATTGCAAGTTTCATAATAGAAAGTTAAATATACAATCCGCCAACATTCTGATTTAAAACTTCATTAGTTATGCCCTTACATTGAAGTCCCAATATCTTTTATTTATTCTGATAAGTCGCCCCGTTAGAGAACAACGTCCAACGCGAGGCATTTTCTGGATAGAAATACTTCAAAATAATAATTACTCTAATACCAAAATGCTTCAGAAAAACAGAAAAAATCTACTTTGAAACGAAGAGTTTAAAAAGAGCTTTAAAATTAGCAACGGGTTTGTTGTTTACATACGTAAGGATAGCTTTAAAATTAGCAACGGTTGGTTGGTTGGTTGGTTGGTTGGTTGGTTGGTTGGTTGGTTGGTTGAACCCCCGAGCAGCGGGTTTGTTTACTTAAGGATGTTACCATTCTTATATTCAAAATCATTGAGGCTTTGTAGTAGCTTAATGATGAAAAATATTGAAATTTAACTAATTAATAAAGTGTTAATAAATTACTTTGGCTCGTTTTGGCAAATCTACAGCTTATTTCCTTTAAAATGACACCTTGATCATTGAAATTGGTTGAGTAGTTTAGGCGGACGGACTAACCCCAAAAAACGTATTGCCTATTAAATATATAGATATATTTCTTTGTAAGTAACATTTATGATTTGTAACGACAGATTCTTTGTCAACTGAAAAGTAACGTTTTTCCTCATTCCTGTAAATGAAAGATAATGATTAGAAAAGACTTTTTGCTAAGCTATCTAAACAAATAGGTAATAATTAAAACAAAAACTGCGTTCATCATAAATAAAAAAAATTAAAAATTGGTGAACAGCATATCAATATTTACAGATTTGTATATTGTTGCGTGGATGGGTTCGAAAGATTTGGAGCCATAGCAGATCAAAACTTGCAGATATTTATTCCAATATCACTCTTCACAGATTCCTTTACAACTCCAGAACTTCTCGTTCTGGTAGACACAATACAGCTCTTTTCAGAACAATAGAGCACAAAACAGTAGTTAAAAACTTGACAACACAACTGCTAAATCACTGCAAAAGACAATGCAATACAGTTCGGTTTCGGAACTCTCTGAATGCTCACTGAGACTCAGTATCTCGATTCAGTAATTCCAGTCAATTCACTAGTCGACTAACCCAGTCAGCAACTGACTCAACTAACAACTTCTGACTAACCTAGCTGACTAACTCATCTCATGGCAGGGCTTATATATAGGGGAGACGGACATTCTTGAAATTTCTAGAGGTAGATATTTGGAGAACTTTTCAGATCGTAGTCGAAAAGTCCTATACATGTACATGGGGACCGAAAATGTCGCCAAATGGTCTCCAAGTTTGGCGACATTTGGCTATTTCTCGCCAAATTTGGCGACAAAAATTAGTCAACAAAACCGTCGCCAACTTGGCTCTATCTCGCCAATTTGGAGAGATTTCCATTAACATAATGTTAAATGCCCTGCTCCTTGTAAAATTCGCTTCCCAGCGTTATCTCTGTAAAACTCGTTATCAGGTATTTAGATACACATTGCGGGGAAGCAAACTATTGCATTGCCTTATGCGAAATGTACATAAATTTTACTATTTACAAAATTAACACTATGAAATATTTACAAATATACAAAAATTCGTAACAATATATATGTAAAGGTATCTATAGTTATGAGTATTGAGTATTCAAGAGAAATGTATTTTTAACTCATTAGATTCAAAATCCTGTTCATAGTAAATTTCCAGCAATTAATTGTTTTTAACGGAGAGCTCAGTCAATATTTTAGTGAGATATCATTTTCAGTAATAAAGCAATGATGTTGTGCGTTTCTGAATAATAGTTCTGAGTGAAATAATATTTAACATTAAAGGCTACTTGCCAATCCTGATAAGAAAGGAAAGTCTCCTAATTGACGAGCGCAACCAGGAATTGACCATGACAAGTCGGGGTCCCTTTTCATGCTCCTGATTTATTGGAAATGGATTTGACACAAAGTCAAATGAAATAAAGTTAAATATAGAAAAAAATTGATAAATTAAAATTATTTTCTAAAAGGTTTTTTTTTTTTTTTTTTTTTTTTTTTTTTTTTTTTTTTTAATCTTTATCTTAAATAAAATAACAAATTTCAAGTAGTCAAATTTATAAATCAAAAGAGGAAAAACTTTGTTATGTATAGCATTGCATTTCACAATCACAACGTGTAGTAATATCCACGACAACCATATCTGTAACAATAATTCAAAATTCAGAGTCACATAAAAACAAGCTTTCTTAAAAGATAGAGAAAAAAGAAAAAAAAATTGAATCGAAGTGTCCTTTCAAATTTTTTTCTTTATCTTTCAAGAAAGCATGTTTTTATGTGCTTTTAAATTATGGTTTGGTTTATTTGAATAAATACACTCTGCGATACTAAAGACGGTTCAAGATCAAAATGATTTTTTATGTAAAAATTCTTTTATAAAAAATATAAAAGATATTCACATAGCTTTTGTGAAGCAAAAGTTCTAGGTTTCCAGCCAATTTCGGGATCCCCTAAAATCATGGTCACAAGGCCCTGGACTTGTGGGCCTGGGCGATGATCAGGGCATGAGCGCAACAAGCTGTATTTTCTGATCAAATCCCCCCCCACCCTAGTTCATAAATTGACAGTGGGAACAGGAAAAAACCTATAATCCTTATCAAATAATTGGTGTTAGTATAGTTTTGAATGGTATTAATATAAATTTCTCTATATTAATACCAGCCAATTACGCATATCACAATTGAAATTAGACATTACTTTATATTTATTTCTAGCGGGAAATTTTTTAATTTATTCGTTTCCGATACAAGCTTAACTCATTATACCATACATAAATAAAATACGCAATCTAAATAAGCCAAAAATAAACGTGAGCGACTGAGAAAACCGAAATCTGAAGACACACAAATAAAACTCCTTATCCTCTGTCCTATTTCTGACCCCACTGATCTATGATGACGTCACCATCAGCTAAGCTATAAAATCCAATTACAAAATGTTTTATATATTTGTTCTGTGAGTGGAAGAAGACAACCGCCCCCAACCTGTGGAATGTAGTACCCGTGGATCGCGAAGTCAAAGGGGTAATTTATCAAAACCGACACGTGTCACAAACACCGGTTTAGTTTGGAAGTCGCCATTTTCTCCGCTGCAACCACTTTTTCCTAGAATTTCATTTTAAAAATGTATGAAGATGCTTTTGTGAGTATATATTCTTAATGATATATAAATTTACGTTTCCAGTTTTTTTTTTTATTTGTAAATGATTACTCTATTTATACAATGGTATTTTTAAATCCTTTAAATTAACTTCGCTTTTGTATGTATGATTGTCGATGGGAAAAATCGGTTATAATTAGATCGTTAAGGAACATATTTTTGACATTGAAACTTGGGTCTTGCCTTCTTCTTTGATGATCAACCTAAAAAAAAATTAAAAACTAGGACTTTAATTTATTTTGACTTTTTTCATGGTGTTCCGATTCACCCCACAGAAAGGGGTGAATCGGAACACTCGTTACAATTTATGTCTGATCTTATTTAAATGTTTACAGGAGTACTAAAAATGGTCTATTCCTAGTTGACGTTAAAATATCGCCAAGCCGATTTGGCGCTGTTTTGTAGGCAATACAGTTTTAAATTTGGCAACCCCAATTTTTTTATTGATGCGTTTTGGCTTCAACCTTTCTATACCACAAATCATAGAGCTGGTTCGTTTCTCTTTTATTATTGGAATTCCGAATTGGTGACATTCTGGCTTTGTCGCCAACTTTTCAAACGTGCGCCAACCCTTAAACGTGAACTAGGAATTTACCCTAAAAATAAATAATAATGCATTGTAGTTAATAGGAACACAAAATTATCATAAAAAAAAATCATTTAATATGACTGATAAAATTTGTGTTTGTTAATTATTGTCAAAACAAATCATTTGTTTGAAAGCGTATCAACTCTTCTTCTATAACTCATCGAAATAGTCTTTAAAATTAATAATATTTTTAGTCTACTTTATGTGTGCGTGGCGGATGACTGCAAATTCCTTAAAATATCTTGAGAAACGAAAAAAGTATCCTCATTTGTTTCAGAAAATATCTTCGTTCATGGACGCTTTTTGTAAAACACACTAATATAGCAATAATCTTGTGGGTGCAAAACTTTGCTTACATAGAGTCTTCATACATTTTTCCATAAAATTTAAGGATAATGAAGTCATTTAGGGAAAAAACCACTGGAACAATCGAGTTTTCTGCCATGAGGAAAAGAGGCTCTTCTGACATTTATTCAAGCCTGCAATCTTGATTACTGTCTTGAAGGGAGTAATTAGACTCTTCTTCAGTCGTTGAATCTTGTGTGGAACATAATCTTGCCAAAAACCGCTTTTTAATATCACTTTTCAAGTGTTCCGATTCATCCCGCATATCTCAAAATCGAGACGAGGCAAAACAAAAATTCGTAAAATAAAAAGTTTTTAAAACCAAGTTAAATTAAGTATGACATGCTGTTGTGGATGTTTATACTTATCTAAAAATATATTAGTTAAGTTTATAACTGGTACATGTTATTAATTACGGGATAAGTTTTACAGAGGTTAAAACTCATTGGATTGTAGGACGCTGTTTCAAACTTTAAAAAAAAAAAAAAAAAAAGGACAGTTGTTGAAAACCCCACAAAACATGTTCCAAGATTCCAAAAATGTTAGCCAAATAAAAAATCTATATATAATTAATAAAACTGCTTTATTTGTGTAAAATAATAATTTCTTTGTGATTTCATGAAGTTTCGTTCCAATTCACCCCGCTGTTCCTATTCACCCCATTTTACTGTACATTGCCAATGACATCTAACCTATCTGCCAAATATCAGCCTGAGTGGATTACGGAATACTAATGAACCAACTTGCTGTCATTCAATCGCATTAAAATCTTACCATTGTTGAAACTCTTTCCTGTTGCCAAATATTTTTTTTTAAATATACATTATAAAATTTATTTCTATCAGAATAAATAAATGATATTTGGATGACGTTCACGTTCATTTTTAATAAATAAATTTGTCTATTCCTAGTTGACGTTAAAATATCGCCAAGCCGATTTGGCGCTGTTTTGTACGCGATACAGTTCTAAATTTGGCAACCCCATTTTTTTTTATTGACATGCTTTGGCTTCAACCTTTCTATACCACAAATCATGGAGCTGGTTCGTTTCTCAATTTTTTCATATTGGAATTCCGAATTGGCGACATTCTGGCTTTGTCGCCAACTTTTCAAAAGTCCACCAACCCATAAACGTGAACTATACTTAACTTCAACTTAACTAGACAGCACTTAGACGGTAGATCGTCACAGTGCTCATAGGTATTTAATCCATTTTGGCGGCGTGAAAGCATAATGTTCGCCAAACCACAACCCTTTAGAGAACAAAAGACTATAAGGTTTGGCGAGAATTATGTCTTCACTCAGCCAAAATGGATTAAATACCTATGAGCACTGTCACTATCTATCGTCTAAGTGCTGTCTAGTTAAGTTGAAGTTTAGTATAGGAATTTATCAATAAATTTTAAAATGTAGTTTGCCGCTCACTTAACTGATAGAAATGTTTCTAATATCGGCACAGGGTTAATGCATATAAGAACTTACAATGCATAAAAAGGATTTTTTAGAAACTTTGTTTTTATAGGTTATGTTATTTCTATTTGAAAAAGCCGATTAAACGGTGATGTTAAAATCCGAATTTAAATCGGCAAAGGGAATTATTAAGGAAGCCTTAGTAAGGATTATTCCCTATACTCGACATGTTACAATCTTGTAGCCCAGTGCATTTAGAAACTACTTTCTATAAAAACTTGAAATTGAGTGAGTAAGTACGAAAATAAACAATTTATGAAATTACATATTTTAAAAACTCGAAAATAGCGTCTGATATATTTTATTTTTCAAATCCTTACACCAATGCATGTACAGTGACTCCACATGGTTTTGTCTTTTGCTATTTTCGTTTATAATAGGTAGACATTAAATGACAACAATTTATGTCATTTCATTAAGTGATATATATTTCGTACCTACTCACCAACTTTCAAGATTTTATAGAAAGTAGTTTCCAAATGCACTGTGCTTGAGGATTGTAACATAGCGAGTATAGGGAATAAATCCTTGCTAGGACTTACTCTTAACAAAAATGTTTTGCTTTTGGGTCAAATTAAAAAGTAATAATTTATCCCCGTTCGTTTGGGTGGATCTTAGCACAGCCCACCTCTTGGCATCTTTTGGAATTCTCGCCAAACTATTGGCGATAACGTCGCCAATGTGGCAACCTAGAAGGGGACCCAAATCTATTCGAAATGCGCAACGAAATTCTGAAACCTGATTGGTTAATTAATATGTATTCATTTTTTCCTGTCATTTATGCTTCTGGTCTCTTGGGAGAAGGTTTTTATGATAATACGAGATTCTTTATTCGGTTGGTTGGTTGTATTCAGATTATCTGGCGCCGTCAGCAACACGAGGGCTATAATGCGCCGAAACATTTCGTCATTTAACAAACCAACATACATTTACAAACACCCATGCCTACACGGGACTCGAACCCAGCACGCTAACCACTATACCGTTTGGTCGGCGATTCTTTATTCGGTAAATCATTAACACGTACCCTCCGCCGGCAAAGGATTAGCTAACACATTTATGGTAAGTCTTAATTTTTTTATAAAATATTATTTTAATTGTAATAAATATGACTGAGCATGGCAAAATATTTTTTTTTATCAGCTAAAAAAAATTGTGTTTAAGAGCTAAAAAATTGTTTTTATCAGCAAATAATTTAAAGTTCAAAAGTAAAAATTTCTATAATTCTAAAACTCATAAATAACCATTTATAATTATATTAAGTAAAATTGTTTTGCAAAGTAGAAGTTACTATTTAAAATCCAAATTATTTTTTTGCAAAAATATACTAGATTGTGAATCATTCAAAAAGTGGCTAAAATAGCTATTAAAAAGCTAACTAGCTGTAAAATTTAAGGATTGGTGTTAAATATTGTATATATATATACATACACGAACGTACATTTTTTTTTAAGAAACTTCATAAAAAAATTTGTATAAAATTTTAATTTAAGAAGTTTAGAATAAAATCTATCTAAAAGTCACTAGAAAAATTACTGAAATCGCTCCTGATCCGTAGTTCGTTGGTACGTTTTTTGTTTATCTATTGACATGTTTTTACTCTTAATTTCCCATGTGTTAACATTAGAGGTCGGAAATATCGATCAAAATAAATATCGATACTATATCGTTGGGTAGAAAAAAATATCTATATCGATACATGATTTTTTTTTTTTTTTTTAATTTTTAATTTTGCCAGAAACCAAGTTTTTCCAGGCAAATTTCTACTTTTCATGAATTCATACCAAAATTGTTTCAATAAATTATAAAAATTGTTTTAATAAATAAATTATAAAAATTGTTTTAATAAATAAATTATAAAAATTGTTTTAATAAATAAATTATAAAAATTGTTTTAATAAATAAATTATAAAAATTGTTTTAATAAATAAATTATAAAAATTGTTTTAATAAATAAATTATAAAAATTGTTTTAATAAATAAATTATAAAAATTGTTTTAATAAATAAAGTATAAAAATTGTTTTAATAAATAAAGTATAAAAATTGTTTTAATAAATAAAGTATAAAAATTGTTTTAGTAAATAAATTATATTATCAATCAGAATAAATGAAATACATTTGTGTCAATGCATAAATTCACATCTATTTTTAAAGAAGAAATTTAGAAAAGTAGCTTACCGCATTTTTTTGCTGATAGATATGTTTTTAATATTTAAAATTATATGCATATTCCAGACACACGTTGGCAACAGAAACGGTGGTGTGTTAATGACTACATATAAATGATCTTATCTTTAGATTACATTATGTTATCTTTTCGGTTAGGGTGCCATTTTAGCTGTTTCTCTGCCAAGTCCAAACTTTAGTTTTGAAGTTTTTGAAAAGGGAATAAAGAAAATCGAAGAAACACATAAAACTACAAAACGATCATCAAAGAACAAAAAAAGTGTTTGAAAATATCGATATATCGATGACTTTTATCGATATTTTTGAAAAAAATTTATAAAAATATCGTCATATCGATATATCGCTGTTTTCTAGTTAACATAGGATAGTAAAAATATTGTTTTCGGACCAAAAAAATTTTTCACTACGTTTTCGAATATCTTGACTTTAAAAAAGTAGTCTAGAAAAAATGTCTGTTAGTGTGTATGTAGTCATAACTCTCAAACGAATTGACTTGGGATGTTCAGATTTGTGCATGGGTTTTAATCAATATTACGCATGCGCAATACATGAAAAAGTTATGTTTTTCAACAATTGCTAAAAAACGGCTCAAACGATTTTGATCAAAATCCCTATGGCAATATTTCTTAAGGTGGTTTAAACATCCCCACCTCTGAAATTCTCCTGTTAATACTATATAAAAACGTAAAAAGTTGAAAAGCGAATGTCTTTAATACGGAGCTCTCTTCCCTAGAGCATCGCTCATTAACGACAGTTTTTCTCCTCTCCTCTGTTTCACTTACGAGAAAGGATAATGTAAGAACTATCTAAAAATATGTCGAAATCTTCATTTTAGGAGCGTATAAGAATTATCACCAAACTGGTCCTTTTTTTTTTTAAATGAATGATGAAAATATGAAAAAGAAAATGAACACAAATCCACTTCAGTATAATAGTGTAATAGAAAGTTGGGCAACGTTCCACACCCATAGTTTTTATTTCTATCTATAAATATTTCAATTTGGAACCAATTGTCTTTATTGGCTGGATGGAAAATATTCGTCCAAGTTATTCTACGAACCATACAAATTACACAATATCCTTCAGACACGTTGTTTGACGAAATATTACTTCAAATCTATTGACATTTTAGTGTTTACAGCAAAACAATACGAAAAGAATTTTAGAACAATAGCTAATAAACAAAGTTAGACCTGCAAAATTATTTTCAATAATATAAATTGCAATGCAGTTCATTTAAACATTCCAACGGCCATTCACAGTTTCGATTTCTAAAAAGTAAAGATTTCTCAATTTTCCTTACACATATGTTGAAAGCGTTTTCCCGATTGATAAGAAGAAAAAAAAATTTAAGCAATAAAACCATGATATTCCCTTCCATTCATTAATTTCTATTGTTCAAAATTGCACCAAGTTCTGAAGCAATTATTCTGCCACCATTGTGTTCTGGAACATCTTGGATCTTGAATAACATTAGGTACTGTCTCATTCTTTCAATACAAAATGAGAGATTGAATGGGAATTGCTAAATTGTAATAATATCACCCATAAAAACAAAGTTTTTAATATAAATCCTTTATATGCATTGCCAATTTTTATATTTATTAACACATCGCCGATTCTGCAAACAGCGTGTGCTTGGTGTTTGCCTCTAATTTTAAATATCAAAAACATTTCTATCCGCAAAATGTGCGGCAAACTACGTTCCAAATTTTATTTATTAAAAATGAACGTGAATTTATGCACTCGCATCCAAATATCTTTTATTTTTTCGGATTAAAACATTTTTATTATTTATGAATTAAAAAAGAAAAAAACTAGGCAACAGGAAAGAGTTTCTTAAATGATCGGTTAAATGCGATTCCAGCTCGATTGTGTGACGGCAAGTTGGTTTATTAGTATTCCCTAAAACGACCTTTTTAGTGACAGTGAGAGCCCTCTAAACTTAATAGAATGGATGTCGATGACAATGCATTCTATATGCCAAGTTTCAGTACGATTGAATGACGGAAAGGGTGTTAATTAGATCTCCTCAGATTTACAAAGCAGCGACATACCCTCTCACACATAATCGACGTTAATATTGTTGCCTTGGACGGGTTCGAAAGATTTGAAGCCAAAGCAGATCAAAAGTTGCGGAAATTTATTCCAATTTAACTCTTCTCTTACAACTCCAGAACTTCTCGTTCTAGTAGACAGAATACAGCTCTTTTCAGAACAATAGAGCACGAAACAGCAGTTAAAAATTTGTCAACACAACTGCTCAAATCGCTGCACAAGACAATGCAATACAGTTCGCTTTAAAACTACTCGGAATGTTCACTGAGACTCAGTAATTCCAGTCAACTCACTAGTCAACTAAACCAGTGAGCAACTGACTCAACTACTCCTGACAACCCTACTCACGGCCGTCCTTATATAGGAGTGGTGAATCTTCGCGAAACTTCCAGAGAGAGAAATTTGGAGAACTTTCCAGATCATAGTCGAAAAGTCCTATACATGTACATGGGATACATGTACCGAAAATGTCGCCAAGTTTGGAGACATTTGGCGATTTCTCGCCAAATTTGGCGGCAAAAATTAGTCGCCAAAACCGTCGCCAACTTGGCTATATCTCGCCAATTTTGGCGATATTGCCATTACCATAATGTTTAATGCCTTGCTCTTTAAAACTCGCTTCCTAGCGTTATCTTTGTAAAACTCGTTATCAAGCATCAAGAGATTCATTGCTGGAAAACAAACTAAAGGCGAACTATTGCACTGCCTTATGCAAAATGTACATAAATTTTACTATTTACAAAATTAACACTACGAAACATTTACAAATATACCAAAAATTCGTAACAATATAAAAGATTTAAAAAGAGGTCGTTTTACATTTTCTTTAGTTATCAGGAAAGATTTAAAAAAAAAAAAAAAAAAGAACATCTCTAATAGAAAGTTTTTAGTAAACATTTCCATTGTAGTTTTCTTGGAACAGGTGTAAGGAAGCCCTGAGGCAGTATTCATAATTTCACATCGTCTTAAGATTTGCCACGAGCGACTTAAGACTGAACAAGGCCCTTTTTACATATCTTCAGTCTACCATTCTCCAATAACAAGTCTCAGGAATACTCCATAAATCAATTATAGTAAAATACACTGTATTGTTGCACAAATTGTCTGTATATATTGTAAATAGTGACGTATTATTTCAAAATTCTATTGTAATTTATTTTTATCTTATCTTATTTATTAATTAATAGCGATTATACAAGTTAGAAAAAGGTGGCAACACCTAAAGCAATCGAGAAGTTTCGAGATATTTCGTTTCCGATGTATTGGCTGGAAATTTCGAGAATGTCTCACGCGCTTGTATATAAAAGACTGGAGAACGGGAAAGTTTTCAGATTGACTTCGGACTTCGTTGAAAGCTGATCGCTTTGTTTACCTATTGGAGTGAGCTTGTATAATCGCTGAATTCGAAGTTATTTGTGTTGAAGCTTGAGAGTAATTAAACTGTTGCCTGTGAATAAATTTTGTGAGTTTTCTGAAGAGAGAATAAATATTTTTAAACCGTGAAAACTGTGCCATCATTGCCTCAGTGGAAAAATTCATAACAGTATTAAGCTTTGCAAATTATAGAAACTGAATTAAAAGTATTTCTCTTTCTGTTGACTTTGTTAGGAATTAGTGGTTGGTACACTAAAATTCTAGCAATCCATTTATTTTTTTTAAGTTGAATATCTATACTTTAATTACAAATATTAAAAGATGGTAACCAGACTTCCAAATAGACTGATATTTGTCATACATTTTTAATTAATGAAAGCATAAAAAATAAAACAGGGTTCCCACGGTTATTAAAAGTGCTTAATATTTTTGAACTTGTTTTCAAGGCCTTGAAAATGCTTAGAGGTCCTTAAAAGTCATTAATTTTTTAGGATGTTGTGTGACCAACTGCAAAATTTATAAAAATACAACTCAGACCTGCTATCCCCGCTTTCTGTAATTTTTTAGGACATATATTTTTTTTTTTTTGTTCATGTACTTTATTAAAAATTTATACATAGACGTGTAGTGCCTGAAAACAAATTTTCAATGATCCTTGTAAAACATTATGTACCGCGTAGCCCAGTCGGGGAGAGTATCGTTCTCGCAACTAGAAGGTTGCGAGTTCGGGCCTGGGACCGACTAAAGACCGCCGTGTTCGCTAAGGGTGACTGGAGCACGTTAAATCAGTCATGGTCGCAAAGTCCTCCAAGTTCCCATACAAATCAATACCTCTGGGGGTAGCAAAGCCAAGTCTTCTGGTGGAATCTTCTGCTTGGTACTGCCTCTAAATTAAGAAGTTCCACATACGGTAGGTAGTGCTGCCATCTATCGGGTAGCTACCGAAAGAGGTAGAAATGAACTCTTCGGTGGCTATAGGTAGACTTGTGCACTCCCTCTTGCGAGTGTGCGCTTACATCCTGTGCAGTACTGCCCACTACCGATATGTACGGGATATGGGGTTGGTACAAAATGCTTAAGCAGAGGTGCCTTAGTCCCCATAGGCCTTGATAAGAAGAAGAAGAAAACATTATGTAGCTCCTTAAAAGTCATTGATTTTCATTCTGCGATTTGAGTGGGAATACTTAACAAGGACCTTAATTTAATGAATGTTGAGTTTTCATCTGTTGATTTTTATAACTCCGTATTTCTATTTCCGGTTTTAATCTTGGAGTTAAGGTGTAATGAAATACAAGAAACTTAATTTTTTCAATACTAGTTCGTTTTACCATTTGAAGCATGGTGGTTCCACACAGAAACCATCGGAAGTTTTTATTTCTATACGCGGAATGGTCTTACAGCAAAACCAAGCAGCGTAGAAATTTTATCACATAAAAAAGTTTTTTTGTGTGTTTTTTTACTGCAAAAAGGAAGTGTACTCTCTGCAGATAAAAACGGCTCATACCAAATGCAGAGTTTCCGCGCTTATGGAAATGTCATGGAAAGTCATGATTTTGGGCAAAAAAATGGCCAAAGATTTCTAAACATTGTAAATAAAATCTCGTAACTGTGACGTCATAAACGCCATGATCGCTATTGAGCTCATCGAAAATTAATCTATGTTTTTTTTTTTACGTTTTGACGGAAACAACGGTCACAGTTAAAAACCGTGGCCTATGAAAACATTTCTGAACCCCAAATTTTTGACATCACACGAGTAAGGCGTCATGGGTGAAAAAAAAAATTCATAATACCCGAACTGAAATGAACAGTTTTGATAAGCTTGTGGGGTGTTTTTTTTTTTGGGGGGGGGGGCATTGTTGACATCAAAACATTTGATTTTTGATTATATAATTTATGATTATTGACTTTTTCTTTCTTCAATTCTTTCTTTATTATTGAAGATTGATTAGCTTTTTTAAAACTGACATATTAAAGAATAGAAAATCATTTTTCCCTTTTTCTTCTGATTTGGAAGTTACTGAAACAATGGATTTTTTACTGAATCTAAAATAAAACTTTATAAAAATCATTTTGTGGTACTCTGATTTACTTACTATGTTCATGTAGGTTATTATTATTTTTATTTTATTTTTTTGTGATTTGATTTCTTAATTCGTGGAAAATTATTTTCTTCAGTCATGAAAAGTCATGGATTTGTGACATTTTATTTTGGCAGAAACCCGGCCAATATCATTAGAATTGAAAATAAATTCGTGTTTCGAAGGGTTAAAGTAACAATTTTTTTTTTTTTTTCCCTTTTCCTTTTTTAAATTTAGCCAAATGTCCTATGGTGTGTAGAATCTTTTACCATTTTGACATAAGTTAACAATGTTATGATCTTTTTTTGGGATTATCGTCTGTCCTGGAAAACCTCCTTTCACGAATCCCATATCTGCACAATATCACCGCAAAAAATCAAGTCGTTTCCAAGAGGTAAAGTTTAAAAAAAAATTCTTAATAAAGGTCTTATTTTTATAATACTAATTTATAATAACTACAGATTCAACCAAATTAAATTATAGCATTCTTTATAGTTTGATGTCAAATATACAGATAAAATACAAACCCCCTACAGACTGTTTGATTCATCACTAATTCCCCCACTCCGACAAAATGCTCAAAACTCTAAAATTTAGCATTTAAAATAAGTTATTCTGATTTCAACTACTTTTAAGGAGTCGAAAAGAAGTTGATCGCTCTAAATATCGAATATCCCAAAGTTCCACTTCCATGCCCCCCCCCCCCCCCCCCCCCCCCCAGGAGGGTGAAAAAAGCACATTTGCCGTTTATACTTTTATGTTACAATGAGCATCTTTTTTCTATTAATTTAGTCTTTTCTTTCTTTGCTATGTCGTTTTTTATAGCTAATTCCGTGACGATTTTCTGGTGCTTATGTCTATGATTATTAGAGGCTGTTGAGTAGAAGTATTTATTCCTTTTACTGAATAATCATTTCCTGTGTAGTTCTCAAAATTCTTGGAAAATGTTTAGTTTTTTAAGTCATCGGATATATTATCTTGAAATCTCTTTTTAGAATTCAATTGAACATATTCCATTACTGCCTTCCTGTCTCATTTTGATTTTTTCCCCCATTATATCTGAAACTAGGAAGAAATAAAAAAAACTTACTTTTCTGTATTTTTGAATCTTCGAGTTCTCTTCTAAACACCATCTCTTGAATGCCGTGAGATCTAGTTGGATGATAAAAAAAATCGTTAAAAATATATATTTTAATATTTTTATTATTTTGTATTTTTTTCTCTTTAACAGGGTTACGCTTTCAAAAAAATATACCATGAATTTTAACTATTCTCAAAGAGTATAATTTATAATGCATAATTATTAATTAACATTTCTAAAAAAAATAATGATTTTGATAAAAATCTAGTGTTGCAACCCCTTGCAAAAATTCCTGTGGGAGCCCATGTCCACTTCTAATTCTGTTACAACTCTCAGGGCTGCCACAGGCGACTAAAAAAGCTACTAAAGCGACTATTTTAGTGGCCAGGTGACTATGGCGACTATTTCAATGAAAAAAGGGCCCAAAACGACTATTTTTAACAAAACCTTCAACTATTTTTGGGCTGAGGCGACTATTTTTTTAAGAAATTGGATGCTGTCCGACAGTAGCACGAAAAAAAATCGGCATTAGGGTACTAACAATTTTCTCAAAACGGTGATTTCTTTTAAGGGAGGAGGGGGGGGGGGGGAGAGCAAATACTAACGAAATTGTTGTTCATATTCGCGGGTACAGTGGTCATTTTGTTAATCTGACGATAATAACCGCTCACGCGAGATTGTTGTTTAGACGGCTACCGCGGTCATTTTCGCCTGCCTGTTAGGTTCCGCCGTGCAAGGCGCTAGAGCCACTGTTATATTCTGAAATATCAAATTATTTCGCTATATTTACTCTACTTAACAAAAATGAATTTGTGGTGAACGCCGGAAGAAAATGCTATCAGTATGGACAGTATTGATGTTATATAGACGCTATGTTCGAGGTTTTTTCCGATGTGGTGAACGATTTCGCCGTGTAGGTCAATCGATGCAGAATGATTAGAATTTCAATATTGTAGCTAAATTTATCAATAATAAAATAATTTAAATTTTGAGGCAATTTATTAATTACTTTGAATGTAACTTAAACAGGGTGGCGACAGAACCGGGAACTCAGGTAAATGTTAGGAAATTTCATAAAATTACTCTTTAATCAGGGAATTTTGAAATTTTTAAGTTTCCCTTCTCGCATTCGCCGTGCGTGTGCGGACATCTATCCCGGCTCGTGTCACACAAAGTGGATGCCGTGACGTCTGGGCGTTGAATAATACAGGTTTTTTTCATGTGCTTTTTCGTATAAGTCACTCAATATCTGGATAGTTGGCCGAGTACGAAGTTTCCAACCTTTTTCTACTCTCGGAGCTTTAATTAAATATGTGTGTATTTAATTTAATATTTGTGTATTTAATTACATTATGTGAATTTAATTACATATTTGCATATTTAATTACATACTTGTATATTTAATTAAATATTTAACATTTAATTGCATATTTGTACATTTAATTCCCATACCTGCCAACTTGTACGAATCATCCGTACAATGTACGGATTTTTACTATTTTGTACGGGTGTACGAACAGCTAAAAAAAAAATCGTACGGATTTCACGGTACTTTTCGTTTTTTCCCTAAAACCTTTTTTTTTTTTTTTTTTTTTTTTTTTTTTAGTAAATATTTTTTTAAGTCACCAACGAAACCGAAACGATTTTCCAAAGCTGCCGCGTCCGTCAAATTATTTATTCACACTCCAAGATTGCGCATATGTTCAGTACTAAAGCGCGTTGGCGAGGATGCATTGTTTTCTTTTCTGTTGCCGACTAGATTTGGCAAACCAAACCACTGCTTCGATTTTTCGGGCTTTACAGATTAATAAAGAAGCAGAAAACCGAAAGTGCTTTAGTTTTTTAATTCTACCTTCTTTTGGACTGGACTCCAAAACGTCAATAGTACTGGACTTGCGCGTAAATAATAGCACTAAACACGGCGCCGGGGATGCACTGTTTTCATTTGTGTTGCCAACGGGACCTGGCGAACCAAACAACTATTGCTTTGCCTCAGACTTAAGGGATTAACAAAGAATCTGAAAACCAAAAATGCTTTAGATTTTGGTTCTTCCTTCTGTTTGGACCGTACAATAATGTTGCGCGTATATAATAAAAGTACTTAAGCGCGGCGCCGGAAATTCATTGTTTTCATCTGTGTTGCCGACAGGATTTGGCGAACCAAGCAACTGTTTCGTTGTCTCGAACTTTAGAGATAATAAAGTAGAAAACTGAAAGTGCTTTAGTTTTTTTTTATTCTTTCTTCTTTTGGACCGTACTCTAACGCTGCGCACTAAATCGCGACGCCGCCGTTTTCAATTGTTTTGGCGGCACTCACCGAACGACTGTTTCGTTTTCTCGGACTTTAGAGATTAAAGCACTTTCGGTTTTCAGCTTCTTTGTTAGTCTTAATTATTTATTTTAAAATATCCAAGTTAAACAATCCTGGTGTAAAATTCCAGAAAATATCAAGTTTTTTTGGAGTTTACTTCAAACCAAGCGGTTTACTTCTAATCATCAGAAATTCAAACAAAGAAACAAATTTTGCATTCTGCTCTATCTATGCATCTGATATTAAGATTTCTCATGGAGGATTTACTGATGTCGAAGTTAATATCAATTCTAAAAAGCACAGTGACAACATCAAATGTAATAATACTAATTCGAAAGCCTGCATAATTGATATTTGTGCATGTGATTAAACACTTTGAATACCACCAACTCATTGTATGTTTCACTAGAGTTTTTGTGTCATAAAGCATGTTTTATTTAGGTGTAATGTAGACTAAATCTTAAACCTCATCAGAGATTTCATCGTAAAGTTTAAATTTGATTTATTTTTAAATCCAAGTTAGTTTTTTTATTTTATAATTTCCATTTTGTGCTAAAATGTAACAATTTGTTATATTTGAGAGAAATTTAATACTATGCAATTTTTTTTAATTTTTTTTTTTTTTTGCATTTGTAATAGAATTTTTATTATTTCTATATTACATTCATAAATATTGTCGCTATTTGACTTTCCATGAGTCATAGGAATGCAAATATTTGTTCCGTAAAAATTGTACTAATTTGAAAATGCCAATGTTGGCAGGTATGTATTCCGCTTTTTTATCCCCCCCCCCCCCTCCTACTTTTGGAGATCATTGTTATGCTTGGAACAATTATTTACATAGTATTTCTGTAAGATTTTTGGTTATCTTATAGCTTCCCCACCGCCAGCGCATTATTGTTAAAAAAAATACTCAAACTTAAATCTGACTGCATCTTTTACAGACATGATTGCTTTTCTTTTTGACTTGTGTTTTTTGTCAATAGAATATATTAGAACCGGAAATTCCTTAATATTTCAAATTGATTCCATCATATTTTTGTTTTTATTAACCCTTTACTGCACTTGTTATAGAACAAATCTATAGGCATTAATGAGCAAAAAGGGTTAGATCCTGTACTTTATTTTCATTTTGTATTTTAATTTTCACACTTTATTAAGCGTAATTAATTGAAAGTGATATGTGTTTTTGATTTATATTAAACATATAAATCAAATAAAGAATTGAAACATCCTCCTCCCCGTCCAAAAAATAAAAAATCTGAACGCGCTACTGCACTGCATCATTCAGGCCAAGGGTCTTGGAATTTTTTTAAAAAGTCCATGCATCTTTTTCCCCTGCCGAATGCTCTATGCTTTTCATGTTTTATGAAAACGATTTTTTGCCTCATTTAATATGTACTTTAGTGGTTTAAGATAATATTTTTGTTGTGCAAAATTTTATTTCCATATATTCTATGAGTAATTAATTTTTTATAAGAAGCTATTAATTTCAAGCATTTCTTTCATGCAATATATGTTATTTATCTTTTTTCAACTTCAAAATTCAAAAGACATAATTTTTTATGAAATGTTATACCTAGTGAAATTTATGACTGAATAGCAAAATGCTGATTATTTAAGTTTCATGCTCATGCATGTCCAAGTTCAGTAAATATTTAGGGCACTGTTTAAAATTTATGAACAGGATAAAGCCTATGACATATATTAAAGAAAATAATGTGTTTTATTTGTGATATTTTTTTTAAATTAAAAAGAAAAGTATTGTACTAGTTTCTTTTCCTTGATGTTAGTAAGTATGGGTGGTGAATGGTCTAATGAATTTTTTGTCAAGTATCTTGAGTAAGAAATAAAATGCAATATTTTTCACAAATTATATGCTTTATTTCCGTCGTCAAACATTATTATTATTTTCAAGATTTTTTTTTTTTTTTAATTTTTGAGGTCCTTATTTTTTGTTTGGAAGGTTCTTGAAAAGTTCTTAAAAAGTCCTTGAATTTATTTTCAAAAAATCTGTACGAACCCTGTAAATTTATATTTTGGTGCAATTATACTTTGATAAGTAAATGTAATTGTAAATAGTCAAATTTATATATTTTTAAACTGGTCATATTTTCTTCGTTTTTTTTAATGATAACGTCGACAGAGATGCACATCATGGAATTTTCTGGAAATTAGGGAAATGTTGGGAAATTTTATTTCTCAAATTCTGTTACTATCCTATTAAAAATTTAAATTTTCTGGCCTTAATTAAATTTGCCTGTCATTGTCAATTTGTAGTATAATTGTTTTAACATGAAACTTGTTTTTCTGCCAATAAGTTGTTTGACTTTGGAAATTAAGAAAATATATATATTGTTTTGCCAATCGATTTTTACCGTCGCTTTTGCGTGAGGTTAAGTTTTTTGCTTAGGTGCTGTTTGGGAGTAAGGTTGATTTGTCAACTTCTATCGCAGTTATGTAAGTACGATAGCGCCTCCCCCAAGACACATGCCTTTTACCTTATGGGATGTTATGTATTAGACACTATTTTGAATTAGAAGAAGAGTGTCTCTGGGTTTTCATGTTTGTGTAAATCGACAGTTTTATTCCAATCTTGATGATAATTTAAAACCTTTAAAAAAAGAGGAAGGTCTTTACCGACTTGAAAAAACAATCTTTATTAAAAGTTATAAAAAGTGAGGCTACTATTTTCAATCTGAGACTACTATTTTGGCTACTATTTTTAACATCTGAGGCTACTAAAGCAACTATTTTCAAAGCTAACAGTCAGTAGCAGCCCTGAACTCTGAAACTTGGTATAAATATCAACTGGGGCAACCATTGAAAAAAGTTAACTCTTCCGATCTTGAATAACCAACTTTAACGAGATAAACTTTCCTAACATGCCAGTTTTCCCCAAGATAGCCACAATTCCGAAATTTGTTACAAATGTCAACAAGAACAATCAGAAATTGTAGATTTGAAAAGAAAGGGGGAAAGCCATGCATACTTAGGACTCATTGTACAGTACGAAAAAGAAATCTGAACGATTGCTATTTCTTCGGTTCTAATAATTGCAGTTTGCACCAACATGTTTTGTTTACGATTTTCTTTATGTTTGTTGCAAAAAAAATTTGTGCAAATGCTCACAAAGCTGAACACAGTAAAAATAAGGTATCCAGGGTTCCCACGGTCATTGAAAGTCATTAAAAGTGCTTAATATTTTTGAACTTGTTTTCAAGGCCTTGAAAGTGCTTGAAAATGCTTTGAGGTGCTTAAAAGTCCTTGAAAATGCTTAGAGGGGTCCTTAAAAGTCCTTAATTTTTGCAGATGTTGTGTGGCCAATTGCAAAATTTATAAAAATAGAACTCGGACTTGCTATCCCCACGTAACCGCCACTGATCTCCACTGTATCAGAATTTTCCAACATATTTGTATTACGCATCCACCAGCTTGTAACTTTTTTTGGCAGAATATACTATTGAGTTTCCTTTATATATAGACATGATGCTTGAAAACAAATTTTCAAAGGTCATTAAAAACATTAATTAGGTCCTTAAAAGTCATTGATTTTCATTCTATGATTTGAGTGGGAACCCTGGTATCACAATTTCAAAATCCCCATGGTTTAAAGGCCGACCAAACGGTATAGTGGTTAGCATGCTGGCTTCTAGACCGCGAGGTTGCGGGTTCCGAGTCCCGTGTAGGCATGGGTGTTTGTAAATGTATGTTGGCTTGTCTAATGACGAAATGTTTCGGCGCATTATAGCCCTCGTGTTGCTGACGGCGCCAGATAATCTGAATACAACCAACCCATGGTTTAAAGTAGCAAAAAGGAAAAACGTTCCAAATGTTCAATATTCTAATGTTCCATTTCCTATTGAGTAGGGAAGATAAAAATTGTGATTTAAACCAAACCACTATTAAAGGATTAAAACGTTCTGAAAGTGGAATATTCCAAAGTTCAAATTTCCATACAGCATCAACCCTGAGATTTGGTACACTTTGAACTAGGATTAGTAGAGAAAATGTAAACTTTTCTGATCGCGTTCAACTAGTTTTAAGAGTAAGGACTTGACTCGCTGGGTTACAGCCTTCTAGCACAGGACATTTAAAAACTACTTCGTATAAAACCTTGACAAAACGATGTGTAATTGGGCTACATTTCTGAAATTTTCAACACAAGTAGTTTTGGCCTTCTAATTGGACTGACAAAAAGAATGTTAAAATTTTAATTTGTTTTTAAATTAATTTTTTCACTAGGCCTAGATCTCTGAAAGTTTCAACATAGGTAGTTTTAGCCTCTAATTTTGCTTTCCACAAACACGTGTTAAAATAATCTTAAAGGGGTGTTGTAATATTGTATTGACGGGGAATTTTTTTTTCTTGACAATTGAGAGGCTTTAAATATTAAGTCTTTACGTAACAATTAGATTTTAGTGAGTGAAGCGAGCTTATACGCAGCAATGAACCTTTCAGCGAACGAAGCGAGTCTATGCTTGCATAGCACTGAACCTTTTAACGAGTGAAATAAGCCTGTGTTTATGTGTCCATTAACTTTTCAGCGAACGAAGCGAGCTCGATTTTGCGTAGCGATGAACCTTCCTGCGAGCGAAGCGCCAAAGACTGGGTCCTATACACGAATGATAGATTTGTGCAACGCGAGGCCTCACAGCTAGCTAAAATATTGCACATGTTAAAATTTCGTAGAGAAGCACGGGTATTTAGCTAGTGAATTATAATTCAACCATCATTATCTTTAATTTGAATAAATTCTTCTTTTGTACACGAATTGAAATAATATTTTTCTTCCAGTTACTTAGCATGTAATTGACACGGTATTAAAATTTAAATACTTGAGCTCCGTCCTGTATTAAAGCATTTTGTCGCCAATTTAAAATTAGAAGTAAATAATTGTATTACACGTTATTTCAAAGGATGTTCGTAAAAGTATCTGCTGCCAGAAATTATTACCACATCAATGCTCATCTCCAACAGATTTAGTTTCCAACTTACAAAGCTAAAACATTTTTAATGACAACAGAGTGGTACAATTTTTTATTTTATTTACCATGTTTTTTACCCGGGAACTTCTAGTGTATTATCATATATATGCTCGATAGCAATGCTTTCACCGTCTTCAAA
The DNA here is from genome assembly GCA_963978545.1 of Linyphia triangularis. Lineage (NCBI taxonomy): Eukaryota > Metazoa > Arthropoda > Arachnida > Araneae > Linyphiidae > Linyphia > Linyphia triangularis. The sequence goes on from OZ021726.1 coordinate 2,161,511, forward strand.
TTACCGTTTATCCCTCTCCATCAATCCGTCCTAAATGGGGGGGGGGGGGCAAAGTTTGGAGACGAGTGCACCCCCCCCCCCCCCTTCCTTTCTCCAATCTTCAACGATACATTTTTATAAATTCGTAACTTATAATAAAAATATTAACTAGTAAATAAATAATTATACTTCCTAACATTAACATTAAACGACGACTGTCCAAAATTTACTGTTATTTTAATGAATATTAGACGACATAGTTTTTTTACTTGGAAGTAGGCGATAAAGTTAAGTAATAATTCGATGTTAAATACATAACATAATTGTTTATTTAGATTTAAATAATACTTATAAATATGCATACTTTAATGAAATTAAATTAATAGATACTTCTAAATGTGTGTTTTTTTTTCTAAAATAGCTTGTCTTTATATGAAACAAGAAAAGAAATATAAGTTAAAAGGAAGTTCCTTCAAAGTTAAAAGTTGACCAAGTATAACTGTATTTGTTAGTAAAAATACTAATATATCTTTATACAAAGTAGTACAATACAGTTTATAATATGATATATATACCATAAATAATTTTAAAGTTTTCAAATGTAAAAATAAATCACTTTTTCACAGTGTCACTAAATTGAAAGGTTAATGTTATTTTTCATTGGTTGTTTTTAGGCTGATTGAATGCTTTTAAAAGTAGGGAGATGGATTTTAGTGGTTTTAGAAGTGGGGAGACGCAAGGGTATTTTCTTGGAAAGTGGAGGGAGACGTCACCTCGCATCTACCCACACTTCTATACAGGGTTTCCGCGCATACAGGGGTGGGAATACTGCGCCAATTGCGCCAGCTCGCGCCAAAAGTGGCATCCTGCGCCAACCTGCTACAAAACCACATTTAAGTGCAATTCTGCTCCAATTTTGCTTTGAAGTTCTTTTAAACGCGCACACTAAAGCCCCAAACCAGCACACGCACGCCAAATCTATGTGGAGACGAAATTACGGTAACCTCAAAGCCGTTTTCGCACGAATTTGCAAAACATTCGATTTTTCCCGCTAACAGAATGCAATGTGTGGATTATCCCTCTGAAATCGACATTCACGCATGCGCATTCATGTTCAAACGCGCCTTGCATCAGGTCTAATTCAAGTCGCCGATTGTTGATAGCTGATATCACGTGCGTTATTGCTAGATAAAATTTAGGGGGCAGCCTCAAAATTAGCACGGATGGCTATTTCGTACATACCTTGATTAAGTGTGTTTCGCTGGATTTTTACCACACCCTCTTTTGCTCTAAATAAAGAAGAAAGGAATTGGTAAGAAGTTAAAGGTGTATAACTATCAAATGTTTTTACTAAGCATTTAAAAAGAATATTTCCGCTCCGACACGCGTAATGACGATATCTTCTATTAAATTTAGGGATGTTTTTTGTAATTTACTAGTTGGCTGTTGGTAATTAACTTTTAAATGACCGTTTTACTTTTGAAATTAAGTATCACAGAAATGTTATCAAAATCCCGGAATGTTTCTGATTTAAATTTTTTTTTATATATAAGTTTATAGAACGGCATGTAGGGTAAAATCGCCATTTTGACGCAGAATTTATCCCGATTTGGAAAATTTACAAAATTTTAGAACATTCACAAAAATTTAGAAACATCTTATTTTGATTTTACTGTATTGCTATAAGAAATGCTATTTTTATACAAAGAGTCGGTGGATCTATAGAAAGCTACTTAAAAAGGTGTAAAACTTTACTTACGATTTTTTACCTAAGTAGTTTTGGCCTTCTGATTGTACAAACGAAATGTTAAAATTTTAAATAGTTCGTTTTTTTTTTGTTTTTTTTTACAAACCGACTTCAAATTGAGGTAAGCTCTGAAATTTTCAACGTAAGTAGTTCTGACATTTTTTTTATTAGACTTTTTAAAAACAGAAAGTTAAAATTTTTTTTTTTTAATAAAAAGTATTTACAAAACTACTTCTAACAAGGCTACAGCTCAGAAATTTTCCACATAAGTAGTTTTGACCTTCAAATTGTACATTTGACAAACAGAATGTTAAAATGTTATTATTATTTTTTTTTCTTACAAAGCTACTTCAAATAGAGGTCCAATAGAAATTTTCAACTTAAATATGTTTGGACTTCTAATTAGACTTTTGAAACACAGAATTTTAAAATTTTAATTTATTTTTTAATTACTATTTTTACAAAGCGACTTCTAATAGATCTAGAGCTCTGAAATTTTCAATATAAGTAGTTTTGGCCTTCTAATTTTGCTTTTCATAAACATGTTAAAATAATTCAGAGGGGTGAGGAGGGTGGTGTTACTGTATTAGCGGCCAAATTTTTTGGTTCTCGATGGTGAGTGGGTTTTAGTATTGAGGGTTTACGTTGCCATTAATATTTAGTGAGTCAAGCAAATTTGTGCTTGCACTGCAATGACCTTTTTAGAGAGTGACGTGAGCCTATCCTTGCATAGCAATAAATTTTCATCGAGCTTGTGCTTGCGTAACAATTAAATTTTTCAGAGAGCTAAGCGAGAGTTGTGTTTGTGTTACAATGAACTTTTAGCGAGCAAAGAGAGCTTGGTTTTGCATAGCAAATTCGTTCGCGAAGTGTCAAAAGCTAATAAGTATATATATTAAATTTACAAATTATATTTATGTTGTAATTGTATGCATATCTTATAATTTTAAATTTATTAATATGTTTTATGTAGAAAAATAAAATTATACAAGTTCAAATTTAAATTCTTGTAAATGTTGTTAAATAAGCTGCAATTTATTATATTTTTGCTATTAATCTTCGAATTTTGCTGCTACATTTTCTCTTATTCTACTCCAAAAGTTAAATTTTGCTGCTCCAATTTTTTGCGAATCTGCTCCAAACGTTAAATTTGGCTGCTCCAAAATTGCTCCAAACTGGGCTTTAGCACTTCCCACCCCTGGCGCATATGGAAAGTCAGGGAAAATCATGGAAAGTCATGAATTTAGACATTGGGTAAATTTTGTCATGGAAAGTCATGGATTTTGAACAAAAAAAGCCTATAAGTCATGGAAAAACAGTGAATTGCATGGATTCCTAAAAATCTTACGCAAAATCACGTGACTATGATGTCATAAACGCCATGATCGCGATTCTTTGTTACTTCCACAATTTATAGATTCATCTGCGTTTTTATTTACTTTATTAATGGAAACAACGGTTACAGTTAAAAACTCCGGCCAATGAAAAGAATTTCTAAACTCCAAACTTGTGACATCACACAAGTATGTCTCGGTGAAAAAAAATTCATAATGTAAGAACTGAAATAAATTAATTTGATAATCTTTAGTTTTGGTTCGACTCCGTATGCTACTAGTTTAAAATTCTTTTTAACTCCGTATGCTACTGGTTTACATTGTTGATGCCAAAACATTTGATTTTTGATTATTTAATTTACTTATATTTTCTTATTCCTTCTTCAAATATTTACTTATTATTAAAGATTGATTAGCTTTTTTAACACCTGAAATATCAAAGAATGGAAAATTATTTTTCGCTGTTTCTTCTGGTTTTGACGTATCTTCGTTACTGATTATATGGTGAGTACCTATTCCTCTGCATTTATTGGAAAAGTCTCTTGTAGATATCTAGTGTGGCGACAGAACAGGAAATTTCACTATTCTGAAAAAATAAAGGAATTGCATAAAATTTGAACTAGCTAACGCGTTTCATTCTAAGTGTTACGTCATCATGGAGTTGCTTATAAGAATTGACTTTTGTACTATTCGGCTTGTTCTGAATTCTGTTACGAACTGAAAAAGTGCAGACGATAATCTTTTTTTAGAATGTAAAAACGGTTATTTTATATATGTTCTTGTTCTAGTTCTAAACTTTTTGTAATTAAAGAAAGACGTGAAGGGTTTTGCTCTCGTTTCTTAAGTGTGCTGGCGTTTGTTACCTTCCATAATTTGAACCTGAAAAAGGATCCAAGTGAGATCCTACATATATTTTTGTGGCGTCCGCGACTTTTGACTTTAAAACGATTTAAAGATTGACTATGGAAGGAGAAAACACGAAACGCAAAGCGTTGAGACAATCATTCACGGTGTGTGCCAATAATGTTGAAGAGGTTTTACGAAATGATGAAACTACGGTAAACCAACTATGTCTTTTGCAAAAACAATTATTGGATAAATTTTCTCGCCTGGAAGCCGTACAGGAGAACATTGCACAAGCTCTCTTGAATGATGAAGATTTGGCGACGAATTACGATGAAGATTTTGCAAAAGCGGAAACCTACAGGGACAGATTTTGTGCGGTCTCGACACAGCTGGAATTAAAAATTAACATGAATATTGACGCATCGAAAAGTGCTAACGCGATGGAAGAAAAACGTAAATTTAAGTTACCCCGTTTGGAGTTGAAAAGATTTACAGGTGAGCCGAAGGATTTTCTAGCCTTTTGGTCGCAATTTAGCAAAATTCATAGCGATGACAATATTCCGGATGAAGATAAATTCCAGTATTTGTTACAAAGTGTAGTGCCAAAATCTAAAGCGGCGAGGCTGGTAGAAAGCTACCCGCCCACGAGAGAAAACTATTCAAAAGTTATCGTTCAACTGAAGGATAGATTCGGTCGTGATGAATTACTCGTTCAAATTTATGTACGGGACCTTCTAAGCCTGGTTATGAAAAACGCATCCGGCAAAGGAAAAGTCGACCTATCTGAACTGTATGACTTACTTGAGAGTAAGCTACTTGCTTTGGAAAGTTTGGGGCGCACGAAAGAAAAGTTTGCCGATTTTCTGGAACCCCTTGTGGAGTCCTGCCTTCCGGAACAGGTACTGCGTGCCTGGGAAAGGAGTCGATCCATTGATGAGGCATCCAGTGGAACAGCTGACGCAAGCGTGCGTTCTTTGGAAAGATTAATGTCCTTCCTTCGCTCGGAGGTGCAAAGTGAGGAGATGATCATACTTGCTCGCTCGGGACTTGGAGTGCCACAGAAGAATTTACCAAACCGCAGGGATGAGGAGCCATCTTTGCCCACAAATGCAGTCTTGATTAATGCAGGTAAGGAAGAGGGGCCAGCCAAATTTAAATGTATATTTTGTTCAAAACAAAATCACTTTAGTTCTGACTGTTTTTTGGCGCAGAAAATGTCTTTAAAGGATAAGAAGAGTATTCTTATAAAAAATAAAGCTTGTTTTAAATGTTTTAAATTAAACCATTCGGCACGATTTTGTCGAAATAAATTCATTAAATGCGGTTTTTGCGATGACAAATCCCATCAAAGTTTAATGTGTCCCAAAAAAGAGGACATTAAAGTTGAAGACATTAAAGTAGAATCTGATCCTAGTATCACAGTTATAGGCAATACGCTTTCTAATCAGTCAGAAGTATCCAATATATATTTACAAACAATTATGATTAAAATTAGTCATAAAAATAAAGAGCTGGTTTTGCGCTGCCTTCTGGACAGCGGTAGTGAAAATTCCTACATTACTCAACGGGCAATCGAAAAATTGAACTTGACACCTGTAGCAAAACAAATCATGTTACACGGTTTGTTTGGGGGGAAGCAGACGGGTCCCAAGCAACATTCCCTCTATAATGTTGAAATAAGTAGTTTAAAGGGTGACTTTTCTTGTAAAATTCCAGTTCTTTCAGAGAATAAAATTTGTGGGTGTCTACCTAAGGTTAGGAATATATTGGTACTATCAGAACTAAAAGAAAAATATATTGATGTACCTGATATTTATTCGTCACATTATGAAATCGATTTACTAATGGGAGCCGATTCTATTGGGTTAATCTTAACGGGTATGAGCATTACACTCGAATGTGGTTTAACGGCTGTTGAAACCAAGTTAGGATATACTTTAATGGGTAAAATTAAAGAAAATTTTAGGGAACATGTTGTAATGTCAGTGCCTGCTATTAGTGAAAGACAATTGTCAAAACCAGTGGTAAGTATGTTATCCACACAATTGTCCACTTTTAATATCAAAGAATTGTGGGATCTGGAAACAATAGGTATTCGAGATCCAGTGGAGAATTTAAAAGGAAACATGCGTTATGCAAAAGCAATTGAGCAATTTGAGAATAATTTAAATGTGCTTCCAGATGGTAGATATGAATTGTCCTTGCCATTTAAAACTGAAAGCAAATTACCAAGTAATAAAAATTTAACATTGAAAAGACACAAACGAATGTGTCAAGGTATAATTGATAAGGACTGTCTTGAATCCTATGTTGCTGTATTTAAAGAATGGGAGAGGTTAAAAATCATTGAAAAGGTCCCAGATAATGAAATTAAAAATGATGGTTATTATATGCCCCATAGACCAGTGTATACACCTTCTAAAACTACTAAGATCCGCCCCGTATTTGATGCATCTGCCAGGGAAGGAAGTAAACCTTCTCTTAATGATTGCCTTCATAGAGGTCCAAATTTAATTGAACTGATACCGGATATCTTAGATAGATTTCGTGTGTACCCTATTGGCATATCAGGAGATATTGAGAAAGCTTTTCTGCAATTATGTATAACCCCCAAACATAAGGACTTTTTAAGGTTTTTCTATCCCCATGAAAGTGAAGAAATAATTTATCGTCATTGTCGCGTGGTGTTCGGTGTCTGCTCAAGCCCATTTCTATTAGCAGCCTCAATAAAGCATTTGTTAGAGCATAGTCCCCCACAATATCGAGATTTGGTTAATAAACTGCGTCATTCCTTCTACGTAGACAATTGTGTTACCGGTGTATTCCACGCCCAGGAAATACATCCATTTATTTCCAAGTCTGAGGAAATTATGAAAATGGGGTGTTTTAACCTCAGAGCATGGGAAAGCAATGTTAAAGGGGAGGGCGTAACTAAATCTGAAGGTGATACAAATGTATTAGGAGTTGTATGGAATTTAGACAGGGATACTCTTAGGTGTTTCATCGATAAGGAACAGTTAGGAAAAACTGAACAATTGACTAAACGGTCGATGTTATCTGCCATTCAGAGAATCTTTGATCCTATTGGCATATTAACAGCAGCTACATTGCAGCCTAAAGTTTGGTTGCAAGAAACATGGAAACTAAAATTATCATGGGATGATCCCTTACCTCCAGATTTATATAACAAATTTAATAAATGGTTCACTGATATTTCCTTGTTAGAGGGCTTAGAAATCCCCAGATATTGTGAGGCTAATTCCTCATCAGACATGCACGTTTTCGTAGATGCTTCCAAAACTGCTTTCGCGGCTTGCGTTTTCTTAAGATCAAAAACACCTTTCGGAATTAAATTACATCTAATTAGAGTAAAGGCTAGGGTTGCTCCATCCAAAACTGTATCAATACCTAGGTTAGAACTCTTGGCTTGTTGCGTGGGTGCCAGATTGGCCAAATCCATTCAGAAGGCATTGGACCTGCCTGATTTGACCACTACCTTTTGGACGGATTCTATGGTAGCTTTATACTGGATAAAACATTATGGGGAATGGTCAATTTTTGTGGCAAATAGAGTAAGAGAAATAGGAGAAATTACTCCTTCTGAAAACTGGAGACACGTTCCAGGTCACTTGAATCCAGCAGATGTTCTTTCTCGTGGCTGTTCACCCAGATATCTGTTGGATTCAAAATGGTGTGAAGGCCCAGCATGGCTAATTGAGGATTCTAAAAATTGGCCTACAACTGAGATCAATTGTGCAGTGAAAGAGGTCGATTCTGAAAGGAGGAAAGTTAAATTGTGTCACATTAATGTAAACAATGAGGAATGGTATTCAAATAAGTTTTCGAATTACCACTCTATTATCAGGTTGACTGCATGGATCAAGAGATTTCTTGATAACTGTCGTAAAACTCCTGAAAATAGAGCGACGGGAAAACTCTCGTGTACTGAAATTGAAAGAGCCGAAAAGGTTCTTATTCGCTCGGAACAATCAAAATTCTTCCCTGATCCAAATTGTGTACCAATAATTAACGTATTTAAGGATGATGAGGGATTGCTGCGTGTTAAGACCAGAATAACTGAGCGTAAAGATGACCATTGTTTTTTGTCACCTATCCTCCTTCCAGAAAACTGTACCTTGACTGTGAGGTTGATCCAATACTTACACCATACAAATTGTCATGCTGGTACTCAAATACTTCTCTCAATTATCAGAGAGAAATATTGGATTCTAAAAGCTAGAAAAACTGTCCGAAATATCGTTAGGAAGTGTGTGAGGTGTCGAAGGTACAGTGCAAAACCAGCTGTTACTGAACCAGTAGCTCTGCCTCCTGACCGAGTTAGGGATACTAATGTTTTTGAGGTGTTAGGTGTTGATCTGGCCGGCCCTCTCTTCCTCCAGAATGGTGAAAAAGTCTGGATTGTTCTCTATACCTGTGCAGTCTTCAGAGCAGTGCACTTGGAGCTCATAACTTCGTTGTCAACAGAGAACTTTCTGCTTTCATTTCGACGCTTTATCGCACGCAGAGGAAGACCTAAGATAGTGTATTCAGACAATGGTACTAACTTTAGGGGTGCTGTAGCTGAATTCAAAAATCTTGATTGGGAGAGTATAGAGCGGGAGACAGAAATTCAACAAATAAAGTGGAAGTTCATCCCACCCACCGCTGCATGGTGGGGGGGATGGTGGGAGAGACTTATAAGAGTGGTTAAAGATCTCTTAAAGCGTACTTTAGGAAACGCGATTTTGTCGTATGAAGAGCTTCTAACTGTTTTATGTGACTGTGAGTCTATCATAAACTCTCGCCCATTAACTTACATTTCAGAGGATTCCGAGGATCTTGTGGCAATTACGCCAGCAATGTTTTTGATGAGTAATTCTTCTCTTGATGTCACTGACTTAGATTTAAGTGATTTTGCCAAGTTTCAAAAACGAGTGAAGTTTCGGTCTAAACTTCTTAAGGATTTAAGGAGCAGGTTCCGAAAAGAGTATTTAGGTTTGTTAGTAGAAAAAAGTCAAAAACCATCATCTCGTTTCTTTACTGTTGGAGAAGTTGTGCTCATTGAGAATCCTAACAAGAAGCGTTTATATTGGCCTCTAGCCAAGGTATTGGAATTGATCCCAGGTAGAGATGGGAAAATTCGTTCTTTACGACTCAAATGTGGTAACTCAATAATAATTCGTCCTATCCAACGAGTATTTCCCTTAGAGGTACAGTCTGAAGATATTCCTGTGGCGGTCACTACCCCTTCTGATGTACCAGACGTTACTGATGATCCAGTTCAAGGTCCTGTGAATGCCGAGTCAATTCCTGATGCTTCGGCTGACGATATCCACGGGATTTCAAGATATGGGAGAAAGGTGAAACCCCCGAAGAGACTGGACTTGCTCAATGTGACTTTGTTTTTTGAGTAAATAAATACTCAAAAAAGGTGGGAGTATGTTACGTCATCATGGAGTTGCTTATAAGAATTGACTTTTGTACTATTCGGCTTGTTCTGAATTCTGTTACGAACTGAAAAAGTGCAGACGATAATCTTTTTTTAGAATGTAAAAACGGTTATTTTATATATGTTCTTGTTCTAGTTCTAAACTTTTTGTAATTAAAGAAAGACGTGAAGGGTTTTGCTCTCGTTTCTTAAGTGTGCTGGCGTTTGTTACCTTCCATAATTTGAACCTGAAAAAGGATCCAAGTGAGATCCTACACTAAGTGATTATCATCTACAAGATGATATATCTAAAACCAAAATTCTCGAATTATACGTCCAAATAAAACATTTTTGAATTAATGTAAAATCAAAACAATATTTTTAAAATCATTATATTTGTCATTCCATAAACATGGAATGCATTGAACTTCTGAAATCAAAGCCACGGAGATCTATTGTTGCACAAATTGTCTGTATATATTGTAAATAGTGACGTATTATTTCAAAATTCTATTGTAATTTATTTTTATCCTATTTTATTTAGTAATTAATAGCGATTATACAAGTTAGAAAAAGGTGGCAACACCTAAAGTAATCGAGAAGTTTCGAGATATTTCGTTTCCGATAAATTGGCTGGAAATTTCGAGAATGTCTCACGCGCTTGTATATAAAGGACTGGAGAACGGGAAAGTTTTCAGATTGACTTCGGATTTCGTTGAAAGCTGATCGCTTTGTTTACCTATTGGAGTGAGCTTGTATAATCGCTGAATTCGAAGTTATTTTTGTTGAAGCTTGTGTTGAAGCTTGAGAGTAATTAGACTGTTGCCTGTACATAAATTTTGTGAGTTTTCTGAAGAGAGAATAAATATTTTTAAACCGTGAAATCTGTGCCATCATTGCCTCAGCGGAAAAATTCGTAACAGTGGTGTCAGAAGTGGGGTCTCGTAATTTTGAATGCCGACAACTAGAGGAATGATGGAAGACCAAATGAAACAATTAATGGAAATGATTGCTGGAATAAAAGCCGGACAAGAATCCACGGCCGCTGAAATGAAAGCCGAAATAAAAGCCGGACAATAATCAACCGCCGCTACAATCGCCGAAATAAAAGCCGGACAAGAATCAACCGCCGCTACAATCGCCGCTGGTCAAGCCCGTCAAGAAACGACAAATGCCGAACTCGCCGCTACAATCGCCGCTGGTCAAGCCCGTCAAGAAACGACAAATGCCGAACTCGCCGCTGCAATCGCCACCTGCCGAGAATCCACATCAGCAGCTATAATTGGGATTAAAGAAGAAATGCAATCCGAACTAGCTACAATGGTGGAATCTACGATAATAGAGACTACTACAAGTGTTCTACAATCGGTAAAAGAAGAGGTTCTGAGTGAAGTAAGAAAAGAAATCAGTGAGAGTTTTGAGGCGGTTAATGGGAAAGTTGACTGCTTGGGAGAAAAGGTTTCTACAATGAAAGAAGATCTTGTGACTGTGAGGAATGAAATCGAAGAAAAGGTTTCCACCATGAAAGAGGAACAGGAAAAGTTTCATGACGCTGTTGAAGAGAGGCTACGGAAAATTGAAACGGGGGAAGCTATGACCGTTGCGACGCCTAAATGGGATAATGTTTAAACCCCCTTCATTACGCCACGTTCCAACATCAAAGTGGCCACTTTTGATGGGAGGTCGTCTTGGCGCGTTTATCAAACGCAATTTGAAATGATTGCTTCTGCGAATGGTTGGGACGATACTTCGAAAGCATTCCATCTCGCGGCATCTCTTCGAGGTGAAGCTGCTGACATTTTACAAACACTACCTGAAGAGAAGCGGGGAGAATTCGTGGCGCTGGCAAGTGCGTTGGAGTTAAGGTTTGGGGAGCAACATCTAAAGGATTATAACAGACTGCAACTGAAAGTGAGACAGCAGAAGGCCAATGAAACTCTTCAAGAATTGGCATCGGATATAGAAAGACTGTCGCTCCTCGCTTTCCCAGACTGTCCCTCGGACGTACGAGATAACCTGTCTCTTCAGTATTTCGTGGATGCCATCAAAGATCCCGACATACAGCAAGCTACCAGGATGTCCGACAGCAAAGATCTAAAGTCCACCCTCGTCTATGCCATGAGAGTAGAAGCCGCACAGCAAGCTTCTAGAAAAGATCGGCGTTTCGTACGTGGAACATTGGCGGACGATTCCTCTGAACTTTTCACGAAGAAGTTTCAAGAACTGGAAAACAAGATGGAGCGAATTATGAGAAATATTCCTGGCTCGAGGGATCGAAAAACTAGAGTGGTTTGTTGGCTCTGCAACCGGGAAGGACATTTCAGACGTGATTGCCCTGAATTGGACAGGAGAGGGGACAGACCCTCGTCCGAGCCTCAGCAGTTAAACTAAAGAGCGGCTATCTCGCGAGGCGGAGGTCGCCGTGTAGAGCAGGTGGTGCCCCACTCAGCCTCTATCACATCTCATCCCTTCAAGGAGGAAACCATGGTTTATTCGTGGAGGGCAAGATCAATGGAACTCCCTGTCGTCTAATAGTTGACTCAGGGGCAAATGTAACCATCTTACGGACGGATGTAGCCCGGCGCCTGGACAGCCAACCTCTTTACACGGCGCCTTCAGTTTCACTACAGACTGTGACTGGTGACAAAATTTCTGTGCATGGGAAATTAAATGTCAACATCTCTTTTGGATTCCACACCTACACTCACACCGTTTACGTCGCTGAAATTATTGACCCATGTATTCTTGGATTGGACTTTTTAAAGAGAAATGGAATTACTTTGAATTTCGAGAAAGGCGAGCTTCAAACGGGGAAAGAAGAAGTTCCATTGTTCGGTTTGGACTCTTAAGAGCCGTGTGCATATCGAATAGTAGCTCTTGAAGACATCACCATCCCCTCCATGACAGATTTGGTTGTAAAAGGTTCAACAGAGTTCCCGAAGGCCTTCCGATTTGGAGTAACGGACTTCCCATCATCGAATAGCGTCCCGAAAGGAGTGGTAGTAGGAGCGACGCTTGTGGATCTCTCTCAAGAGGTGGTGCATGTGAGAATGGCCAACATCGGTGATTCTAAGAGAGTTATCAAGAAAGGAGAAGAAATTGCCACTTGCACACCTGTTACAAGCATCGAACGAGGATCGAAGGAGCTTCCGACCGCACCACCCGCGGATTTAGTGAACCAGCTCCTCGAAGACTTCCTTTCGCAAAACAAGAGGAGGTCGGGAGATTGTTACATGAAATGGAAGATAATAGAGTTATCGAACCCTCCTCAAGTCCATGGGCCTCTCCAATCGTACTCGTTCGAAAGAAGGATGGTTCCACCAGGTTTTGTGTGGATTACCGGAAGCTGAACGAAATTACGAAAAAGGACAGCTACCCTCTGCCAAGAATCGATGACACTTTGGACACTCTATCGGGGAACCAGTGGTTTTCGACTTTGGATTTGAAGAGTGGATACTGGCAAGTGGAGATACATCCCGACGATCGTGAGAAGACTGCCTTCACTACCGGCCAAGGATTATGGCAGTTTCAAGTTATGCCGTTTGGCTTGTGTAATGCACCGGCTACGTTCGAGCGACTAATGGAGACTGTGCTTAGAGGACTTTCCTACGAGACCTGTCTGGTATATTTGGACGATATCATTATCACCGGGCGGAGTTTTGATCAACACTTGCAAAATGTGAAGAACGTGTTCTTGAAGCTTAGGGAAGCCCACTTGAAACTTAGCCCATCAAAATGTAAGCTCTTTAGGTGGAAAGTCAGTTATCTCGGACACATCATCTCATCCGATGGAGTAAGCACAGATCCAGCCAAGATCCATGCTGTGCAAATTTGGTCTCGACCGCAAGACGTTCATCAATTGCGAAGCTTCCTAGGCCTGTGCACGTATTACCGTAAATTCGTGAAAGGTTTCTCCAAGATCGCCAGACCCTTGCATCGACTAACAGAGAGCAAGCAGAAGTTCCTATGGACTGCCGACTGTGACGACTCCTTCAATCAACTGAAGAACGCTTTAACATCCGCGCCTGTTTTGTCTTTTCCCGATGTTAACAAGGACTTTATTTTGGATACAGATGCCAGCAATGAGGGAGTGGGTGCCGTTCTTTCCCAGGAAATTGAAGGACAGGAGAAAGTCATCACTTATTTTAGTAAGAGCCTGTCAAGATCCGAGCGGAACTACTGCGTCACAAGAAAGGAGTTACTGGCAATAGTAAAAGCCGTTGAGCACTTTCATCATTACTTGTACGGCCGAAAATTCCTTTTAAGAACTGATCATGCGTCTCTGACTTGGTTGCTGAATTTCAAGAATACAGAGGGACAAATAGCAAGGTGGATCCAGCGCCTGCAGGAATACGACATGGATATCCATCACAGAAAAGGAACGTTCCATGGGAATGCAGACGCTCTTTCTAGAAGACCATGTCCGGAGAACTGTCGATTTTGTTCCAATGCCGAGTCTAAGTTTGGGGTTAACACATCGGCCGTTCGGAAAATAATTTCCAAGTCAACTACTTCAGACGTGGATCCTTGGAGTGATCAGAATGTCCGCAAAAGTCAGGTCGAAGATCAGGACTTGAAACCTCTCATTGAATTCCTGGAAGCGGCTACCGGAAAACCCAGTTGGCAGGAAATTGCATGCTATAGCCCAACAATGAAGAGATATTGGGCTATGTGGGACTCTTTGCACTTGAAGAATGGAGTACTCTACCGTCGATGGGAGTCCGATGACGGCAAAAGCTTCCGGTGGCAATTAATCCTTCCAAGTTCTAGAGTTACGAACGTTCTAGAAGAACTTCACAGCAGTTCTACTGGAGGACATTTTGGTGTCACGAAAACTCTTCAGAAAGTCAGGGAAAGATTCTTCTGGGACAAAGCAAAATCCGACGTGGAGAAGTGGTGCAAGTCCTGTGATGCATGCAATTCGCGGAAGGGACCGAAGACCCGAACTCGTGGAAAGTTGCAACGTTACAACGTAGGAGCACCATTCGAAAGAATTGCTTTGGACGTCTTAGGCCCCCTACTTCACACAACTAATGGCAACAAATACATCCTAGTTGTCATGGACTACTTTAGCAAGTGGCCAGAAGCATACGCGATTCCGGACCAGGAAGCCACAACCGTAGCAGAAGTCCTCGTACGGAATTGGATCTCCCGATTTGGCGTACCCCTGCTGATACATTCCGATCAGGGGACGAACTTCAACTCTGCCGTCTTCACTGGGCTGTGTGACTTGCTCGACATGGAAAAGACTCGTACAACTCCCCTGCACCCACAATCCGATGGAATGGTTGAACGATTTAATAGAACGATTCTGAATCATCTCTCCTTGTTTGTTTCCAAGAACCAGCAAGATTGGGATCAGAAACTTCCATTGTTCCTGTTGGCCTACAGAAGTGCTACTCACGAGACCACCGGATATACACCATCTCAAATGACTTTCGGAAGAGACCTTAGACTACCCTGCGACCTCCTCTTTGGACGACCACCGGACACCCCTTCCTCGCCTGTCCAGTATCTAGATGATCTCCAGGCACGTTTGGAAGCCGTACATCGGTTCGCCTGAGAAAGAATCAACATCAGGACAGAGCGCATGAAGGTCCGCTACGATGCCAAGGCCACGGAACGTTCATTCCAGGAAGGTGACAAGGTGTGGTTATGGAATCCTAAACGTCGGAAAGGACTCTCCCCTAAGCTCCAGACGAACTGGAAAGGGCCGTATGTGGTCCTTAAGAAGATCAACGACGTCGTGGTAAGGATTCAACGGACACCCTCCTGTAAACCTAGAGTTGTACATAACAATAGACTAGCCCCATATTATAGTAGAAGTGATTGAATTGCATTTCCTCTTAAGGACTTCACTGCCCGGGACGTGCAGTCTTTAAGAAGGGGGAAATGTTGCACAAATTGTCTGTATATATTGTAAAAAGTGACGTATTATTTCAAAATTCTATTGTAATTTATTTTTATCCTATTTTATTTAGTAATTAATAGCGATTATACAAGTTAGAAAAAGGTGGCAACACCTAAAGTAATCGAGAAGTTTCGAGATATTTCGTTTCCGATAAATTGGCTGGAAATTTCGAGAATGTCTCACGCGCTTGTATATAAAGGACTGGAGAACGGGAAAGTTTTCAGATTGACTTCGGATTTCGTTGAAAGCTGATCGCTTTGTTTACCTATTGGAGTGAGCTTGTATAATCGCTGAATTCGAAGTTATTTTTGTTGAAGCTTGTGTTGAAGCTTGAGAGTAATTAGACTGTTGCCTGTGCATAAATTTTGTGAGTTTTCTGAAGAGAGAATAAATATTTTTAAACCGTGAAATCTGTGCCATCATTGCCTCAGCGGAAAAATTCGTAACACTATGTTCTTCTCTGCCATTTTTATCGGACGAGGGCTACGGAACAGAAAAGACTCTGGACGGTGAATGAAAATTAATGTTTGGGGGTAGCGGTAAGATGAAGTGGCAAAATGTTTCACCCAGACGCTCATGTTCCTCATTGCCGGCCGGACCCATACTTCCGTTGTAATCAATGTACACATTAACGCAATCGGTGCCGCTCCATTGTTCTGCCGACAGTCGCTTACGCTTGTCGTTCGTATCACTTCAATCTGACTGAATCCTTTAATAGCATGATTATTTTTAAACTTGTTTTTTGTCAACAGAATGTATGAGAACCCTAATTATTTAACTATTATTTCTGTTAGATTGTTAGTTATTATATAACTTAGTAGCGCGGCAGCTCGCATCCTTATTGTTAAAAAGAAATTCTTCAACTTCAATCTAACTGCATCCTTTACAAACTTGAATATTTTTCTTCTTGCCTTGTGTTTTCTGTTAACAGAATATATTAGAAGCCTAAATTCCTTAATATTTCAAATTGATTCCATCAGATTTTTTCCCCTTAATAGCTCTGTTACACACCTGGCTCTGTTTTAAACACCTTTACTGTATTATTTTTCTATACTTAGTTTACTTACATGAAACGAGGATTTTGTACTCAATATAAAACTTATAGTAATCATTTTACAATCATATACAATAACTTATTTACAATGTTGCGTTAGTAAAATTTACTATGTTGCGTTAATAAAATTTACTATGTTGCGTTAGTAAAATAATAAAATTCTTGAGTCAGGTTTAATGTTTTTAATGTAATTTCTTGAGTCATGGAAAATCATTTGCTTCAGTCATGGAAAGTCATGAAAAGTCAGGGATTTAGGAAATTTAAGATTGGCAGAAACAATGTCTATACTAAACTCCAACTTAACTTGACATCACTAGACGATAGATCTTCCCCGTGCTCATAGGCATTTAATCCATTTTGGCGGAGTGAAGACATAATTCTCGCCAAACCTTATAGCCTTTTGTGGTTTGGCGAACATTATGCTTTCACGTCGCCAAAATGGATTGAATGCCTATGAGCACTGTGATGATCTACCGTCTAGTGATGTCAAGTTAAGTTGGAGTTTAGTATAGCACTGCCTAAATGCAACCTAAGCTCTCCTTCATAAACTAACACTTGTAGAGCGGGCCGCGTAGCCCAGTCGGGAGAGTATCGTTCTCGCAACTAGAAGGTTGCGAGCCCTGAGGTTGCGAGTTCGGGCCTGGGACCGACAAAAGACCGCCGTGTTCGCTAATGGTGACTGGAGCACGTTAAATCAGTCATGGTCGCAAAGTCCTCCAAGTTCCCATACAAATCAATACCTCTGGGGGTGGCAAAGCCAAGTCTTCTGGTGGAATCTTCTGCTTGGTGATGCCTCTAAATTAAGAAGTTCCACATACGGTCGGTAGTACTGCCATCTACCGGATAGCTACCGAAAGAGGTAGAAATGAACTCTTCGGCGGCTATAGGTAGACTTGCGCACTCCCTCTTGCAAGTGTGCTCTTACATCCTGTGCAGTACTGCCCACTACCGATCTGTACGGGATATGGGGTTGGTACAAAATGCTCAAGCAGAGGTGCCTTAGTCCCCATAGTCCTTGATAAGAAGAAGAAGAAGAACACTTGTAGATAAGTACCTAAAAACTGCCTCCTCTCATTTTAAAAGAGTTGCATCCAATTCTGGATTTTGGTTGGCTGGTTGGTTTTATTACGCAGTTGAAACATCATTCCGAACATTTTATGCGGAAATAATTTTAAAAGTTTTTAATTGCCTTGTTTGTTTTTTATCTATATAGTTTGTGAGAAAATGCCCAAAGCGGATTTCCGTGCGTCGAACAAAGGGATCAACATTCTCTTGCACAGCAGCTGAAGCAGCCGGACGACGATAAAATAAACTTCTTTCCAACGGATGCGTTTAGGTAAAAGTTGCTTTGTATGTAAAATATTTCAAACTGCGTTCAAAATTGGAGTAACTTGAAATAATTGAGGATGCGTATGAGTAATAGTTCGAGATTGCGAGTGCAGGTACATTACGCAAAAATAATAATCCGAACGATGGTTATATCTTGTATTCTAATTGATGAAATAGCAAATGTCAAGAACCGTTGTAAATTGAGGATATTCTTTATTGATTGCATATAACTTTTTTTAGCATGAGGGGTCATCTACATATTAAAACTTAACCAAGTTTTTAAGAAGTTCAACGGCAACTCCATAATATATTATACCTTATTCAGATTTAGAATCCAAAAAAACGTCTAAATACCAAATTTCGTAATTTTCCAATGAGTGGTTAGTAATTTGTAAAATAAAAAAAAAAAAAAGTTTTCTAAAAATGATAAATTAATGTTGAATAGAAAAATTTGTTTTTTTAGCCATAAATTCTTAAATAGTTAATATATTTTAGCAATTTTTGTTTCATATTATAATTTACAGCCAAATATAAATAACATGCAACTTTCGTATTAAACTATTTTTTAATTATTAATTAATAAAACAAGTTTTAAATAGAAACCATTTTTTTTTTTTTTTTTTTTTTGCTTCCATTAGAATCCTTATGGTGGAAAACCCCTCCAGAGTTTTTTTCATTCCATTTTGACGTTTGGTTCTCAATATGGTAGCAAAAATGTAAAAAAAAAAAAAAAAAAAAAAAAAACACTTTAAGGGACCGTGTAATATAATTTAATGTACATTGATTTACTCACTATTTTCTTGTTAGTAAAATTCATATATTGGTTATTATTATTATTTTTTTCCGTGTGTGATTTGATTTTTTGTGTCTCCACCACTTCTGGCCACTGCGGTGGCTCAGTATAAGCAGCTCCATAAGATTGCTTGTTTTGGAACTTATTATACAGAGCCACTTGAGTGGCGAACGCTCTTCATTCGCTTTGACAAGCCACTCGAAGCGAAACATGCAATCCTATGGAGCTTATTATCTGAGCCACAGCAGTGGCCAGAAGAGGTGGAGCGTGTTCGCCACTCAAGTGGCTCTGTATAATAAAGGCCCTGACTCGTACTTCCAAAGATGCAATTCCTAAAAGTAATCTCTAAGTGTAAAGGATGCACATCGGCGCATTATTCGCAGGAAAAAGGAATCAATTCAATTATTTCCCTAACAAGACCGGAATAACTTAATGCCATGAAATTAAGTTACAAGTATGCATGAAAAAAAACAAAGGCCCTGTATGCCTTGGACAATGGCCCTTATAAATTTAGGTGCTTGCTCCTTTATATTACAAGTGTATAAGCATAATATAATTAATACAAATAATTACATCAATGTTGGTCCGATTTATCTTTTCTGAACAATCCCCCAGTATAGATCCAGCTATCTCTTAAATCTGTTGACTCCAGTGCATTTCACGATGTGGTCCGGTAGATTGTTCCATTTATCAATTACTCTATTGTAAAAATGTTTCCTATTCTTCAAGTTAAAATGCGATTTAAATAGTTTGCGCACATCACCTGTTGTCCGATCTCGATAGTTGTAATCTACAGTTTCTCAACGTTTTGCGACCTGCATTATTGTCGAGGCTTCTATCGTGATACTATTATTAATACCAATGGGTCATTACTCATCGGCTCTTGTATTTGTGCATGACACCTTCTTTAAAAGCAATTCTCCTCTTATTGTTGTAGCATTAGGTTTCGAGCCTCCATATGCATTGCCTTTCCACAGAATTTTTATTTCTTCTTCTTGAAACTCGCCATCATCGTCCTGTTCATCGGCATGTGGAGGCCAACTTGATTTTTTGCAGTGCTGTTTTAAAGTTTGTCACTGCAAGAAATCAAGTTGCCCCTCCACAAGTCTGCAATCCCATGTGGACAGTGGAAGCATGACTACCCCCATGTAGAGATCAGTATAACAAGATCTACAGCTTTTGGAACAAAACATGGTAAAACGATGTATTTTGCACTCTTATAACTAATATGTATAATTTTAAAAATATAATTGTCATTTTATTCTTGGAACCAATGTTATTTTAGAAACGTTTTCAGTTAAAGAACCGCGAAAATGTCAATCGACTTGGTGAGTCAGTATATGTGATTGAAAAATAAAATATTTATAGATTATTAATAATATTTGTATTTAAAGCAAACATTTCATTGCTATGTTTCGATTTCTATTCCACATTTGTATTTCAATAAATATGTGTTTGTTTAAGTAAATATGATATTTTTGTGTTTTAAATATTTGTATATTTAGTAAAATATTTTTACCCACCTCATAGCTGTGGGGTTATCGCTCTGGTCTTGCATGCTAAAGGTGCCGGGTTTGAATCCTGGTTAGGTATGAATGGTTGTTGTGGTTTGGAATCCACGTTAAGCTGTTGGTCCCGGTCTGAATAACCGTCATTGTGCACAAAACTAGGTCGTTGAGCTTACAAACCAACCAAATATTTGTGTATTTAATTAAATATGTGTGTATTTAATTTAATATTTGTGTATTTAATTACATTATGTGAATTTAATTACATATTTGCATATTTAATTACATACTTGTATATTTAATTAAATATTTAACATTTAATTGCATATTTGTACATTTAATTACGAATTTATGTGTTTAATTAAATATCTGTGTATTTATATAAAAATTTCTATTTGGGGTTCGAAAACACTTTTGTACTAGCGTATAAGCTAAGTTACCAAAAGCCTTGTATAAAAATTAAATAAGTGGTACTAATTTTAGGAATATCTGATTAAACTCAAACTTTCTATTGATTAAAATCTTTGCAATTGCAAACTTTTTATTGATTCACAGTCTTCAGTGATCCTGGTTTTATACTTGTCCTCAAAGTATATTTCCCAATTATCCATCAGACCTCCTGTATCGGTAATTTTCTTAATTTAGAACAAAAGTTCCTGGAACAAGGTCAGGCTTTATCACCAAAATCGAATGTTTCAGTCAATAAATAAATATGCACCAAGTTTTTTGGTCGGTTTATTCACCTTGTGAGTGATTTCAGTGTTTGTGTCTGGATGACAAATCTTCTAAACTTATTTTTATTTACAACTAGCAGACCCGGCCACGCGTTGCTGTGGCTAAGGTTTTTGTTGTATTACATAGTAGTAAACTATTCAAGGGAAACGGTAGGAGAACACCAGTCATGGGGACCACCATTCTTTTTCACTCAGATGCCAATTGTAAAAAAACATGGCGACCTCCATGATTGATTTTCTACTACCGTTAATATTGAGCAAAAATCAATACAAAAGAAATAAATTTAAATTTTTTAATTTTTTTTTATTCAAGTTTGTAACAAATGAATACATTACAAAGTTGTTAGTAAATAACACGTGACACTTAAACTTATAAATGAGGTAGGTAGGGCAGATAGTTTTAAATATTTAACAATAATGTTTATTATTTTGAATTATACTTTTAATTTCAATTTAATTTAGCACTAATCGGTGCACAATATTTTTGGTTAACCTGTCTTTAAGTTAACACAAATAGATTCGACGGTTTTCCTACACGTGAACATGCAACATATAATTGCCCATGAGAAAAACATGGATATTCCAAATCTAAACCACAAATGGACATTGTTTGGCCTTGAGACTTATTTATAGACATGGAAAAAGCTAAACGAATTGGAAACTGTAACCTTTTGAAGGGTATCGTAGATTCTGATGGTATCATCGGAATACGTGGCAACAGGACCACTTCTCCTTTAAACTTTCCAGTTAAAATGGTAGCTTCAAGTATATCTCCGGTGATCTTTTTGATGACCGAACGCGTACCGTTGCATAATCGAGGTGGATTTAAATTACGCAGGAGAATAATAGGTGAACCAATCTTTAATCAAAGATTATGTGGTGGCATTCCAGGTATTAACTATGTAATAATACTTACATGTATATATTTTAATTAAAGATTTTTGAACAATGAAGCACTAATAATTAAAAAGCAAGAAGAATTCCACTGTATTACTTTTACTATAATATGAATTGAAGTTATACTTCAGTCTAAATAACACGTGGCCGGTTATGCTATTGCTCGATGAAAGGTTCATTGCTGCGTAAGCTTAAGGTCGCTTCACAGACTAAAAACTAATTGTAAGGAAAGCCTTAATATTAGAAGCTCCTCCCTTGTCGAGAAACAATAAAAAAAAAAGCCCCGTTAATAATTATAACACAACACTCCTTTAAGAATATTTTAACACCTGATGTTTGTAAAAAGCAAAATTAGAAGGTCAGAACTAGTTATGTTGAAACTTTCAGAGCTCTAGGCCTATTAGAAGTCACTTTTTGTGAAAATATTAATTAAAAATTCATTAAAAAAAACAATTAAAATTATAACGTTCTTTTTGCCAAAAGTCCAATCAGAAGGCCAAAACTATTTGTGTTGAAATTCAGAGCTGTATCTCTATTTCAAGTCACTTTGTAAAAAATAACTTAACAGAAAAAGAACTAATTAAAATTTTAACATTCTGTTTGACATACATAAAATTCGAAAGCCAAAACTTCGTATGTTGAAAATTTCAGAGCTCTATTCCAATTTTAAGTAGGTTTCTATAGATCCACCGACAGACACACAGATTGTTTTATTATTATAGATTACGTAGTTAGGCATTGTAAATATTCCAACTTTGATGCTTCTTTACCTATCTTCGTATGCAATCTTATCAAAGTAGTCTTCGTATGCAATCTTATCAAAGTAGCTGTCTGGTGATGGGTTTCGGCTGTGACGTCACGATCTGATTGTTTCGGGCCTGATGCAATTACACTCCGCTCGCGAAACCGAGCGTTTAGCAAGACACTTGATTTTTTGCTCCCTACCTAGGTGCAGCGTGTATTGAAATAAAGAACTAAACCCTTTGACAAAAATAAATTTTTCAGTACTGCGGTAATAAATCAGTTGGGGGGAATAAATTTCATGCCATTAAATTGTAGCTTATGTGAAACGTTGGTACTTTCAACACAGCGCCATCTGTTAAAATCATTTAGAGCTAACAGATAATAATAAACAAATAATTTGCAATAAAATAATATTGCGGCTATAAATTGAGATGTAAGCTATCCTATCTCTTAAGTTAGATCAAACTGCACACGGTGTGCAAATTTGATTAAAATCGGTTAAATAGTTTGAGTGCATCGTAAACAAACAACGTGACACGTAATTTATATATATTAAGATGTACCTTCGTTGCCTCTTGTATCTTTATACAACTTTTTTCAGTAAAGATATTATATTCGTATGTTCATCATGTCATTTAGTGAAATTATATTCATTACGGTGGCTACAGAACCTGGAAATCAGGGAATTTCACTCTTCTGGAAAAATCAGGAGAATGTCAAGGAATTTCGTAAAATTGTCCTTTAATCAGGAAATTTTGAACTTTTTGAGTTTTCCTTCACGCATGCCCCGTGCAGATATATAACCCGGCTCGTGTCACATGAAGTGGATGTTGTGATGTCACCGCGTTGAATACAGTTTTAAGTCCGTCTAAAAAGCCCTCAATATTTGGCTACTTGGCCGATTTGGGAGAATAACAATTCGGAACTTTTTCTGCTCTCAGCAACTAATCCAAACCATCGATATCCCGTCCACAACCGCCTGTCGGTGTTCCGCTTTTACTTTTTTTAATTTTTATTATCTGGGATCATTACTATGCCTGGAACAATGATTCAATAAAGATGCAATTCCTCCAAGTAAACTCTTAAGTGTAAAGGATGCACATCGGCGCATTATTCGCAGGAAAAAGAAATCGATTCAATTATTTCTCTACCAAGGCCGGAATAACTTAAATGCCATGAAATTAGGTTACAAGTATGCATGAAAACACAAAGGCCCTGTATGTCTTGAACAATGGCCCTTATAAATTTAGATGCTTGCTCCTTTATATTACAAGTGTATAAGCATAATATAATTAATACAAATAATTACATCAATGTTGGTTATCTTTTATGAACAATCCCCCAGTATAGATCCAGCTATCTTTTAAAACTGTTGACTCCAGTGCATTTCACGATGTGGTCCGGTAGATTGTTCCATTTATCAATTACTCCATTGTAAAAATAATGTTTCCTATTCTTCAAGTTAAAATGCGATATAAATAGTTTGCGCACATCTCCTGTTGTCCGATCTCGATAGTTTTAAGCTACAGTTTCTCAACGTTTTGCGACCTGCATTATTGTCGAGGCTTCTATCGTGATACTATTATTAATACCAATGGGTCATTACTCATCGGCTCTTGTATTTGTGCATGACACCTTCTTTAAAAGCAATTCTCCTCTTATTGTTGTAGCATTAGGTTTCGAGCCTCCATATGCCTGCCTTTCCACAGAATTTTTATTTCTTCTTCTTGAAACTCGCCATCATCGTCCTGTTCATCGGCATGTGGAGGCCGACTTGATTTTTTGCAGTGCTGTTTTAAAGTTTGTCACTGCAAGAAATCAAGTTGCCCCTCCACAAGTCTGCAATCCCATGTGGACAGTGGAAGCATGTCTGCCCCCATGTAGAGATCAGTATAACAAGATCTACAGCTTTTGGAACAAAACATGGTAAAACGATGTATTTTGCACTCTTATAACTAATATATATAATTTTAAAAATATAATTGTCATTTTATTCTTGGAACCAATGTTATTTTAGAAACGTTTTCAATTAAAGATCCGCGAAAATGTCAATCGACATGGTGAGTCAGTATATAATTGTTTGAAAAATAAAATATTTATAGATTATTAATAATATTTGTATTTAAAGCCAACATTTCATTGCTATGTTTCTATTTCTATTCAACATTTGTATTTCAATAAATATGTATTTGTTGAAGTAAATATGATATTTTTGTGTTTTAAATATTTGTATATTTAATAAAATATTTTTACCCACCTCATAGCTGTGGGGTTATCGCTCTGGTCTTGCATGCTAAAGGTGCCGGGTTTGAATCCTGGTTAGGTATGAATGGATGTTGTGGTTTGGAATCCACGTTAAGCTGTTGGTCCCGGTCTGATTAACCGTCATTGTGCACAAAACTAGGTCGTTGAGCTTACAAACCAACCAAATATTTGTGTATTTAATTAAATATGTGTGTATTTAATTAAATATGTGTGTATTTAATTAAATATGTGTGTATTTAATTAAATATGTGTGTATTTAATTACATATTGGTGTATTTAATTACATTATGTGAATATAATTACATATTTTTATATTTAATTACATACTTGTATATGTAATTATTTAATATTTAATTGCATATTTGTACATTTAATTAAGAATTTATGTGTTTAATTAAATATCTGTGTATTAATATAAATATTTCTATTTGGGGTCCGAAAACACTTTTGTACTAGCGTATAAGCTAAGTTACCAAAAGCCTTGTATAAAAATTAAATAAGTGGTACTAATTTTAGCAATATCCGGGAATATCTGATTAAACTCAAACTTTCTATTGATTAAAATCTTTGCAATTGCAAACTTTTTATTGATTCACAGTCTTCAGTGATCCTGGTTTTATACTTGTCCTCAAAGTATATTTCCCAATTATCCATCAGACCTCCTGTATCGGTAATTTTCTTAATTTAGAACAAAAGTTCCTGGAACAAGGTCAGGCTTAATCACCAAAATCGAATGTTTCAGTCAATAAATATGCACCAAGTTTTTTGGTCGGTTTATTCACCTTGTGAGTGATTTCAGTGTTTGTGTCTGGATAACAAATCTTCTAAACTTATTTTTATTTACAACTAGCAGACCCGGCCACGCGTTGCTGTGGCTAAGGTTTTTGTTGTATTACATAGTAGTAAACTATTCAAGGGAAACGGTAGGAGAACACCAGTCATGGGGACCACCATGCTTTTTCACTCAGATGCCAATTGTAAAAAAACATGGCGACCTCCATGATTGATTTTGTACTACCGTTAATATTGAGCAAAAATCAATACAAAAGAAATAAATTTAAATTTTTTAATTTTTTTTTATTCAAGTTTGTAACAAATGAATACATTACAAAGTTGTTAGTAAATAACACGTGACACTTAAACTTATAAATGAGGTAGGTAGGGCAGATAGTTTTAAATATTTAACAATAATGTTTATTATTTTGAATTATACTTTTAATTTCAATTTAATTTAGCACTAATCGGTGCACAATATTTTTGGTTAACCTGTCTTTAGCTAACACAAATAGATTCGACGGTTTTCCTACACGTGAACATGCAACATATAATTGCCCATGAGAAAAACATGGATATTCCAAATCTAAACCACAAATGGACATTGTTTGGCCTTGAGACTTATTTATAGACATGGAAAAAGCTAAACGAATTGGAAACTGTAACCTTTTGAAGGGTATCGTAGATTCTGATGGTATCATCGGAATACGTGGCAACAGGACCACTTCTCCTTTAAACTTTCCAGTTAAAATGGTAGCTTCAAGTATATTTCCGGTGATCTTTTTGATGACCAAACGCGTACTGTTACATAATCGAGGTGGATTCAAATTACGCAGGAGAATAATAGGTGAACCAATCTTTAATCAAAGATTATGTGGTGGCATTCCAGGTATTAACTATGTGATAATACTTACATGTATATATTTTAGTTGAAGATTTTTGAACAATGAAGCACTAATAATTAAAAAGCAAGAAGAATTCCACTGTATTACTTTTACTATAATATGAATTGAAGTTATACTTCAGTCTAAATAACACGTGGCCGGCTATGCTATTGCTCGATGAAAGGTTCATTGCTGCGTAAGCGTAAGGTCGCTTCACAGAATAAAAACTAATTGTAAGGAAAGCCTTAATATTAGAAGCTCCTCCCTTGTCGAGAAACAATAAAAAAAAAGCCCCGTTAATAATTATAACACAACACTCCTTTAAGAATATTTTAACACGTGATGTTTGTAAAAAGAAAAATTAGAAGGTCAAAGCTACTTATGTTGAAACTTTCAGAGCTCTAGGCCTATTAGAAGTCACTTTTTGTGAAAATATTAATTAAAAATTCATTAAAAAATCCAATTAAAATTATAACGTTCTTTTTGCCAAAAGTCCAAAACTATTTGTGTTGAAATTCAGAGCTGTATCTCTATTTCAAGTCACTTTGTAAAAAATAAATAAATTAATTAATAAAAAAAGAAGTAATTAAAATTTTAACATTCTGTTTGACATACATAAAATTCGAAAGCCAAAACTTCGTATGTTGAAAATTTCAGAGCTCTATTCCAATTTTAAGTAGGTTTCTATAGATCCACAGACAGACACACAGATTGTTTTATTATTATGGATTACGTAGTTAGGCATTGTAAATATTCCAACTTTGATGCTTCTTTACCCATCTTCGTATGCAATCTTATCAAAGTAGCTGTCTGGTGATGGGTTTCGGCTGTGACGTCACGATCTGGTTGTTTCGGGCCTGATGCAATTACACTCCGCTCGCGAAACCGAGCATTTAGCAAGACGCTTGATTTTTTGCCAACTACCTCAGTGCAGCGTGTATTGAAATAAAGAACTAAACCCTTTCACAAAAATAAATTTTTCAGTACTGCGGTAATAAATCAGTTGGGGGAATAAATTACATGCCATTAAATTGTAGCTTATGTGAAACGTTGGTACTTTCAACACAGCGCCATCTGTTAGAATCGTTTGGAGCCAACAGATAATAATAAACAAATAATGTGCAATAAAATAATATTGCGGCTATAAATTGAGATGTAAGCTATCCTATCTCTTAAGTTAGATCAAACTGCACACGGTGCGCAAATTTTATTAAAATCGGTTAAATAGTTTGAGTGCATCGTAAACAAACAACGTGAAACGTAATTTATATACACTGTTAAAAATTTTGTTCCACCTTGCACCAAAAATTGGTTCCCATTTAGCTGCCACCAACAATTGGTGCTTAGTTTCACGATTTAATGGTGCAACCTCGGACCATAAGCACCACTAAATCGCGAAACTAAGCACCAAATGTTGGTGGCAGCTAAATGGGAACCAAATTTTGGTGCAAGGTGGACAAATTTTTTTAACAGTGTATATTAAGATGTTGCACCTTCGTTGCCTCTTGTATCTTTATATAACTTTTTTCAGTAAAGATATTATATTCGTATGTTCATCATGTCATTTATAGAAGTTATATTCATTACGGTGGCTACAGAACCTGGAAATCAGGGAATTTCACTCTTCTGGAAAAATCAGGAGAATGTCGAGGAATTTCGTAAAATTGTCCTTTAATCAGGAAATTTTGAACTTTTTGAGTTTTCCTTCACGCATGCCCCGTGCAGATATATAACCCGGATCGTGTCACATGAAATGGATGTTGTGATGTCACCGCGTTGAATACAGTTTTAAGTCCGTCTAAAAAGCCCTCAATATTTGGCTACTTGGCCGATTTGGGAGAATAACAATTCGGAACTTTTTCTGCTCTCAGCAACTAATCCAAACCATCGATATCCCGTCCACAACCGCCTGTCGGTGTTCCGCTTTTACTTTTTTTAATTTTTATTATCTGGGATCATTACTATGCCTGGAACAATGATTCAATAAAGATGCAATTCCTCCAAGTAAACTCTTAAGTGTAAAGGATGCACATCGGCGCATTATTCGCAGGAAAAAGAAATCGATTCAATTATTTCTCTACCAAGGCCGGAATAACTTAAATGCCATGAAATTAGGTTACAAGTATGCATGAAAACACAAAGGCCCTGTATGTCTTGAACAATGGCCCTTATAAATTTAGATGCTTGCTCCTTTATATTACAAGTGTATAAGCATAATATAATTAATACAAATAATTACATCAATGTTGGTTATCTTTTATGAACAATCCCCCAGTATAGATCCAGCTATCTTTTAAAACTGTTGACTCCAGTGCATTTCACGATGTGGTCCGGTAGATTGTTCCATTTATCAATTACTCCATTGTAAAAATAATGTTTCCTATTCTTCAAGTTAAAATGCGATTTAAATAGTTTGCGCACATCTCCTGTTGTCCGATCTCGATAGTTGTAATCTACAGTTTCTCAACGTTTTGCGACCTGCATTATTGTCGAGGCTTCTATCGTGATACTATTATTAATACCAATGGGTCATTACTCATCGGCTCTTGTATTTGTGCATGACACCTTCTTTAAAAGCAATTCTCCTCTTATTATTGTAGCATTAGGTTTCGAGCCTCCATATGCCTGCCTTTCCACATAATTTTTATTTCTTCTTCTTGAAACTCGCCATCATCGTCCTGTTCATCGGCATGTGGAGGCCGACTTGATTTTTTGCAGTGCTGTTTTAAAGTTTGTCACTGCAAGAAATCAAGTTGCCCCTCCACAAGTCTGCAATCCCATGTGGACAGGGGAAGCATGTCTGCCCCCATGTAGAGATCAGTATAACAAGATCTACAGCTTTTGGAACAAAACATGGTAAAACGATGTATTTTCACTCTTATAACTAATATGTATAATTTTAAAAATATAATTGTCATTTTATTCTTGGAACCAATGTTATTTTAGAAACGTTTTCATTTAAAGAACCGCGAAAATGTCAATCGACTTGGTGAGTCAGTATATGTGATTGAAAAATAAAATATTTATAGATTATTAATAATATTTGTATTTAAAGCCAACATTTCATTGTTATGTTTCGATTTCTATTCCACATTTGTATTTCAATAAATATGTGTTTGTTTAAGTAAATATGATATTTTTGTGTTTTAAATATTTGTATATTTAATAAAATATTTTTACACACCTCATAGCTGTGGGGTTATCGCTCTGGTCTTGCATGCTAAAGGTGCCGGGTTTGAATCCTGGTTAGGTATGATGGTTGTTGTGGTTTGGAATCCACGTTAAGCTGTTGGTCCCGGTCTGATTAACCGTCATTGTGCACAAAACTAGGTCGTTGAGCTTACAAACCAACCAAATATTTGTGTATTTAATTAAATATGTGTGTATTTAATTAAATATGTGTGTATTTAATTAAATATGTGTGTATTTAATTAAATATGTGTGTATTTAATTAAATATGTGTGTATTTAATTAAATATGTGTGTATTTAATTACATTATGTGAATTTAATTACATACTTGTATATTTAATTAAATATTTAATATTTAATTGCATATTTGTACATTTAATTACGAATTTATGTGTTTAATTAAATATCTGTGTATTTATATAAAAATTTCTTTTTGGGGTTCGAAAACACTTTTGTACTAGCGTATAAGCTAAGTTACCAAAAGCCTTGTAAAAAAATTAAATAAGTGGTACTAATTTTAGGAATATCTGATTAAACTCAAACTTTCTATTGATTAAAATCTTTGCAATTGCAAACTTTTTATTGATTCACAGTCTTCAGTGATCCTGGTTTTATACTTGTCCTCAAAGTATATTTCCCAATTATCCATCAGACCTCCTGTATCGGTAATTTTCTTAATTTAGAACAAAAGTTCCTGGAACAAGGTCAGGCTTTATCACCAAAATCGAATGTTTCAGTCAATAAATATGCACCAAGTTTTTTGGTCGGTTTATTCACCTTGTGAGTGATTTCAGTGTTTGTGTCTGGATGACAAATCTTCTAAACTTATTTTTATTTACAACTTACAGACCCGGCCACGCGTTGCTGTGGCTAAGGTTTTTGTTGTATTACATATAAGTAAACTATTCAAGGGAAACGGTAGGAGAACACCAGTCATGGAGACCACCATGCTTTTTCACTCAGATGCCAATTGTAAAAAAACATGGCGACCTCCATGATTGATTTTCTACTACCGTTAATATTGAGCAAAAATCAATACAAAAGAAATAAATTTAAATTTTTTAATTTTTTTTATTCAAGTTTGTAACAAATGAATACATTACAAAGTTGTTAGTAAATAACACGTGACACTTCAACTTATAAATGAGGTAGGTAGGGCAGACAGTTTTAAATATTTAACAATAATGTTTATTATTTTGAATTATACTTTTAATTTCAATTTAATTTAGCACTAATCGGTGCACAATATTTTTG
This sequence comes from Linyphia triangularis, assembly GCA_963978545.1. NCBI lineage: Eukaryota > Metazoa > Arthropoda > Arachnida > Araneae > Linyphiidae > Linyphia > Linyphia triangularis. The sequence continues at coordinate 2,192,182 of OZ021726.1, forward strand.
GTTAACCTGTCTTTAGCTAACACAAATAGATTCGACGGTTTTCCTACACATGAACATGCAATATATAATTGCCCATGAGAAAAACATGGATATTCCAAATCTAAACCACAAATGGACATTGTTTGGCCTTGAGACTTATTTATAGACATGAAAAAGATAAACGAATTGTAAACTGTAACCTTTTGAAGGGTATCGTAGATTCTGATGGTATCATCGGAATACGTGGCAACAGGACCACTTCTCCTTTAAACTTTCCAGTTAAAATGGTAGCTTCAAGTATATTTCCGGTGATCTTTTTGATGACCAAACGCGTACCGTTGCATAATCGAGGTGGATTCAAATTACGCAGGAGAATAATAGGTGAACCAATCTTTAATCAAAGATTATGTGGTGGCGTTCCAGGTATTAACTATGTGATAATACTTACATGTATATATTTTAATTAAAGATTTTTGAACAATGAAGCAATAATAATTAAACAGCAAGAAGAATTCCACTGTTACTTTTACTATAATATGAATTGAAGTTATACTTCAGTCTAAATAACACGTGGCCGGCTATGCTATTGCTCGATGAAAGGTTCATTGCTGCGTAAGCGTAAGGTCGCTTCACTAATTAATTAAGTTAAAAACTAATTGTAAGGAAAGCCTTGATATTAGAAGCTCCTCCCTTGTCGAGAAACAATAAAAAAAAAGCCCTGTTAATAATTATAACACAACACTCCTTTAAGAATATTTTAACACGTGATGTTTGTAAAAAGCAAAATTAGAAGGTCAAAACTACTTATGTTGAAACTTTTCAGAGCTCTAGGCCTATTAGAAGTCACTTTTTGTGAAAATATTCATTAAAAAATCCAATTAAAATTATAACGTTCTTTTTGCCAAAAGTCCAATCAGAAGTCCAAAACTATTTGTGTTGAAATTCAGAGCTGTATCTCTATTTGAAGTCACTTTGTAAAAAATAAATAAATTAAAAAAATTAATAAAAAAAGAACTAATTAAAATTTTAACATTCTGTTTGACATACATAAAATTCGAAAGCCAAAACTTCTTATGTTGAAAATTTCATAGCTCTATTCCAATTTTAAGTAGGTTTCTATAGATCCACAGACAGACACACAGATTGTTTTATTATTATAGATTACGTAGTTAGGCTTTGTAAATATTCCAACTTTGATGCTTCTTTACCCATCTTCGTATGCAATCTTATCAAAGTAGCGGTCTGGTGATGTGTTTCGGCTGTGACGTCACGATCTGGTTGTTTCGGGCCTGATGCAATTACACTCCGCTCGCGAAACCGAGCATTTAGCAAGACACTTGATTTTTTGCTCACTACCTAGGTGCAGCGTGTATTGAAATAAAGAACTAAACCCTTTGACAAAAATAAATTTTTCAGTACTGCGGTAATAAATCAGTTGGGGGAATAAATTACATGCCATTAAATTGTAGCTTATGTGAAACGTTGGTACTTTCAACACAGCGCCATCTGTTAGAATCGTTTGGAGCTAACAGATAATAAAAACAAATAATTTGCAATAAAATAATATTGCGGCTATAAATTGAGATGTAAGCTATCCTATCTCTTAAGTTAGATCAAACTGCACACGGTGTGCAAATTTGATTAAAATCGGTTAAATAGTTTGAGTGCATCGTAAACAAACAACGTGAAACGTAATTTATATATATTAAGATGTTGCCTCTTGTATCTTTATATAACTTTTTTCAGTAAAGATATTATATTCGTATGTTCATCATGTCATTTATTGAAGTTATATTCATTACGGTGGCTACAGAACCTGGAAATCAGGGAATTTCACTCTTCTGGAAAAATCAGGAGAATGTCAAGGAATTTCGTAAAATTGTCCTTTAATCAGGAAATTTTGAACTTTTTGAGTTTTCCTTCACGCATGCCCCGTGCAGATATATAACCCGGCTCGTGTCACATGAAGTGGATGTTGTGATGTCACCGCGTTGAATACAGTTTTAAGTCCGTCTAAAAAGCCCTCAATATTTGGCTACTTGGCCGATTTGGGAGAATAACAATTCCGAACTTTTTCTGCTCTCAGCAACTAATCCAAACCATCGATATCCCGTCCACAACCGCCTGTCGGTGTTCCGCTTTTACTTTTTTTTTTTTTTAATTTTTATTTGGGATCATTACTATGCCTGGAACAATAATTCAATAAAGATGCAATTCCTCCAAGTAAACTCTTAAGTGTAAAGGATGCACATCGGCGCATTATTCGCAGGAAAAAGAAATCGATTCAATTATTTCCCTACCAAGGCCGGAATAACTTAAATTCCATGAAATTAGGTTACAAGTATGCATGAAAACACAAAGGCCCTGTATGCCTTGAACAATGGCCCTTATAAATTTAGGTGCTTGTTCCTTTATATTACAAGTGTATAAACATCATATAATTAATACAAATAATTACATCAATGTTGGTCCGATTTATCTTTTCTGAACAATCCCCCAGTATAGATCCAGCTATCTTTTAAAACTGTTGACTCCAGTGCATTTCACGATGTGGTCCGGTAGATTGTTCCATTTATCAATTACTCTATTGTAAAAATAATGTTTCCTATTCTTCAAGTTAAAATGCGATTTAAATAGTTTGCGCACATCACCTGTTGTCCGATCTCGATAGTTGTAATCTACAGTTTCTCAACGTTTTGCGACCTGCATTATTGTCGAGGCTTCTATCGTGATACTATTATTAATACCAATGGGTCATTACTCATCGGCTCTTGTATTTGTGCATGACACCTTCTTTAAAAGCAATTCTCCTCTTATTATTGTAGCATTAGGTTTCGAGCCTCCATATGCCTGCCTTTCCACATAATTTTTATTTCTTCTTCTTGAAACTCGCCATCATCGTCCTGTTCATCGGCATGTGGAGGCCGACTTGATTTTTTGCAGTGCTGTTTTAAAGTTTGTCACTGCAAGAAATCAAGTTGCCCCTCCACAAGTCTGCAATCCCATGTGGACAGTGGAAGCATGTCTGCCCCCATGTAGAGATCAGTATAACAAGATCTACAGCTTTTGGAAAAAAACAAGGTAAAACGATGTATTTTGCACTCTTATAACTAATATATATAATTTTAAAAATATAATTGTCATTTTATTCTTGGAACCAATGTTATTTTAGAAACGTTTTCAATTAAAGATCCGCGAAAATGTCAATCGACATGGTGAGTCAGTATATAATTGTTTGAAAAATAAAATATTTATAGATTATTAATAATATTTGTATTTAAAGCCAACATTTCATTGCTATGTTTCTATTTCTATTCAACATTTGTATTTCAATAAATATGTATTTGTTGAAGTAAATATGATATTTTTGTGTTTTAAATATTTGTATATTTAATAAAATATTTTTACCCACCTCATAGCTGTGGGGTTATCGCTCTGGTCTTGCATGCTAAAGGTGCCGGGTTTGAATCCTGGTTAGGTATGAATGGATGTTGTGGTTTGGAATCCACGTTAAGCTGTTGGTCCCGGTCTGATTAACCGTCATTGTGCACAAAACTAGGTCGTTGAGCTTACAAACCAACCAAATATTTGTGTATTTAATTAAATATGTGTGTATTTAATTAAATATGTGTGTATTTAATTAAATATGTGTGTATTTAATTAAATATGTGTGTATTTAATTACATATTGGTGTATTTAATTACATTATGTGAATATAATTACATATTTTTATATTTAATTACATACTTGTATATGTAATTATTTAATATTTAATTGCATATTTGTACATTTAATTAAGAATTTATGTGTTTAATTAAATATCTGTGTATTAATATAAATATTTCTATTTGGGGTCCGAAAACACTTTTGTACTAGCGTATAAGCTAAGTTACCAAAAGCCTTGTATAAAAATTAAATAAGTGGTACTAATTTTAGCAATATCCGGGAATATCTGATTAAACTCAAACTTTCTATTGATTAAAATCTTTGCAATTGCAAACTTTTTATTGATTCACAGTCTTCAGTGATCCTGGTTTTATACTTGTCCTCAAAGTATATTTCCCAATTATCCATCAGACCTCCTGTATCGGTAATTTTCTTAATTTAGAACAAAAGTTCCTGGAACAAGGTCAGGCTTAATCACCAAAATCGAATGTTTCAGTCAATAAATATGCACCAAGTTTTTTGGTCGGTTTATTCACCTTGTGAGTGATTTCAGTGTTTGTGTCTGGATAACAAATCTTCTAAACTTATTTTTATTTACAACTAGCAGACCCGGCCACGCGTTGCTGTGGCTAAGGTTTTTGTTGTATTACATAGTAGTAAACTATTCAAGGGAAACGGTAGGAGAACACCAGTCATGGGGACCACCATGCTTTTTCACTCAGATGCCAATTGTAAAAAAACATGGCGACCTCCATGATTGATTTTGTACTACCGTTAATATTGAGCAAAAATCAATACAAAAGAAATAAATTTAAATTTTTTAATTTTTTTTTATTCAAGTTTGTAACAAATGAATACATTACAAAGTTGTTAGTAAATAACACGTGACACTTAAACTTATAAATGAGGTAGGTAGGGCAGATAGTTTTAAATATTTAACAATAATGTTTATTATTTTGAATTATACTTTTAATTTCAATTTAATTTAGCACTAATCGGTGCACAATATTTTTGGTTAACCTGTCTTTAGCTAACACAAATAGATTCGACGGTTTTCCTACACGTGAACATGCAACATATAATTGCCCATGAGAAAAACATGGATATTCCAAATCTAAACCACAAATGGACATTGTTTGGCCTTGAGACTTATTTATAGACATGGAAAAAGCTAAACGAATTGGAAACTGTAACCTTTTGAAGGGTATCGTAGATTCTGATGGTATCATCGGAATACGTGGCAACAGGACCACTTCTCCTTTAAACTTTCCAGTTAAAATGGTAGCTTCAAGTATATTTCCGGTGATCTTTTTGATGACCAAACGCGTACTGTTACATAATCGAGGTGGATTCAAATTACGCAGGAGAATAATAGGTGAACCAATCTTTAATCAAAGATTATGTGGTGGCATTCCAGGTATTAACTATGTGATAATACTTACATGTATATATTTTAGTTGAAGATTTTTGAACAATGAAGCACTAATAATTAAAAAGCAAGAAGAATTCCACTGTATTACTTTTACTATAATATGAATTGAAGTTATACTTCAGTCTAAATAACACGTGGCCGGCTATGCTATTGCTCGATGAAAGGTTCATTGCTGCGTAAGCGTAAGGTCGCTTCACAGAATAAAAACTAATTGTAAGGAAAGCCTTAATATTAGAAGCTCCTCCCTTGTCGAGAAACAATAAAAAAAAAGCCCCGTTAATAATTATAACACAACACTCCTTTAAGAATATTTTAACACGTGATGTTTGTAAAAAGAAAAATTAGAAGGTCAAAGCTACTTATGTTGAAACTTTCAGAGCTCTAGGCCTATTAGAAGTCACTTTTTGTGAAAATATTAATTAAAAATTCATTAAAAAATCCAATTAAAATTATAACGTTCTTTTTGCCAAAAGTCCAAAACTATTTGTGTTGAAATTCAGAGCTGTATCTCTATTTCAAGTCACTTTGTAAAAAATAAATAAATTAATTAATAAAAAAAGAAGTAATTAAAATTTTAACATTCTGTTTGACATACATAAAATTCGAAAGCCAAAACTTCGTATGTTGAAAATTTCAGAGCTCTATTCCAATTTTAAGTAGGTTTCTATAGATCCACAGACAGACACACAGATTGTTTTATTATTATGGATTACGTAGTTAGGCATTGTAAATATTCCAACTTTGATGCTTCTTTACCCATCTTCGTATGCAATCTTATCAAAGTAGCTGTCTGGTGATGGGTTTCGGCTGTGACGTCACGATCTGGTTGTTTCGGGCCTGATGCAATTACACTCCGCTCGCGAAACCGAGCATTTAGCAAGACGCTTGATTTTTTGCCAACTACCTCAGTGCAGCGTGTATTGAAATAAAGAACTAAACCCTTTCACAAAAATAAATTTTTCAGTACTGCGGTAATAAATCAGTTGGGGGAATAAATTACATGCCATTAAATTGTAGCTTATGTGAAACGTTGGTACTTTCAACACAGCGCCATCTGTTAGAATCGTTTGGAGCCAACAGATAATAATAAACAAATAATGTGCAATAAAATAATATTGCGGCTATAAATTGAGATGTAAGCTATCCTATCTCTTAAGTTAGATCAAACTGCACACGGTGCGCAAATTTTATTAAAATCGGTTAAATAGTTTGAGTGCATCGTAAACAAACAACGTGAAACGTAATTTATATACACTGTTAAAAATTTTGTTCCACCTTGCACCAAAAATTGGTTCCCATTTAGCTGCCACCAACAATTGGTGCTTAGTTTCACGATTTAATGGTGCAACCTCGGACCATAAGCACCACTAAATCGCGAAACTAAGCACCAAATGTTGGTGGCAGCTAAATGGGAACCAAATTTTGGTGCAAGGTGGACAAATTTTTTTAACAGTGTATATTAAGATGTTGCACCTTCGTTGCCTCTTGTATCTTTATATAACTTTTTTCAGTAAAGATATTATATTCGTATGTTCATCATGTCATTTATAGAAGTTATATTCATTACGGTGGCTACAGAACCTGGAAATCAGGGAATTTCACTCTTCTGGAAAAATCAGGAGAATGTCGAGGAATTTCGTAAAATTGTCCTTTAATCAGGAAATTTTGAACTTTTTGAGTTTTCCTTCACGCATGCCCCGTGCAGATATATAACCCGGATCGTGTCACATGAAATGGATGTTGTGATGTCACCGCGTTGAATACAGTTTTAAGTCCGTCTAAAAAGCCCTCAATATTTGGCTACTTGGCCGATTTGGGAGAATAACAATTCGGAACTTTTTCTGCTCTCAGCAACTAATCCAAACCATCGATATCCCGTCCACAACCGCCTGTCGGTGTTCCGCTTTTACTTTTTTTAATTTTTATTATCTGGGATCATTACTATGCCTGGAACAATGATTCAATAAAGATGCAATTCCTCCAAGTAAACTCTTAAGTGTAAAGGATGCACATCGGCGCATTATTCGCAGGAAAAAGAAATCGATTCAATTATTTCTCTACCAAGGCCGGAATAACTTAAATGCCATGAAATTAGGTTACAAGTATGCATGAAAACACAAAGGCCCTGTATGTCTTGAACAATGGCCCTTATAAATTTAGATGCTTGCTCCTTTATATTACAAGTGTATAAGCATAATATAATTAATACAAATAATTACATCAATGTTGGTTATCTTTTATGAACAATCCCCCAGTATAGATCCAGCTATCTTTTAAAACTGTTGACTCCAGTGCATTTCACGATGTGGTCCGGTAGATTGTTCCATTTATCAATTACTCTATTGTAAAAATAATGTTTCCTATTCTTCAAGTTAAAATGCGATTTAAATAGTTTGCGCACATCACCTGTTGTCCGATCTCGATAGTTGTAATCTACAGTTTCTCAACGTTTTGCGACCTGCATTATTGTCGAGGCTTCTATCGTGATACTATTATTAATACCAATGGGTCATTACTCATCGGCTCTTGTATTTGTGCATGACACCTTCTTTAAAAGCAATTCTCCTCTTATTATTGTAGCATTAGGTTTCGAGCCTCCATATGCCTGCCTTTCCACAGAATTTTTATTTCTTCTTCTTGAAACTCGCCATCATCGTCCTGTTCATCGGCATGTGGAGGCCGACTTGATTTTTTGCAGTGCTGTTTTAAAGTTTGTCACTGCAAGAAATCAAGTTGCCCCTCCACAAGTCTGCAATCCCATGTGGACAGTGGAAGCATGTCTGCCCCCATGTAGAGATCAGTATAACAAGATCTACAGCTTTTGGAACAAAACATGGTAAAACGATGTATTTTGCACTCTTATAACTAATATATATAATTTTAAAAATATAATTGTCATTTTATTCTTGGAACCAATGTTATTTTAGAAACGTTTTCAGTTAAAGATCCGCGAAAATGACAATCGACATGGTGAGTCAGTATATAATTGTTTGAAAAATAAAATATTTATAGATTATTAATAATATTTATAGTTAAGGTCAACATTTCATTGCTATGTTTCGATTTTTATTCAACATTTGTTTTTCAATAAATATGTGTTTGTTTAAGTAAATATGATATTTTTGTGTTTTAAATATTTGTATATGCCTGCCTTTCCATAGGAACTTTATCTCTCCCTCTTGAAACTTGCCGTCATCGTCCTGTTCATTGGCATGTGGAGGCCGACTTGATTTTTTGCAGTGCTGTTTTAAAGATTGTCACTGCAAGAAATCAAGTTGCCCCTCCACAAGTCTGCAATCCCATGTGGACAGTGGAAGCATAACTGCCCCCATGTAGAGATCAGTATAACAAGATATACAGCTTTTGGAACAAAAACATGGTAAAACGATGTATTTTGCACTCTTATAACTCCTCATTAAATGCGTTATAAAATGGAGACGATAATTATATTATTTTCACGTTTCTGAGACGAATTATTTTTCATTTTCTTTACAAGTCATCAAAAGTAAAAGTGTCCCCATACTTTTGGGGGGTATTTCTTACATCAGACCGCAGTTTTCTCAACTTACAATAAAACAGCAAATCCACTATTGCTAGAAAACGTAGGAGCAGAAGTCCCATTCGCCCAAAAATTCCTTAAATTTTTGTTTCTTCTGAAAATTGTACTTTTCGAAAATTCCTAAGAAAAAATTTAAAAATCCCGAACATTTCCCGATTTTTCTCCAAAACCCGGGACTGTTATTTTGCTAAAAAGTTGATTGACGTTCAATTTTTTGAAGATTGTCAGTTTTTTAAGGGGAGTTTAAACCTTTTGACGCCAACAAAAACAGCTTTTTTTGCGTTATATTCAATATGCTTCAAAATAAAATATACTTTATATTTTTAACTGTAATTTTTTATACGATACAATGCTTATTTTCTTCTTGAAAAACAATAATTATTTTAAACATAAATATATATTTTTTTTTTAAGTTATCAAGTGAAACGTAACGATGAAAAATTTAGAAATTTTTTTTAAAACATAAATTACCAACAAGATATTTTATTAAGTTTCTAGAATAAACTCAATATTAATATTGGAAATTAAAGCTATTTTATGGGTTTATTCTCTAAAGCAGAATTATTCTTTTATACACATTAACAATATTTTTATATAAAAAATAACTTTAAAATTATTTTTTTTTTCGAACTATAAATGACGTTTTATAAAAAACTTGTCATCTATATTTTTATTTCCTGCTTCAGATTTATAACTATCACGTGCGTATCCATAAATTTCTTTAAAGGGATAGAACAATACCTTTTTTTTAATATTGTGAGTAACTTATATTCATAATTTTTTTTCTTCTAAATTTTCCATCATTACGTTTCACTTGATAACTTTTTAAAAAACACACTTATGCTTAAAATAATTAATGTTTTTCAAGAAGGAAATAAACATTATGCTGCATAAAAAATATCAATTAAAAATGCCCAATACTTCTTATTTTAAAGCGTATCGAAAATTACGTAAGAAAAGCTGTTTTTGTTGTCGTCAAAAGGTTTAAACTCCCCTTAACTTTATTGAAACAAGCTCTGGAAAGAATGTTTGTGTTTAAAGTTCGTACTTATTATTGAAAGTATTTGTTTCACAAGGAGTTCTCCATCTTCTGAATAACTAATTTTGTTTACACTAAAAGACAAGACACGCACACAACACATACAGTTGCACTAGATTTCAAGAAGGGGAATGATGCTTTCTCCGACAAGCAGGGGTGGCGTGCAACCAGCGCCCTCTACCAAGAGCTTTAAAACATTCCAAGTTGCAAATTTGAGTTCGGAGTCTGTATCAACTTCAAAAGAAATATTCCTAAATGGTTTCGAAGGATTTTTAAAAATTTAAGAATTATTTTTAAAATGTTTGGGAAGCATCCCTAAAACGTTCCTGAAATTTTTGGAATTATCCCAAAAATTCATAGCTAAAGTTTTTAGAAAACTCACTGCATTCCCTGCAAGTGTGTCCTAAGCGTATAAATTTCTAAATATATTCACTTCGAACAAAAGCTCTGCGAGAAAGAAAATGTCGAACTCCACTTCTAATACACTATCTACCAATAAGTATTTGGACACCCATGCAATTGAGGATGTCTGCAGTCCTGATCTACGTCACCCTTGATTCCAATTCATGGTAGGCTCAACGCTGACTATTACTCCACTAACCTAGATATCTATGTGCTTCCTACGCTGTGGCAATTTTACGGGTTGGATCATTGTTACTTCCAACATGACAACGCCACTTGTCATGTTGCGAGGTCCACCATGGACTAGTATGATGACAGCGGGCTGAACCGACTGGACTGGCCTGCTCAGAGTCCAGACTGGAATCCTATGGAACACCTCTGGGACGAGTAGGATCGTCGAATTAAGGAGTGCAGCAACTGTCGAAAATCGGTGAAAGAACACACATGTCCACTCCAAGCCGAGTGGAAGAAAATACCACTGTCCATCATCCAAACACTTGTGGAAAGCATGCCCCGGAGTGTATGTACTGTAATTGCCTTAGGTGGAGGCTCAACCACTAATTGAATTTGAATAAATTGTGTTTATCTCTTTTATCATAGGTGTCCAATTACTTATTAGTAGATAATATATAACCTTACACGAAAAAAAAAAACGTATGTTGCCTACTCAAGCGTAATTCTCATGTTCAAAACTAGAGCACCATTTGTCCTGTACGCAAAAACAAGTTTCAGCCTAAACATAGCACGGGTATAACCATTTTATTCTGTACTTAACTTCAAAATTAAAAAAAAAAAAAAAAAATGATACATGTAATAAAGTATCCCACTTCAGGTCATCAAAAAAAAAAAATATCCCTACATGTTTTAGAATTATACCTAATATTTTAAGAGTTATTCCTAAAAATTTTAGGAATTATTCCTAACATGTATTTGAAATTTTTAGAATTATCCATAAAATTCCTACCTAAATTTTATAGAAAACTCATTACGCCCCTTATATTTTACAAAAATTTCTACTCGGCTTTGCGCACTTCTAAAATTATTATACAGACTTTTTTACAAAAGGTTTATTTAATTTTTGATTAAAATATTAATGTAAATATTCGCTGTTTAATGAAGTGGCTTGACTAAGTAAACAAAAACATTTGGGAGAAAGAGATATAGTAATCGATTTCCAATGCAATCATTTTAAAAATATCATTGGAGGGTTCTCAGTTTTTTGTGTTTGGATACTGGATTATTTTGGCCGATTTAATTCCCTCATTCGCAGTGAGTTTTCAAAAAGGACTTAAAATACGAAATGAAAATGTATTTCGAATAATTCTTGTAAAAGTAGTCACACTTTGTTTTATAAACTTGTAAAATATAACAAGTTTAAATCCAAAATTAGATTCAAAATGCACAGTTAGAAAATTTTTTATTTTGTTCTTGCAACTACTCTTAAATTCCAAAACCGTATATAGAAGATTCAAGTGTAAAATTAAGTTTTTATAATAACGTGCAAAAAAATTATTTTATCAATTATTTTATGTATCGAGTTAAAAGTTATTTGGGTGTTAATTAACTCATAACTATCTAATGAAAGAACAAATTTTTCTCAAAACAGCTACAATCTGAATTACTAAAACAATAATGTGATAAATTTCGTAATCCCGTTGCTTGAAATGTTATAACGTATAGTGCATTTTTCGGACAAACAAAATAAGCAGGTAGAATCAGCCTTTGTTTTATAATTAAAAATGGAAAGTTTCAGCGAGATCGTTGGAAAACTAAACTTTAATCAGAAAGGTCCAAAATAGTCATGAATGGAACATTGATTTCATAGTAGAATAACTCATACATTTTCATTTATAGTGAACGTTGCCATAGATTTTTCCTTTTCCCATTTGAATGTCATTTCTTTTGTAAATATCGTCTGCGCGCGTTATTAATTGTATGTTTATCCTTCTTGGCCACCCAGATTACCTGATATACCACCACCACTAGACTTTTTCTTTTTGTGTCTAATGAATTAAATGTCAGGATTACAGCTGCATTAGCCTCTGTGGATTAGAGGTAGGCGATATATCGATACGATGATATTTTTATCGATATTTTTTTAAAAAATCGATGGTAAAAATATCGATACAAGTCACCGATATATCGATATTTTCAAACATTTTTTTTTTTTTGTTCTTTGATGATCGTTTTGTAGTTCCATGTGTTTTTTCGATTTTCTTTATTCCCTTTTCAAAAACTTCAAAACTAAAGTTTGGACTTGGTTGGGAGATAGTTAAAGTGGCACCCTAACCAAAAAGAAAGCTAAGATCATTTATTAGTAGTGATTAACACAGCGCCGTTTCTGTTGCCAACGTGTGCCTGAAATTTGCATCTAATTTTATAAATACTAAAAACATCTCTATTAGCAAAATTTGCGGTAAACTACTTTTCAAAATTTCTTTAAAAATTAATGTGAATTTATGCATCAACATCGAAATGTATTTTATTTTTTCTGATTGATAATATAATTTATTTATCAAAACAATTTTTATAATTTATTTATTAAAACAATTTTGGCATAAATTCATGAAAAGTAGAAATTTGCTCCGAAAAACTTCGTTTCTGATAAAATTGAAAATCAAATAATAAAAAAAAATGTCGTGTAATAGTCGTAAAAAGTATCGATATTTGATCGATATTTTTTCTATACAACGATATATGTGGAACTTCTTAATTTAGAGGCAATACCAAGCAGAAGATTCCACCAGAAGACTTGGCTTTGCCTCTCAGTCTATTATAGGCACCCTGTATATGTATACAACAATTCCTATTGCACATTCTCACCCAGTAAATAATTGTGTGTAAAAGCTTGGTTTTTTTTTTGTTTTTTTTTTCATGATAGCTTAACTTGTTTCAAAATCAACAGACACTCACTAACAGTACAGTTATGGTCACCTTATTTAAAAAAGGACATTGATTTTTTAGAAAAAGTTCAACACAGAGAAACAAAATTAATTCAGGGTACTTCGGGCATGGCATATGAGGATAGATTAAAAAAATTAAACATGTATACACTGCAGGAAAGAAGGGCAAGAGGGGATTTGATCCAGTTGTATAAATTTTATTGCACATGGTGAAATTAGATGCTTAGAATTTGCCACTGAAATAGGACACGAGGAAATGGGTGCAAATTGTTCAAATCTCAATTTAGTAGGGAAGGGTGAAAACACTATTTTTTACACTAGGATAATCAATTATTGGAATGATTGGCCAGTAAATGTTGTAAATTCAGTGAGCGTAAAGAGTTTTAAGAAACAGTTAGATAAGCACTGGGGGATCATCAATTGACAATAATTGGATTACACTGGCTAGTTAAGTAACTTATATTTTGTAATTTGTATATATTGTTGTTGCGTGGATGGGTTCGAAAGATTTGAAGCCAAAGCAGATCAAAACTTGCAGAAATTTATTCCAGTATAACTCTTCACAGATTCTCTTACAACTCCAGAATTTCTCGTTCTAGTAGACACAATACAGCTCTTTTCACAACAATAGAGCACAAAACAGCAGTTAAAAACTTGACAACACAACTGCTCAAATCGCTGCAAAAGACAATGCAATACAGTTCGCTGTATTGCATTTATACAGAATGCTCACTGAGACTCAGTATCTCAACTCAGTAATTCCAATCAACTCACCAGTCAACTAATTCAGTGACTCAAAATCAACTAACTCCCTAACCCAACTCGTGACCTGGCTTATATAGGGGAGGCGAACGTTCTTGAAATTTCTAGAGGTAGATATTTGGAGAACTTTCCAGATAGTAGTCGAAAAGTTCTAAACATGTACATGGAGACCGAAAATGTCGCCAAGTTTGGCGACATTTGGCGATTTCTCGCCAATTTGGCGATATTTCCATCACCATAATGTTAAATGCCCTGCTCCTTGTAAAACTCGCTTCCCAGCGTTATCTGTTTAAAACTCGTTATCAAGCGTTAAGACCCATATTGCCGGGAAGCAAACTAACGACGAACTATTGCACTGCCTTATGCGAAATGTACATAAATTTTACTATTTACAAAATTAACACTACGAAATATTTACAAATATACAAAAATTCGTAACAATATTTAATTTAGGTTATTTTGTTACTATATTTGGTTACTTATGTTTGCGTACTGTTGGTTTTTATAAAATTTGTCAGCTTGCATTATGTATTGCATTTTTCCAGTATGATTGTCAAACGTTGTGTCAACTTCGTATATTGTATTGTATAATCCTGTAACTATTGTACATTGTGTGTATGATCCTGTAACTATTCTATATTGTAGGTATGATCCTACAGCTATTGTATGCAAATTATTTTCTATTTCTATATACGTGTATATATATGTATATTTACTCGACCAACCCTGTTGGGCCATGAGCCTGTTGTTGGTCTTAAAATTTGTATTTGTATTTGAATCATCATTATTCCGTCGTAATCGTATTAACGTCGAAACAGCAATTTTATTTATAAAGCTTGGTTGCTAAGGAATGACGTCACTGTCATCATTCTCCGCTGCCCACTTGGCCACAAAATATTTTCCCTTCTTGGATAAAAAGACAACCGCTCAAACTGTTGATTCTGCAATGCGGATTGATTCTGTCAGTGCACTGGATAGTGAAACTAAAACATATTAGAACTTCAGAAGACGGCTGTGAATTATTACTGCAACTGCTGTTTATTACAATGAGAAGAAAGATGGAATTGCATTTTGATTTGTATAATTTTAATAATGATGTCTTGGTGAGTGTATTACAAATCAAATTTATTTTTGGAATTTTTATGCTTAAAAAAATCAATTTGAGTTAATTAATGAACTTTAATTGAATTGTTTAGTTTTGCTGTTTAACCAAATTGTCTTCTCAATTCACCGTTAAAATTATGTAGCTAATTTTATGTAAAAATTTTTCCAACTCCCAAATTTTTCTATCAAGTAACCTTTTAACTGCGGATTCCAATATCAAAAGAGCAAGCTAACATGAAATTGAGTGGTTTCAGCTGTAGTTATAACCAACAATAATTTGCTGATTTTCAGGCTGTCTGTTGGAAGTTTAAAGTTTTCATATTCGGACTATTCTCTATTATTCCGATCTTGAGCGTTTTTTCAGTTGATTTAAGGGGGTGCGGTACCGAAAATAAATAAAACTTTATTTATGTAAATTTTTTCGTCAAAAATTTACTTTATGTATGATATGCTATTTATATATCTTTGAGAAAATGTTTTTTTAAATATTGTGTTTTGTTATTTAAAAAAAATTTAAAAACCAAGAAAAATCCGTAATAATTGATGTTTGCGTATTTTGATATAAGTCAAGAAAAAATAAAAAAAAATTCAAAATGAAAGCTTTCTGTAATACATAATTATATAAAGAAAATTTTGTCTTCACAGAATTTTGATAGGTGAACTAAAAAAATTCTCAAAGTTAAAATATTGAAATTTTTGCTTTTTTTTTATGTTATCTTTTACGGCTCAAAATTATATTTTAAAACAGAATTAAAAAAAATAAAATTCTGCGAAGACAAAATATTTCAAACTATATAAATTAAATGCTCCAAAAATTTGAATAGCCAATTGTTAATGGTTCTGGAGATATATCGATTTGAATATGAAACATCTGTGAAAAACACTAGTGCTCGAAAAAAGCACTTTAAGCAGACGCTTCAAGGTGTTACGCCCATTAATGATGTTTAAATCACAGGTAATTTTGTGGCGTTCTAATCACCGGAGGAATAAGATAAAAACATCATTCTCTTCAGGAATGTATGAACTATTTTTTAAAATCAGAAAAAAAATTGGGATATTTGAAGAAATTTCGGTACTGGCAATAAAATAAATGGCAATAAAAATATCGTGACAAATTTTTTTATTTATTTATTATGTTCAAATGTGGTTTATTGTAATGTTTGTTTTCAAACTGATTTAACCAGTGTAAGAAGGGTGGGTAGACGCGGGGTGACGCGTCCCCCCACTTTTCAAGAAAATACCCATGCGTCCACCCACTTCTAAAACCATTGAAATCCTTCCCCTCACTTTTAAAAATACTCAATCCGTCTGAAAACTACTAAAGAAAAATAACATGAAACTTTGAATGTAGTGACACAGAGAAAAAGTGATTTAAAGTTTTCAAATGTTAAAAAAAATTAGTAATCTTATATATATATATCATTCTATTATAAATTTGTATTATACTACGTTGTACAAAGGTATAAGTATTTTTATTTACAAATAATGTTCATTTGTTCAACTTTTAACTTTGGAGGAACTTTTTTTAAATGTTTTGGAGGAAATTTCTATTCTTTTTTCAAATAAGATCAAACTGTTTTAAAAAAAAAATTAGAGTTCTTTATTAATTTAATTTCATGAAAGTATGCACATTTAGAAGTACTATTTTAATTAAAAGAAACTCAATATAAAATCTAAAATAAAAGAAATATAACTTCATTAATACGCTTTTATTAGCTTCAGATGTATGTTAGTATGTAACGGAATCTTTGAACATGATTTTGACCCCCTTCAATGCGTCGGATTAACTCGAAATTTGGCATACTTATTAAGGACCGATGACAATTCAACATTTAAAACAGTTTGACCCGTTATCCTTACTAGGATAATCAGGATTAGCGATTTTTTGTTTTCCTGAGACCCGGAGTGTCTGCGTCAATACCAATAAGGAAAACTACCAGGCGCGTTTGTCGCTTTATCACAAGGATTAGCTCGTGTTGCCCTTGCGCCGTTCAATTCCAACCAACCAACCTTCTCCGGAATCGAACCCTGGTGTGCCGTTTGAAATATTTGTCGTTTGAACGACAGTTATACAAAGCTTGTTTTTTTAGTCGCATTATCCTTACCAGGATCTTCAGGATTAGTGATTTTTCATATTCAGAGACACAGTATTGTTTTGTGCCAAGTAATACGGTGTGTACTAAGGCATACACATGACTTAAATTTGAGACAAGCATGTGACTATTGGCAGAAACAACTGGAGAGTTTTGTACACTAACTAAAAAAAAATTAGAGTTTACAGAAAAAAATAATTAATAGTTTAAAAACTAAAAAAACACGCTTTAATAGAAAACCAAACTAAAAAGTAGAAAATAATTAATAGTTTAAAAAACTAAAAAATACGCTTTAATAGAAAAGTGAACTAAAAAGTAGAAAACAATTTAAAATAAG
This sequence comes from Linyphia triangularis, assembly GCA_963978545.1. Lineage (NCBI taxonomy): Eukaryota > Metazoa > Arthropoda > Arachnida > Araneae > Linyphiidae > Linyphia > Linyphia triangularis. Next base: position 2,209,458 of record OZ021726.1, read on the forward strand.
TTTGAAATAAGAATAGAGTGATTAACAAGAAATATTTATTTTATCGTAAAAAAGCGTGGGGTGCTTGATGTCAATTGTTGAAAATATTTAAAGACAGATATTGGTAAAAGTAGAGCCATTATGAAAATATCTTAAAAAGCACCCCACGTTTTTTTACGATAAAATAAATATTTCTCGTTAATCACTCTATTCTTATTTCAAACTTATTTAAAATTATTTTCTACTTTTTAGTTCACTTTTCTATTAAAGCGTATTTTTTAGTTTTTTAAACTATTAATTTTAAAATCTGTTACTTTCAACTAAAAATCCCAAGTCGCAGAATATCCATTAAAATAACAAACAATTTGGACTTTGGTTCAATGCTAGTGTTAGGAAATATAAATTATTTCCTGACTAGTTAGTATTTTTATTGTAAAATGCGAAATTATAAAATTTATGGTGGGCGGGGGATACACTTGTCTTCAACTTTTGGGCATCCCCCCCCCCACTTTTTTCCCCCCACTTCTACCACTGGATTTAACGCAAACAATTAAGGTATACTTATAGGTTTCAACATTTTTTTTTTAATTTTCAATTTAAAAATTAGACCTTTGCACCTTGAAAAGTACATTATTTGCTAAACTGTTTCCAATAACATTTTTTTTTTTTTAATTTCTTCAATTTTAATAATTAATTAACATTTAATCCACTAATTAGGCTAATTTCGAACGGTAATGACGAAAATTCTAATTAACCCACAGATACAATTTTGGTGTTCAATAATGCGGCATACCCTGCTCTATGTTTTGACCCTATTAACAGAACTTTACAGTGTGTATATTTTGTGATATCTTGCTTAAAGTGAATCTATTAGAAAAATCAAAGTTTTTTTATACAGAATCTTATCTTTAAAATTCAATTAAAAAAAATATTTATTTACAAATCACTTAGTATTTAGGGTCAAAACATTCAACAATGTATGCTGATTATATAGCAAGAAACAAATTTAAAAAAATATTATTTAAACTGGTGTTATTACTGTTTGAATGAAATGCAAAATAGAAAAAACTACAATCTGGGAATAACTTTTAAAAAAGTATTTTTTATATAAAAAACTGTTGTTATTATTATACTAATTATTATATTTTCCTTTTTAGTATGATTCTCCATCATAGGGTTTCCTTCTTTTGTATTGTTTTTATTTTGTTTTGTTTTTTACGGCCTTACAAATCTTCCCCGATTTTTGCAATTTGAAGCCTATACGTATACCTTAGCATTGAAAGTATTCAGAAATGTATTAGAAGTGTAATTTACCCGCACAGAGCAGCGATCTTCTTGCTATATGTTGTGTTTAGATGATGCAGTGGTTATGTTATCAACTAATTCCTGTTAGCTTCTTCTCACGGTATAGTGGTTAGCATGCTAGCTTCTAGATCGCAAAGGTTGCGGGTTCCGAGTCCCGTGTTAGGCATGGGTGTTTGTAAATGTATGTTGGCTTGTCTAATGACGAATGTTTCGGCGCATTATAGCCCTAGTGTTGCTGACGGCGGCAGATAATCTGAAAACAACCAACCAACCTATTAGCTTCTTATTGAAGAAAAATAATTAAGCTTAGCAACTACCGACTACCTTAACTCAATGGTAGAAGTGGTGGGGAAAAAATGGGGGAACGCCCAAAAGTTGATGACGACTGCACCCCCCCCCCCCATTCCCCATTTTCAACCATAAATTTTATAATTTCGTAGCTTATAATAAAAATACTAACTAGTAAGGAAATAATTTAAACTTGCTAAGACTATACTAAACTTCAACTTAACTACACATCACTTAGACGGTAGATCGTAACAGTGCTCATAGGTATTTAATCCAATTTGGCTGAGTGAAGACATAATTCTCGCCCAAACCTTATAGCCTTTTGTTCTCTACAGGGTTGTGGTTTGGCGAACGTTATGCTTTCACGCCGCCAAAATGGATTAAATACCTATGAGCACTGTTACGATCTACCGTCTAAGTGATGTCTAGTTAAGTTGAAGTTTAGTATAACATTGAACAAGGATCCAAAATCTATTGTTATTTTCATGAATATTCTGCGACATAGCTCTTTTATTTGGAAGTAAGCGATTAAGTGAAGTAATAATTCAACATTATATACATAACTGTTTATTTAGATTTAAGGGGGTCCGGTACCAAAAATAAAAAAAAACTTTACTTATGTGCATTTTTATGTCAAAAATTTATTTTATGTATGAGATACTATTTATATATTTTTGAGAAAATGTTTTTTTAAATATTGTGTTTAGTTATTTTAAAAAAATTTAAAAACCAAGAAAAATAAATGATAATTGATGTTTGCGTATTTTGATATAAGTCAAGAAAAAATAAAAAAAAAATTCAAAGTGAAAGCTTTCTGTAATACATAATTATATAAAGAAAATTTTGTCTTCACAGAATTTTGATAGGTGAATTAAAAAAAAAAAATTTTAAAATTCTCAAAGTTAAAATATTGAAATTTTTGCTTTTTTTTTTATGTTATCTTTTACGCTAAATGTTATATTTTAAAACAGAATTAAAAAAATAAAATTCTGCTAAGACAACATATTTAAAACTATATAAATTAAATGCTCCAAAAATTTGAATAGCCAATTGTTAATGGTTCTGATGATATATCGATTTGAATATGCAACGTCTGTGAAAAACATTAGTGCTCGAAAAACGCACTTTAAGCAGACGCTTCAATGTGTTACGCCCATTAGTGATGTTTAAATCACGGGTAATTTTGTGGCGTTCTAATCACCGGAGGAATAAGATGAAAACATCATTCTCTTCAGGAATGTATGAACTATTTTTTAAAATCAGAAGAAAAAAATTGGTGATTTTTGAAAAAATTTCGGTACTGGATCCCTTTAAATAGTTTATAAATGTGCAGGCCCAACCTGGATCCTCTCAGGGGGTGGTGGACCAACTTTCTAGAAGGCGCCAGCCCCTTTCCCAACCTATTAACCGACCCATTTTGGCTTGAGCTACACAGCGTCAGACATAGGTTGGAGGCCTACCTCCAACCCACAATCCTCAGACATGTACAAATGAAGGAAAGAGTGAAACCCATTGTTTACATGCACATAATTCTTAAGTACATTGCAAATAAATGTAAATATAAATGATATAGGTCACTGAACGATATATCTATCGTAATAACCCATCATAATTTTCTCTATTGTTTCGAATTTTTGTATATTTGTAAATATTTCGTAGTGTTAATTTTGTAAATAGGAAAATTTATGTACATTTTGCATAAGGCAGTGCAATAGTTCGCCTTTAGTTTGTTTCCCTGCAATGAATCTCTTGATGCTTGATAACGAGTTTTACAGAGGTAACTCTGGGAAGCGAGTTTTAAGGAGCAGGGCATTTAACACTATGGTAATGGTAATCTCGCCAAATTGGCGACGGTTTTGGCGACTAATTTTTGTCGCCAAATTTGGCGAGAAATCGCCAAATGTCGCCAAACTTGGCGATATTTTCGGTCCCCATGTACATGTATAGAACTTTTCGACTACGATCTGGAAAGTTCTCCAAATATCTATCTCTAGAAGTTTCACGTATGTTCTTCTCCCCTATATAAGGCTGACCAAGAGAGCGGGGAAGTTAGTTGAGTCGATTTTGAGTCACTGAGTGAGTTGTTAGCTGAGTCCGTTAGTTGACTTCATTTACTGAGTCTCAGGGAGCATTCCGAGTAGTTCCAAAACGTTCAACAAATTATTAAAAGCATTATGGTTGGTTGTATTTAGATTATCTGGCGCTGTCAGCAATACGAGGGCTATAATGCGCCGAAACATTCGTCATTAGACAAGCCAACATACATTTACAAACACCCATGCCTAACACGGGACTCGGAACCCGCAACCTCGCGGTCTAGAAGCCAGCACGCTAACCACTATACCGTTTGGTCGGCTAAAAGCATTTATGGAACGTAGAACTTGACAAATTCTTGTTCTCCAGTCAAGGGAACATTATATTTATATCCAATGATTATGCACAGAATAAGTTATTTTTGAAGAAAGTGTTCTAGAACAACCATCTCTCACACTCACTGAATCGTCATTTTCACCCTAACTGTAAAATACAGTTCTGAAACTATTCGCCTCACTTAGAAATAGTTGAAGAACTCGGAAACAATTATGGGGGCAGCCTTGAATATTTGCACGGGGGGTGCACGACTAGATTTTTATCAAAAATCATTAATTTTGTTTAATGTTAATTAATAATTATGCTTTATAAATTATACTCTTTGAGAATAGTTAAAAAAATTCATGGTATATATTTCTGAAAGCGCAACCCTGTTAAAGAGAAAAAATGTTTTTGTCACGATTTTTTTTATCATTCAACTAGATCTCATGGCATTCAAGAAACAGCGTTTAGATCAGAGGGTAACGAAGATTCAAAAATGCAGAAGAGTAGCATTTTATTATTTGTTCCAAGTTCCGGAAATAATGAAAAAAAAAAACTCAAAATGAAATACAAAAGGCAGTATTGGATATGTTCACTTCCAATAATCCAAGACAACAGGCGCCAGAAAATCATCACACAAGTAGCTAACGACATAGAAAAGAAACAGAAGACTAAAATAATAGAAAAATAATTGCGCATCGTAACATAAACAGTATAAACGGCATATGTGCTTTCTTAACACCCAGAGGTGTAGTGTAAAATAAAAAGGTTGTGGGAACGCTATGTCGCATCGTTACAAACGTTTATTATTTTTTCTGTGAGGATGCGGGGGGGGGGGGAGTAAAAATGACAACTAAGAATAAATAACTTTATTAATACTACTTTAGTAATTTCAAAACAAACTACATGCACCTGAAAAATACATACGTCAGTTCATTTCTAATGAAGTAGCATTAAAACATTGAAAGACAGAGAGGGGAAGGGGAGTCTAATTCATTAATCATCATCACCATGTGCGGGTTGCCGCGCCTCTTTCAAGTGTTTTGCAAATACTTGAGCTTGCCTGCCCAACTCATCTATATAGATGGCTCAGCTCTGAAGTTGTGGATCGAAGGCATAGTTCTCACAAAAGAACTTTTTAATTTTCTTACTTGACTTTTCGTTAAGTGTCACGTAAAGAAAAGAAGAAAAAAAATTCAGGTGTGGGAACGCCGTTCCTCCTTCAAAAAAGGTAAAGGATCGCCGTTCCCACGCGTTCCCGTGTATTCCTTTCCCCCATATTTTTTTTTCCAAGAGCCAAGGGGGTGCAAATGCACCCTCCTGGCGGCGCCAATGGATACAATTTGGCGCCGAGTGAAACGACGCACCGGGAAATGTCCTGGTGGTCCAGGACGAGCCTGTAAATGTGCACACCTTCCTGCCTTAACTACTGATTGATTTTTCTTTAGTCAAATTCATGGCACAGAGGCAAAACAGTATCTAGTATGTATGTAAAAAGACTTGGATTACATTCTCGTTTGTGGCAGAATGCAATCCAATATAAAAATGAGTAAATTCGGCTGTGATTATGACCGACAATCATGTGTTGATTTTCAGGATGACTGTCGGATGTTTCCCAATTTTCATCAATAGGAATTCGAGATTCGGACTATTCTCAGAAGTTCAGATCTTGTACGTTTTAACTTTGGGGTTTGATTAAGGGGGGGTATGGTACCGAAATTTCTTCGAAAATCCCAAATTTTTTTTCCCGATTTTAAAAAATAGTTCATACATTCCTGAAGAGAATGATGTTTTTATCTTATTCCTCCGGTGATTAGAACGCCACAAAATTACCCGTGATTTAAACATCACTAATGGGCGTAACACCTTGAAGCGTCTGCTTAAAGTGCGTTTTTCGAGCACTAGTGTTTTTCACAGATGTTGCATATTCAAATCGATATATCTCCAGAACCATTAACAATTGGCTATTCAAATTTTTGGAGCATTTAATTTATATAGTTTGAAATATTTTGTCTTCGCAGAATTTTATTTTTTTAATTCTGTTTAAAAATATAATTTTTAGCGTAAAAGATAACATAAAAAAAAAGCGAAAATTTCAATATTTTAACTTTGAGAATTTTTAAAATTTTTTTTAGTTCACCTATCAAAATTCTGTGAAGAAAAATTTTTCTTTATATAATTATATTATGTATTACAGAAAGCTTTCACTTTGAAATTTTTTTTATTTTTTCTTGACTTATATCAAAATACGCAAACATCAATTATTATGAATTTTTCTTGGTTTTTAAATTTTTTTTAAATAACAAAACACAATATTTAAAAAAACATTTTCTCAAAGATATATAAATAGTATCTCATACATAAAATAAATTTTTTGACGTAAAAATGTACATAAATAAAGTTTTTTTTATTTTCGGTACCGCACCCCCTTAAAGAGGCAGTCGTAATATCATTCCCTATACTCGCTATGTTATATTCTTCTAGCCCAGTGCATTTAGAAACTATTTCTTCGAAAACCTTGACATTTAGAAAGTAGGTACGAAAAAGATCACTAAATGAATAGACATAAATTTTAAAACTCCACAATTGAGTCGAATACTTTTTATTTTATATTTGAAATCCTTACGTCAATGCATATGCCAGTGGCTCCACCTGGTTTTGTCTTTTGCTATTTTAATTTCCATTTATAAATTAGATCGACATTATATGAAAACAATTTATATCATATCATTAAGTGATCTTTTTTATACCTACTTACCAAATATCAAGGCTTTGTACAGTACACCCAAAAAAAAATTTATTCCGAACCGATGGCTATACCTTGTATTCTAATCAATGAAATAACAAAAGTCAAGTACCTTTGTAAATTGTGAAAGGTCTTTATTAATTAATTGTATATAATTTTTTAATCATGAGGGGGCATCTTCATATTAAAACTAAACCAAACTTTCAAAAGTTCAATAGCAACCCCATAATATTATACCATATTTAGATTTAGAATCCCAAAAAACCTCTAAAAAGCAAATTTCATAATTCTCCAATGAGTTGGAAGTAATTTAAATGATGTTAAAATAATAATAATAATAATAATAAATTAATGTTAGAAAGACAATTTGTTTTTTTTGGCCATAAATTCTTATATAGTTAATATATTTTAGCAATTTTTATTACAAAGGATAGATTGGTTAAGGCCAAACATAAATAACATGCAACTTTTGCATTAAACAGTTTTTTTAATTATTAATTAATAAAACAAGTTCTTAATTTTTTTTAAACAGAAACATATCTTTTTTTCTTCTATTACAATTGTCATGGTCGAAAACCCCTGAAGAATTTTTTTCATTCCATTTTGACTTTTGGTTCTCGATATTTTACAAAAATGTAAAAAAGCTCACTTTAAGGGACCGCATAATAGATTATGTCTTGAAGCATGCAAAACGTTTCGATTCTTCCCCGTGATAAAGAAATTTGCCCTCAAAATCGGCCAAAACATTTTCTCTCATAAGTGACGTGTTTCTCAACATAATGAACTGAAATTTGGTATCTAGGGTAAACGAAGTATTCTAAATCAAATGAAAACATAAAAAATAAGGGTTCGTATTGAAATTTTTAAAGATAGAGTTAAATTTACTTAGTATACGGCCCCCTAAGATTAAACAAAACGTTAATGGATTAACGGATAACAAAACATTTTGGTGCAAACCGCAAGATTCTACGGTAATTAGAACCGAAGATATAGCCATCGTTCGTATTCCTTTTTGCGTACTGTACCAAGTAGTTTCTAAATGCACTGGGCTAGAAGATTGTAACATAGCGAGTATAGGGAATGATCCTCACTAGGAATTCATCATAAATGATTGATGTAAAGCCTTATCATAAAAGTTACAATTCTTTTTTATTTTTTAGTTTATAATATTCAAATGTGGCATATTGTTGTGTTCGTGATTAAACTGCACTGGGAATCACACAATTGTTATTGAAAGTACTACAAAATTCTTTAGAAATTTGATTTACCTTCTCAAAAAAATGAACCTTTGAAAGCTTTTACTCACAAGGAATTGAAGTTACTCTATGATTATTAGGTGGTCCACTAATGTGAGACTGATTTTATGAATTTTATTGAATATCCAATAAACATATAAATTGTTCAATCCTCTGTGAGTGACTGAGTTTGAAGAGTTCATTTTAAAAAATAAGTAGTTTGTAGTGATCTAGTCAACGTTACTTGAAAATGAGACAGCAGAGATCTCTTTTGTCTGGTGAATAGAGTACTTGCCTGGGAAACCAAAGGTCTCACGATCTATGCCCAGCGATCGCAAAAAGCTACTACCCTTTACTACACTTCTACGTTTAAGTTACTACACTTTATTTCACTTCTTGGTATTGTTGCACAAATTGTCTGTATATAGTGTAAATAGTGACGTATTATTTTAAAATTCTATTGTAATTTATTTTATTTTATTTATTAACAGCGATAATACAGGTTAGAAAAAGGTGGCAACACCTAAAGCAATCGAGAAATTTCGAGATGTTTCTTTTTCGACCAATCGGCTGGATATTTCGCGAATGTTTTCTCGCGCCAAGTATAAATAAGACTGGAGTTCGGGAAAGTTTTCAGATTGACTTCGGACTTCGATGAAAGCTGATCGCTTTGTTTACCTATTGGAGTGAGCTTGTATAATTGCTGTATTCGAAGTTGTTTTTGTTGAAGCTTCAGAGTGATTACACTGTTGCCTTTGAATAAATTTTGTGAGTTTTCTGAAGTGAATAAATAGTAGTTTTTATCTTAAAAACTGTGCCATCATTGTCAGTGGAAAAATTCATAACAGTATAAAGCATGAAAAAAATATATATTTTCATTATAAATGACTTAATTATTTACTTTTTTTCCCAGCCATAATTTCTTATGGTAATCAGTTTGTTCTAAAAATTTCTTGAAAGTAATTCCTAATCTATTTCTGAATTTCTCTTTTCCAGCTGCGTCTTCACTATCTCCTCTATGCCGCTGCAAAAAATCAAGTCGAAAATTTCAAGTAAGCTGTAAACACTAAGGGTGTGGAACATCGCACAACTTTCTATTACACTATATTACTGATGTGGATTTGTGTCATTTACCGTTTTTATATTTTCATTATTCATTTAGCAAAAATGACCAGATTGGCGATATTTTTTGCGATAATTCTTGTATGGGTCTTAAAAGGGTCCAGTACCGAAATTTCTTCAAAAATCCCAAATTTTTATTTTTCTGATTTAAAAAAATAGTTCATACGTTCCTGAAGAGAATGATGTTTTTATCTTATTCCTCCGGTGATTAGAACGCCACAAAATTACCCGTAATTTAAACATCACTAATGGGCGTAACACCTTGAAGCGTCTGCTTAAAGTGCGTTTTTCGAGGACTAGTGTTTTTCATAGATGTTGCATATTCAAATCGATAAATCTCCAGAACCATTAACAATTGGCTATTCAAATTTTTGGAGCATTTAATTTATATAGTTTTAAATATTTTGTCTTCGCAGAATTTTATTTTTTTAATTCTGTTTTAAAATATAACATTTAGCGTAAAAGATTACATAAAAAAAGCAAAAATTTCAATATTTTAACTTTGAGAATTTTTTAACATTTTTTTTAATTCACCTATCAAAATTCTGTGAAGACAAAATTTTCTTTATATAATTATGTTTTACAGAAAGCTTTCACTTTGAAAAAAAAAATATTTTTTCTTGACTTATATCAAAATACGCAAACATCAATTATTATGATTTTTCTTGATTTTTAAATTTTTTTTAAATAACTAAACACAATATTTAAAAAAACATTTTCTCAAAGATATATAAATTGTATCTCATACATAAAATAAATTTTTGACATAAAAATGTACATAAATAAAGTTTTTTTTATTTTCGGTACCGGACCCCCTTAAAGAAAAAGAAAAAAATCTTCGCCAAATTGCTGATTTTTGTGATATATTTTTCTATAATTCTTATATTATCCTTTCTTATAAGTGAAACTGAGACGAGAAGTAAAAGCAGTAGTTGAATCGTTTTGGGCTATGCGCTTGCTTTCCCTCAGTCTGGTGTCAGGGACATTAGTGAAGCAGGTGGATCACTGATTCTCAACCTTTTTTTTTTTTTTTTTGTCGCGGCACACTTTTAACGATTTCAAAATTTGGCGGCACACAAAGAAAAAGATAAGTTTAAAAGTTGTTTACTTACCAATAATACACTGTGCTAAGGCGTCTTCTCACTTTAGGCACCTCGAAAATAGGCTATTTTCGCGATTTTTTTTCGAGGATTTTTGCAAACAATTATGGGATAAAATGGATCCTATATAATAAACACATCTTTCAAGTACAAGACATTTTTTATTTTTATTTTTTTGAACAATTATTATAATAAAACAGTAGCATCGAAAAACCCGTGTAGAAATGTAATGTTCGTGGCTTGTTGATGAAATTTCGGAAACTATCCGGCCGATTGTCATGAAATTTGAATGACATATTCTTCATAGTTATGGCTATAGCGCATATCATCGGATTTTTGAAATTTTGATTTGAAGTATTTTTTTTTTACAAAAAACTGCAAAAAAACGCGTTTTTTTTTTTACTTTTTCGAAAAACGTGCGCCATTTTGTTATTTTCGCGAATATCAAAAATCTGATGATATGCGCTATAGCCATAACTATGAAGAATATGTCGTTCAAATTTCATGACAATCGGCTGGATAGTTTCCGAAATTTCATCAACAAGCCACGAACATTACATTCTTACACGGGTTTTTCGATGCTACTGTTTTATTATAATAATTGTTCAAAAAAATAAAAAAATAAATTTTTCTTGTACTTGAAAGATGTTTTTATTATATAGGATCCATTTTATCCCATAATTGTTTGCAAAAATCCTCGAAAAAAAATCGCGAAAATAGCCTATTTTCGAGGTGCCTAAAGTGAGAAGACGCCTTAAATAGTTTATAATAATAATTTCGAATGTAAAATAAAATAATATAATATGTACTACAAAAACAACAGTATGTTTATTAAGGGATTAATTACAAATGAATTATAAGAATAATTTTAATGAGAAATTTGAGCTTGATGTTTTTTTATAATTTCATTTATATTTAGTCGTAAAAACGACAATGCTTCTCTCATATCGTTTTCTACATTTAACAGTCTCGATCTTTTTTTTTTCGTTTTTATGTTGGTTAATACTGAAAAAATCACACAAATAAGATGTAGAAAATTGTAATAATATTTTTAAAGCTTTTTTGGCTATCGTGGGATAATCGCATCTAATGTTAATCCAAAATGAATTAATTGATTCTTCTGAATATTTTAACATTAAATTGATCGAAGTGATCTTTGAAATCGCCCGCGGAATTCGTGGGAAACAGTCTCAACGGATGAGCTTTCCAAACATCAGACAACAAGACGCACACTCACACACCTGCAGAGGGTTCTATGTAAAAAACTAGAGTAAAAAAAGGTCAAAAACGAGACACAGAGAAATATGTAACGAAGCGGTAAAAGTGGAAAATCTTCGTTACAATATTCATACATATATAAGTACTTTTCTTTAAGTTAAACTTTACTCGTAATAAAAAAAAAGAATAATAATTTTTACTATATACATTTCTAAAATTTGGCGGCACAGTGGTTGAGAATCACTGATGTGGATACTGAAAAACCCATGTGTGGAGAATCTTTAGTGAAGCATGTGGATACTGAAAAACCCATTTGTGGAGAATCTTTAGTGAAGCATGTGGATACTGAAAAACCCATGTGTGGAGAATCTTTAGTGAAGCATGTGGATACTGAAAAACCCATTTGTGGAGAATCTTTAGTGAAGCATGTGGATACTGAAAAACCCATGTGTGGAGAATCTTTAGTGAAGCATGTGGATACTGAAAAACCCATTTGTGGAGAATCTTTAGTGAAGCATGTGGATACTGAAAAACCCATGTGTGGAGAATCTTTAGTGAAGCATGTGGATACTGAAAAACCCATGTGTGGAGAATCTTTAGTGAAGCATGTGGATGCTGAAAAACCCATGTGTGGAGAATCTTATACCGACACGATGCACATCCTTATCACCAGCGATTGGTGCAAGAGCTTTTGCCCGGGGATGAAAATAGACGGTTTGATTTCTGGAATTTCATCATGATCAAGCTAGAATTGGATTCATCATTTTGGGAATAACATTCTATTTTATGATGTGTGCACGTTTTCAAGAACTGAGGTAGTAAATAGGCAAAACACACACTTTTGGTCTCTGCAAAATCCTCATGTAATCCGACAAAACAAGCATCAACTGCGATGGTCCGTTAATGTTTGGTGTGGCATATGGAAGGGAGCGTTTGTAGGACCTTTCATTTTGCTGATACATTAACAGGTAAAAAGTAAGCGAACCTGCTAAAGGGTCCCTTATCCGACTTTCTAGATTACCATGTCGTGTTAGCAGACCTTAAGGTAGTAGTCTGGTAACTTGGGTTCAAAAAATCGAAAAAAATTTTTTGCTTAATTTGAAAGTACAATGTCTTGAGAATATACTGTGAAAATTTCAGACAGAAATTCGAAATATTTCGGGAGTTATAACGAGTTTCCTAGAGCGCCTCGGAGTCCAACCTTTAAGGTCGACCGGCAGCTGCAACCGCTTGGACCCTTCTATTGTTTGCGCTTTTAGTATATTTAAGTTAAAATTCACAGTACTCTGTTAGTATTTGATCGTACGTTGACACGTAAGCATCTAAGATGGATAGGAAAGGAAAGAAACGTGGTACGAAAAGTCCTGGAGATCCAGGCATTAAACGCGTTTTTCTCAAAACATTGTTTTTCAGGTCGGCCCGGGTCCTAACTTTTTTTCTACTGAATCGATTGCTTTCAAATTTTAACAGGCTGTTCTACACACTTATAGTTCTCGTCGGTACTAACGAGAATTTTTTTCACCCCTAACTTTTTATTTTACAACCCTTTCTTTGCTAAAATAAAAAGGACTTTTTTTTTCAAAGTCCGCCATTTTGTTATTTACCCTTGAAATTTAACTTCAGTAGTTCCGATCAGAATGACATGTCTATAGATTAAGAATAATCAAGAATATTTGATTTCAGATAACATCAAGAGCCAAAATCACCCGGGCCACCCGTGCATTTTTTTTTTTTTTTTTTTGAGGTTCCAACTTCGAGTGACAATAATAATAGTAATAAACTATTAAATTTTTTCAAATAAATTTTTTTTATATTTTCAATATGTAAATAAAAACACTCTAAATATTCAAGATGATTCATTTTTATTTTCCTATAAAAAACCACCCTCCAAAGAAGTCATGAAAATAGGCATAAGTTACCAGACTACTACCTTAAAAAGATGTGGTTTCAACAGGATGGTGTACCACCCCCACAAGGCAGCTTCCTGCCTAACAATACTACACAACATGTTTCAAGACAACATTATAGGCTATGGAGGTCCGGTAGAATGGCCTCCTTGATCTTCAGATCTAAATCCTTTAGATTTCTTTCTTTCGCGATTTTTGAAAAGCAAGGTCTATGAAAAAGAATCGACGAGTCAATTAGATTTGCAGAATCGAATTTTATCCTCTGTCAGGTTATTTCTTCTGTAATGTTGAAGATGAATTTGAATGACGTGTGCGCTTAGGTATTTTAGTCGAAGGAAAACACTTCGAGCATATGTAATTAAGAAAGAGGTTATTTATTCTTTTCACTTTGTTCATTTCGATCTCCTTTTATTATTGTTTGTGTTAACATAAAGTGATTATGTTATTATTCTGATTATGTTATTATTTAAAATTAAAATTGTTTATAAGTTTGTTTGCTGTTTATTATGTGTTGCACAATTTGTAACTTTTTTTTTTTAAAGCAGTTTCTAGTCAAAAATCAGAATGTTTTAGGCTACGAACAACAACTTGTTTGCCATAGTCAAACCTAGTCTAGAAGCTCGTTGTTATCCTGATAGGACGGTATTTTCTCATTTCAATTTATGTACGGGCCCATTAAATAGAGTTAAAACTTTAAACTCCAATAACACCGTGGCTATTGGTCAAACAAATTTCGATTTTTTTATTTTTTTTTATTTGAAATGTTTTTTCATGGGCAACATTTTTCTAAATATGAGTTGGGAGATCTGGAGACCATATATTAATTTTTATACCAACCCTTTCCTAACTTAAAAACTATTCAGTCAAAATATTTTAACGATTTAAAACATTTCTTCAATTGGGACTATGCACCTAGGACCAACGGTGTCAAATCAAAAGGCAGTGGGTTGCCAGACGAAAAAGTTTGTTCTCTTTTTGGCTAGTTATGACGTATTTGTCAATCGGATTTTAGTTCAACTCATTCCAAGTCGATTTTTGATCAGTTTCGGCCATTTTTACCACGGCAGACCAGTGCATTCGTAATCTACTCACTTTTCTCCAATTTCTATAAAAAATTCAGAATGATGTTCGATGGGGTCCAAAAATTGCAGTCGTCTCTCGGACTAATCGTAAACATATCGAAGAACGTTTATAACTAGCTATACTTATAAAATATCGATGGAACTGACTTCATTCCACAACTATGTATATTTCAATTTTAATTTTTACTCTTATTCCAGATAAGAGAAAATAAACATTTCCGGATCGTATGGGTCCTCTTCCTTAGTTCCTGCCTCCGTTCATCTTCACCTTGGCCTTCCAGTAAATGAGGATAGTATCAACATCGCCGCTGTACTTGGCATTCGATTTTCAATGTAAGATGTAAACTATACAGTAAATTCTCATAAAAACTTGGGAAGTTTGTGCTTGTAAATCAAAGCCCGTAACCATCCAGTTGAACACGTACAATTTACTTGAAAATAGACGGTAAAAAAAATCTAAAAATTTCAAATATTTTATAGCCAACTAACATTTTTAAAAACTTTTTTTTTGTTGCTTATAATTAAAAATTTGAATAATTTACTTTTGAGTGATTTTCTAAAGCAGAAAAAAGAAAAGAAAGAAAAAAAATAAAAAAATACTAATGATAGACTAAAATTTTAATCCTTCTATAGAAACAATATATTTTTATAACATTTTTGACGTCACTCATCCAAATTCACAAAATTCTATTAAATTCAAATTTGAATAATATAACCCATAAAAATAAAGTTTTTAATATAAATCCTTTATATGTATTGCCAATTTTTACGTGCAATTGTACTTCTTCAGCTCAGATAGAGTTTTCATAGTGTTTGACCACTAAGAACATAAAATCCATTCCGAACTATTTAATAACTTCTTTTTCCCCTAAAAACTCGATTGAATACATTGTCATCTACAACGAGTCAACGATTTACAAAAGCTGATAAGTCTGACTTAAGGTAATTTAAACACATATCTTGTATTTATTTTAATTAAAAAAAATTTGGCAACAGGAAAGAGCTTCAACAATGATCAGTTAAAATTATTTCACTGGCGTTGCTACGCAACGCGAAGTTAAATTGACTGGACTTCACTCCATAATGATTTTATGCATTCATGTTCAATTATCTTCTGTTTGTTTTGATTAAAACAATTTTGGCAATGGGAAAGAGTTCCAACAAATAATCGGTTTAAAGCTTGGCGTCCACTATCGCTAATCAGAGCAGATCAGAGCGGAGTGGATTAGAGACAATTACAAGGCTGCCAATGTCTACTATAGCACGAGCCTCGAGCTACAATGGACGTTGACAGCATTGTAATTGGCTCTAATCCACTCCACTCTAATCTGCTCTGCTTAGCGATAGTGGACGCCAAGCTTAAATTGGATTTATTGGTATTCCGGAGCGATTATAGAAGCGTGTGTAAAAGCGACGTTTTAGTAAGAGTTGCAGCCCCAAAATTTGATAGAATGAATTATCATCGACATCAAATCTATCTTCCAAGTCTCAGCCTGATTAGATGACGGAAAGGGGGTAATTTTGGCCTCCGCAGATTTGTCCTCCATCGACAAACATACCCACACACAAAATCGAAGTTAATATAAAGGATTTAAAAAACTTTCAATTAACAGTGATTGGATAACAAAAAATTTATAGAGTGAGTGAATTGGGAGTTGTACCGATTGCATGGGTCAGACTCCAATATCCTAAACAGAGGGAAAGATACCGGAG
The DNA here is from genome assembly GCA_963978545.1 of Linyphia triangularis. Taxonomy (NCBI): domain Eukaryota; kingdom Metazoa; phylum Arthropoda; class Arachnida; order Araneae; family Linyphiidae; genus Linyphia; species Linyphia triangularis. The sequence goes on from OZ021726.1 coordinate 2,225,505, forward strand.
TTCATGTTCAATTAAAACATAAACTTATTATTACCAATAGACTGCGCGTTCCCACTTCAATTATACAACGAGAATGAAACCAAAATGAATCACATGAGTAGGGACTTTTTGGCAGATTTCTCCTCACTCAGGCGATAAACATATTTATGAGTGTACTGTAAAACCTTAACTAAATAGAAAATTTAAAAAATAGCACTTACTTGTGAAAGGAGCCTCCTTTCTGGAATTTTTCTTTGCAACCAAATGCAGAACAATATTTCACCATTTTTCTTGTATTCACGTACTTTCCGTCAGACGCATTTCGGCGTTTTCCATTGGAATGAGTGGTTTATCTCCTTCGTCTATCAGTCACGTGGTTTTTAATTTGGTTACACGAGGTTACTCTAAACCTGCGGTCTAGCAACCAACAATACAAGACAACTACGTCGTAAAATTAATCCTTTATCTAATAATCTTATTATCCTTTATCGCCTGAGTGAGGAGAAATCTGCCAAAAAGTCCCTACTCATGGGATTCATTTTGGTTTCATTCTCGTTGTATAATTGAAGTGGGAACGCGCGGTCTATTGGTAATAATAAGTCTATGAATTAAAATTATAGATTAAAAATACAGAATCCGAATTGGCAGAGTTCAACAAAATTCGTGAAATCTGCGTGAACACGCATTGAAAATCAATTTTACCCCATAGATTTAACCTCATGCGTTAATTCACTCATCGGCACATCATGCCTAAATTTTTCAAAATAATGCTCCATTTTATAAAATTACAGTAGAACCTCCATTAACCGACTTAATTCGGACCGAAGATGGGTCGGATAAGCGAAAATGCCGGATAATAGAGAGTTTTAAAAAATAATTAAAAGTAAATTATTTCCATTTATTGAATGCAGGGCTTTTAATGTTTTTTTTTTTTTTTTATAACATAATTGTTGGAAATGAGTTTTTGTTGTCGTAATCTTGATAATCGTTGTTTCGCGATTCTGTCCCGAAGTCTTTTTAAAAGCAATAGTTCAGTTTGATCTGCATATGATTATTGCTCTAACCATATGTCAGTCCTTTTGAAAAACGGTCAGAAGCCTCACCATTACTTATGCAAATTTAGTGTAAAGGAAAATATTCCGGTTTTAAAAAGGGCAAATGATTTATTACTGATTTGGGAGATTTTTGATGTCGACTAAAGGATGGTCGGTTAACAGAGAGTTCCGGATGAAAGAGGGACGGTTAATCGAGGTTCTACTGTAGATATCATACTAGCCATTTTTCAATGGGCGACGCTACTTCCCTGCCTTATATCTTTAAAAAAAGCGCCCTTTTTTGAAAAAAAAAAAAATAATCAAAATTTTCGTTTATTTTCCAGTGGAATGAAATATGCGGATCACCCTCTCCGAAATTGCCTGTCACGCATGCGCATTCATACCTGCCTCGCACAGACCAGTGACGAACTGGAGTTATTGAATGGCAGAATGGCTGCTGATACCACGTGCATCATTAGTATTTGGATTGTAGGGGGCCGTCCCGCAAATTGCCTTTTACTTCGCCGTCATTTGCTCAACAGTTTTTTCGGGACACCAACGTGGTGTCACCAGACAGCATAGTCTTAATAGTTAAGTTAGTTTAAGGTTTATAATCATTAAGAGTTTTTATTACGCATTTAAAATAGAGGTCGAAAATATCGATCAAAATAAATATCGATACTATATCGTTGCATAGAAAAAATATCGATATATCATTGCATTTTTTTTTTTTTTTAATTGATTTTTAATTTTCCCAGAAACGAAGTTTTTTGGGGCAAATTTCTACTTTTCATGAATTCATACCCAAATTGTTTTAATGCATAAATTATAAAAAAATGTTTTTATAAATAAATTATAAAAATTGTTTTAATAAATAAATTATATTATCAATCAGAATAAATAAAAAAATGTGGATGTCAATGCATAAATTCACAATTATTTTCAAAGAAGAAATTTTGAAAAATAGTTTACCGCATATTTTGCTGATAGAGATGATTTTAATATTTAAAATTTGATGCAAATTCCAGGCACACGTTGGCAATAGAAACGGTGCTATGCTAATGACTACTAATAAATGATCTTATCTTTCCATTACATTATGTTTTCATTTTGGTTAGGGTGTCATTTTAACTGTCTCTCAGCCAAGTCCAAACTTTAGTTTCGAAGTTTTCGAAAAGGGAATAAAGAAAATCGAGAAAAAAAAACAAAAAAAAAACATGAAACTTCAAAACGATCATAAAAAAAACTAAAAATGTTTGAAAATATCGATATATCGGTGACTTGTATCGATATTTTTACTATCTATATTTTAAAAAAAATTATCGATAAAAATATCGTCGTATCGATATATCGCCGACCTCTAATTTAAAAGCATATTTCTGCTCTATTACGCGGAATCGCGATCGTGCATCACTGTTATTGTCGTTATTAATTTTCTCAAAAAAAACTTATTTTGCTTTAACTTATTTACTTGCTTTAAAAAACTTATTTACATTAGTTTTAAAAAATTTTGTTTAAAAAATACCCTTTAGATTTTAAAAATACCCCTTAAAATTTAGAGAGGTGGTAAAAATACCATTTGGAAATATTTAACTGCAAACTCTGCAAATTGGTATATTGATGTAACCAATTTGCTCAAAATCTGTTGATGTGTCTTCTTTACTTAAGCTATTCAAATGTTGATTCGATAATAGTTATTTATGTAATTAGTTGGGAAGAAATACTTTTTCAAACAAGGTAAATCAGCGTTTCTCAACCTTTCAGTATTCGGAGCCCAGTTTTCAATCATAATTTTCATCGAGCCCCCGCTTACAATAAAATGTAAACAACGATAATGTATATTGGGTATTTTGGATTCTATTTTTAAATTATTTTTAATTCACTGCCAAAACCAGTGCAAAAGCGAGCTAACGTTGGCGAGAAGTCACATCTGGCACTTTGCCAAGCGGGCGGTGAACACGACAGATACCGTCTCGAGCATGCGCAGCGAAAATATTTTCTCATAGGAAGAAGGAAATTGTTGGATAACACAAGTTTCAATTCCAGTCAGTCTCATTCGAGTCGATCCTACTATTGCTATCGAATCTATCGTGAATGTGTATGTTATATATATTTTCGTGTTAATTGCAATTCACCATATTAAATATTCATGGCAGCAGATTTATGCAGATTCATGGATAAATTTTTAAGCGGAAGTAAGCGAGCATTGGACGATAGTCAAGCATCAATAAGTACACAAACGAGCGTGGTTCCGAAATATTCTCAAGAATACTTAAATTTTGGGTTTACCAGTAGTGAAGTAAATGAAGAAGAAAGGCCCCTGTGTATCATTTGCTCAAAAATATTGGTCCCACACACTATGAAACCTAATAAACTTAAACGACATTTGGAAACGTTTTCACAGTGAGTATGTCAAAAAACCCAGAGAATTCTTCGAATTAAAATTAAAATCATATAAAAAGCAAAAATATTTTTTAAAAGAAACTTTGTGAATAAAAAAGCTTTAATTGCCTCTTACAAAGTTTCATATAAAATAGCCAGATGCAAAAAAACAAACTCACACTATTGGTGAAGAGCTTATTTTACCAGCAGCAATTGAGATAATAGAAACTATGTTTGGAGATAACTTTTTAAATACAAATACAATTCAAATTTTAAGACCAACAACAGGCTCAAGGCCCAACAGGGTTGGTCGAGTAAATATATATATACACGTATATAGAAATGGAAAATAATTTACATACAATAGTTACAGGATCATACACACAATATAATATAGTATCAGGATTATACAATACAATATACATAATACAATACAAAATACAAAGTTGACACAGCGTTTGACAATCATACTGGGAAAATGCAATATATAATGTTGGATACGAGTGATAAAGTTAGTGCTTTTTGTAGAAAATTGGAATTGTAGAGCAAACATTTAACGCAGAAAAACCTAACAATGTTTGCAAATGTGGATGATTGCACTAAAACTTACAAGGCTGAAGAATAACATGTAAAAGTTGTTTTTGTAACTATTGAAAATCATTGAGCCATGCTGGCAAAGAATTTAAAAAGTATTTTCTTGCTGACGACAAGCTGATAGCAAGTTACGAGTTGGTTAGGGATCCATTTCATAAGACTCCCGAAGGACTCTCAATTGATGAGGAAGAAAAATTCATAGACTTCACGACAAGTGTCGAAACCAAAAAACAATTTAGTAGGACAATTTAGTAATAAATCACTATTTGAATTTTGGGCAGGAGTAGAGGATGATTTTTCTGCACTAAAAACAAGAGCATTTCGCATTCTATTACCATTTTCAACATCCTACCTGTGTGAAACTGGATTTTCTGTTGTTGCTTCTTTGAAAACAAAATATAGATCTAGGCTAAATATAGAAACAGAACTGTGAGTGGCTATTTCTAATATAAAGCCTTCCTTCGAAAAACTTATCTCTGTAAGACAGGCCCAAGGAAGTTACTAATAATTATTAAATTTGTTTTTAATTTAGTATGTTTTGATTAGGTAGGTTTTGATTTAGTAAGTTGTTTTACTTTATTTGTTAAATATGTCGAAATGTATTTTTTTTCCTATGTGTATAGGTGCTTTCCTTTCAGTCAGTTAATATTTTTTTTTTTTTTAATAATATTTTCTCTTGGAGATTCTCGCGCCTCCCTTCTAGTGTGATCGAGGGGGCGCCCCCTCCCCCCCCCCCCCCCCACAGGTTGAGAATAGCTGAGGTAAAAGGATTTTTGAAGAGTGTGATAGCAAGAATCAAACAATTTACCTGGTTTGAAAAAAGTGTTTTCCCACGTGTTGCATACAATAATTTTTATTATCACGTGCAAAAAATATCTTTAATACATACATTTATTTATGTTGGCAACTTCAGTCAATGGATTTCTTCTGCAAAAAATATTTTAATGTCAAGACTGTATAACATTTCAGCACAAGACGAGCGAGAAAGCCCTTTTTTACACGATACTAAACTTCAACTTAGCTTGACATCACTAGACAGTAGATCGTCACAGTGCTCATAGGCATTTAAGGGGGTCCAGTACCGAAATTTCTTCAAAAATCCAAATATTTTTTTCTGATTTTAAAAAATAGTTCATACATTCCTGAAGAGAATGATGTTTTTATCTTATTCCTCCGGTGATTAGAACGCCACAAAATTACCTGTGATTTGAACATCACTAATGGGTGGAACGCCTTGAAGCGTCTGCTTAAAGTGCGTTTTTCGAGCACTAGTGTTTTTCACAGATGTTGCATATTCAAATCGATATATCTCCAGAACCATTAACAATTGGCTGTTCAAATTTTTGGAGCATTTAATTTATATAGTTTTAAATATGTTGTCTTCGCAGAATTTTATTTTTTTTAATTCTGTTTCAAAATATAACATTTAGCGTGAAAGATAACATAAAAAAAGCAAAAATTTCAATATTTTAACTTTGAGAATTTTTTAAATTTTTTTTAATTCACCTATCAAAATTCTGTGAGGAAAAAAAAATTTTTATATAATTATGTATTACAGAAAGCTTTCACTTTGAAAAAAAAAATTTTTTTTTCTTGACTTATATCAAAATACGCAAACATCAATTATTATGGATTTTTCTTGGTTTTTAATTTTTTTTTAAATAACTAAACACAGTATTTAAAAAAAACATTTTCTCAAAGATATATAAATAGTATCTCATACATAAAATAAATTTTGTACATAAAAATGTACATAAATAAAGTTCTTTTTATTTTCGGTACCGGACCCCCTTAATCCATTTTTAGACGTGAAAGCACAATGCTTGCCAAACCACAACCCTGTAGAGTACAAAAGGCTATAAGGTTTGGCGATAATTATATCTTCATTCCGCTAAAATGGATTAATTACCTATGAGCACGGTGAAGATCTATCGTCTACTGAAGTCATGTTAAGTTGGAGTTTAGTATAATGCGAGAAAATCTATTTCCCATCCTCCCGGTAAAGTGCTACTTTACCCACGCTTTCTTATTAAAAATTATTATAAAAACGTTTAATTTTTTGCTCATTATTTTAAAAATTAATTATTCAAAACAGTTGATGATAGTATTTATAACAATAAAATACTTAATCATGCAGGATTCTAAAGATCTTTATGCATAGAAAAAGGCAATTATTAATTTACGTAATTTCTTTTATATTACCTGTATACAAGCATATTTTGTGCCAAAAAAACGACAGTTTCTCAGTGTTTTTCTATCATACATTATTGTTAAGGTTTCTATCATGCCTGGTCACATCGTAAATTGTACTGGGAGTCAACAGTTTAAAAGACAGCTGAATTTCTACTGGGGGGGATTGTTCAGAAAAGTTAAATCGGACCAAGCTTGATGGGCCTTGTGCTTCTAGTTGCTTGTCATTTTTTGTATTATTATTAATGGTATTATAGCTCGAGAGACAACTGCATATTTAGGTACCCAATTCTTTATTTTTTACAGAATGTGGAGAAGGGTTAGCAGATTACGAATCCACTGGTCTGCCGTGGCAAAAATGGCCGAAACTGGTCAAAAATCGACTTGGAATGAGTTGAACTAAATCCGATTGCCAAATACGCCATAACTTGCCAAAAAATGAGCCTTCCTTTTTATTTTGTTCCTATCGTATTAACCTATCGTTCTTTAAATTTCAATTAAGAAGGTTGCAGACGATTCGAATATCTGGCGACGGCTTACTTTCATCTTTTGAAAGTGAGCCAAGGTGGCAATAAATATTACGTCACGGAGGACGTAATTGATATCGCCAATTTGGCGTACTTTCAGAAAATGCAAGTTTTCCGAGTCTGAGATCGGATAGAAATCGTTTGAGCTCTTCCTCACTGAAAATCAAAGTGCATTGAGTTACCAGACGAAAAAGTGGGTTCATTTTTTTGGCAAGTTGTGAATATTTGGTAATCGGATTTAGTTCAACTCATTCCAAGTCGATTTTTGACCAGTTTCGGCCATATTTTTGCCACGGTAGAACAGTGGATTCGTAATCTAGTAACTTTTTTTTTTTTCACATTCTCGCCAACCCCCTGAATTGCTATGCAATCCCGTTGGTTCGCGACGCGAACTAGGCTAGCCCCGCTTCCTTCAAAGTGAGGCATTTAAAATATGGCCTAGAAAAAAAAAAGCTATTTCAGCTGCATAATCAATAAAATCCTTGAAAAGTGATATTATGCCATGAAACTGAAAACGTTGGATTATTTATGATGACCTACGATACTTTGGATGTCATTATCTTACTAGCTTATGTCGAGACGCGTTAAGCAGGGACAGTTTGGCAATGTAGCAGAACGTTTTTGGAAAACAATAAAAATAAACACTCTCTACATATATTTGAAAGATATAAGTTATTTCAGAAAGCAATTTTAGGTTATGGACTGGTTTTGTATGAAATGCCAAAATAATTAAAGTTGCTCATCGAAATTTCTTAACCAATCTATATTAGCAATCATGTTTGCATAATCATTTTAGCGATACTTAAAAAATATCACAGTCAACTTGTTTATCCGCAATGCTGAAGTAAATATTCAATCGGTGTGAATGTGAGCATGGAAACCTTAATATTCTTAAAGGAAATTCCGTGCTCACTCAGTTTTTATAGCCATGTATAAAACGTTCATAATAAATTTGTTGTGGTTATTTACCGAATCCAAACAAATTTGGCTTGTTTTAATTGTATAAGAAAGAGAGTTCCCGGAATTCTAATCCAAAAGAAATGTACATATCTTGCATCATTGTAAATATCAAATCAATACGTTTTACATAGGCAATAATTTGTTTCTGTAGACCGTAATAAGAAGAACCAAATATAGCGAATCCAAGTTGTTTTCTTTTGCCAGTTGTATGAGTCAAATTTCGAGAGATATATTGTGATTAGCTGAATTGCTGACTTTGGAAATTCGTGCGTAAAATACATTTAGAAGATTTGTGATTGTATATTTGAGGTCGTTGCCATTCTGCTAACAGAAATACAGCCGAATTCGGACGTTACGCCAAGATAATTATATATATATAGATTCAGAATGATGTTCGGTAAGGTACCTGAACTTGCAGTCGCCTCTCAGTCCTTTAACAAATGGGTCATTTACCCATGTGTGCTCAACATTTTTCTTTAGCTATTCTTGTTCCATGTTTGCAGTGACAGTGCCGATCCTCCATCCCAACAGATCCGGATCTCTTTCGGACCTCCCATCATCGTCCTGTTCATCGGCAGGAGGAGGCGGACTTGATTTTTTGCAGGGGCCTGTTCTGGAGTTAGTCCCTGCAAAAAATCAAGTTGTCCCTACCCCCAGTCTGCAAGCTCAGGTGGTCAGTGGAATGCCCCTGTGTGTAGATCTATAGATCATGGAACAAAACATGGTAGCTTTTAATAACTGTTTAACGCCGCGTCATGGTTGTAATTCTTATAATTATCGTCTGCTTTATTTTTCATCGTCGAAATTACAAAAGTTTATTCTTTGCAAGTGGCATTTAATTAAGTTCTTTGTGTGTTCTATTTTTTGCTGTTCTGATTGAGACCTGATTTACACGATACCAGTCGGGCCTCCAGTTTAGATTGCCAGTTCTGTGACGTCAGCTAAGCAACCGTTGCGCCGTCTATCGGAGATTACAGGAGAGCGCACGTGATTGGTTGATCGGAGTCGCCAGCGCCAGTAAATAGAAAATGTTTGGTTTACTGGAACCAGTAGCCTGATGACGTTACGTGACGTCACTGGCTGGAGATCTAAACTGGAACCTCGACTGGTAGCGTGTAAATCAGGTCTGACTTTGTGGGTAAAAAGTCGTTCTAAAAACCTTCTCCTCCCGATATAGAAGAATTATAATAAACTTATAACAGAAGAAAACTGAGTGTTGTTTGTTTGAAGAGCAATTAGTATAAAAAGCTATCGACTAGTGATGGTCCGTCAGATGTGAAATAACAATAACTTTGCACATTTAATAACTAATTTTGCGCTTTTAATAACTAATGTAATTTTGAAAGTAATTGCTATTTTATTCTTGGAACTGACGTAGTTTTAAAAACAATTTCTGCTACCGGCTTCAATATGTTAATGAACACGGTAAGTCAATATATCACACTGTTACGAGAATGGACAATTCCCCCATTTTTTAAAAACGAGTGAAACCAGTTTATATTTATGAAAAATTTCTGATTCCAAATATTTAAACAAAAGTTCTTTACAAAAATTAGTTATTTAAATATTGAGAAAAGAAAATGCCCCAAAACCGAACCAAAACAAGTCCGATCAAAACACTCAACAAAATCTGTGACGTCAAAGCTCCCTTCCGTTTCTATGGTTATTGTGAGGTTTTCTGTTAAATAGTTGGCGTTTGTTAGACCATTGCCATATCCCGTACAGGTTGGCGCGATTTGGGAGAAACTTGCAAAACTGGTTTCCGCTGTTGTATTTCAAGCCAAGATGTTTGGAATTTCTTGACGTCACAATCAATTCGAGCCGAATGAATCGTTTTCTCCCCAACGCCTAACAGGGGAACTTGGATTGCAAATTAAAAAGAAAAGAAAAAAATGTAATGAGCAGAAATGTTTGTGTTTATGGCCTTTTCGAAGCATTTAGAATTGAATAAAAAAACTAAAATAAAATGCGGGAATTGTCCATTGTGCTACCACTCAAATTTTTTCATTTTAAGTTGAAGTGGGTAAAGAATAAAAAATAAAAAAAATAAAAACAGAACAACAAAAGTCAATTTCAACTCGAAAACAATCTTTTGCTAACTACCTTCTTATTAACTACTTTCAAGTAGTGCCACGCAGTACACACTTAAAAATTTGAACCCACCTATCACCTAAAATTGGTTCCCATTTAGTTGCAATCAACATTTGGTGCTTAGTTTCACGATTTAATGGTGCTTACGGTACGAGGTAGTACCATTAAATCGTGAAACTAAGCACCATATGTTGGTTGCAGCTTTAAATTTAAACAAAAGGATTTTGTATGTTAATATAAAATTATCAGTTTGCTTACTAAATTAATAATTAGTGTACTAAACAATTGTATTTGACAGTATTGACTATAAAATTGTTGGAAATGATTTTTATTGTGTATTACATTCTTTTGAAATAAAGTATTTTTTTTTTTAATGTTTTGTGTATCCTACATCCTAACAAACACTCATATCCCATAATACTTGCATCCTAATAATAAAAAAAAATATGGTTATCGATATTAATCGCTGGTGAATTTAAATATAGTACTCAAAAAAAAAAAACACCAAACGATCGCTACATCTTGCATTCTAATTGATGAAATAACAATAGTCAAGTACCGTTGTAAATCGTGGAAGGTCTTTATTAATCTATAATAATAAAACAAACTGTGTGTCTGTCTGTCTGTGGGTCTATAGAAATCTACTTAAAATTGGAGTAGAGCTCTGAAATTGTTAGCATAAGTAGTTTTGGCCTTCTAATTTTATGCATCACAAACAGAATGTTAAAATTTTAATTAGTTCTTTTTTAATTAATTAATAAGTATGTTACAAATCGATATCTAATTAGGGCTACATCTCTGAAATTTTCAACATAAGTAGTTTTGGCCTTTTAATTAGGCTTTTAAAAAAACAGAATTTGAGAAACAAAAGTCCATGACCATTTCCCTGATTTCCAGAAGATTTTCTTAAAAATTCCCTGATGTGCGCTATAATTCAAAAAATTAAATAATGGCCAATTTAAAAATACCAAAATTTATTAAGTAAATTTAATTCTAAATAGTCAATTACACCATATACATTTACACCATAATAATAAATTTACGGTAAAAATCAAAACAAGCATCTTTAGAGCTAGAGTATGAAAAAGAATGGAAAAAATTAATTAAAAAATACAAAATTCACCAACTACAGCCATACTTGCTAACTTCAAGGTAAAGCAAGACCAGTAAAATATTTTTCTTTTAAATTTCAAAAATAACACAAATAAAACATGTTATTTTCTTTAATATATGCCATATGCTGTTTCCTTTTCATAGCACAAACTTAAATTCCTGTCCTAAATATTTACAGAACTTGGGCATGCATGAGCATAAAACTTAAATAATCAGCATTTTACTATTCTGTCACAAATTTCACTTGGTAAATATCTTTTATGAAAAATGATGTCTTTTGAAGTAGACTAAAGATAAACAACATTTACTGTATGAAAGAAAAGGCCTGAAACTAGCAGCTTCTTATAAAAAAATAATTACTCATAGATTTATAGAAATAGAATTTTGTACAATAAAAATATTATCTCAAACCGCAAAAGTTCAGATTAAATGAGGCAAAAAATATTTTTTATAAAACACGACAAGCACTAAGTTCAGAATTTTTCGGCAGAAAAAAAAATTCAATGACTTTTAAAAAAAAAGACAGACTTGAAAAAGTACGTACTAAAAAACTGTATTCAGCGCGATGACATCACAGTATCCACTTCACGTGATGCGAACCGAGTACTAAACTTCAACTTAACTAGACATCACTTAGACGGTAGATCGTCACAGTGCTCATAGGTATTTAATCCATTTTGGCGGCGTGAAAGCATAATGTTCGCCAAACCACAACCCTGGTAGAAAACAAAAGGCTATAAGGTTTGGCGAGAATTATGTCTTCACTCAGCCAAAATGGATTAAATACCTATGAGCACTGTGACGATCTATCGTCTAACTGATGTCTAGTTAAGTTGAAGTTTAGTTATAGATATCCGCATGGGCATGCGAGAAGGGAAACTCAAAAATTTCCCTGATTAAGGTAATACATATACAATTGAGATGATTTTCTTTAATTTTTAGGTTATAGTTTAAAATTTTTTGGCAGTATATCAGAATTAAAATTGATGAGTTTTTATATACAAACTTTTTTTTTTCCGTCAATTTTTTAATCAGCTAATTGCAATTAAAGTCACTAATTTGGACTTTATTAAAACATACATAAATAAACTTGTAATTAACTTAGAGGTATTATTTTTATTGCAAATGTGAGATAATATATTGACGCATGTTTCTATGGAGAAATTTGAAGTTAGCTTCAATATTTATTTAATTATAAGTTTTAAAAAAAAAAGTTTGAAAAAAAAACCATATTTTTTAACAAAAAATTAAGATTAAAATAGGCATAAAAAATTTATTTATAACTATATATATTAGATTCTCCATAGAAAACACATTCACAACTATTGTCTACAAAAAAAAATAGAATTTTGTAAATCGGACCTTTTTTTAATGAAGTTACGACCTTTGGCTTAAAGTCATATAACACCAAAATGTCATTCCTCAGAAAACGCGTTTAAAGTTTACTACACTAATGAACGGGATATAAAACAGGTTCACAAAACCTACGGTAATTTAAAAAGTAGTTTGAGTCTCAGAAAGAAAATGGTATCATTTTAATGGTAATGAATTCGGGAATATTTTAAAACGAAAAAACAAAAACGCAGACTTGGGTCAAATTTCGTGATTCCTAATGTATTTGTATACCTTAAAGGGTAATTTTACGAAATTCACTGACATTTCCCTGATTTTTTCAGAAGAGTGAAATTCCCTGACTTCCAGGTTCTGTAGCCACCCTGTATATAGTGACAAAATATTCAGATCAATAAAAAAGAATATCATAATTTTCATCACGAAAATCCAAACCTGTGGGGTTTTTGGAAAGGGGGAGGTATTCAAATTTACAGTTTTATTCCGATCTTGAGGAAGAACAAGTTGCACATTTGATATTCAAAGCAAGAGAAGCGTCCAAAACTCATTTCCAAAAGCCCCCCCCCCCCCATTTCCCTTATCCACATGTAATGGTTATGATCCTAATATTGGCTAAGGAGGGCTCTGCTGTAACATCCGAAAATTGTGGTCATCTTAAATTTAGGGAAATTTTCTCGAAGGTCAGAGCCGACAACAGCAAGACATGGAGGATTCCACCAACTCATGACCAGGGTTGCCAGATGAAAAAAGTAAAATAATGCCAAATTGCTGTCAAAATAAGGCCAAAAAAGGCCAAACTGTGACGTCATCGCTAAATTGATGCCAAATGGGAAAAAATGCATGATTTTAGTGTTCTGTACGACAAAGGTTTAAAAAATAGTACTCTAGATTCACTAGGATGTCTCTTTGGTCATCCTTAACAACAAACATTTTAAAATTTCAATTTTTTAATTAAAAATTTATTAATAAAAAAATTGTTCAAGAAATTTTTTTGTCTAAAATATTTGTGTTTGGTATCACATAAATGCTTAAAAAAAATTCTTTCTAAAAATATACCACCCTTTGGACACATAATTCGTTGAACATAGAAATCTATGAATACTTTCCATACAAGGTATAATGGAACAACTTACCCACGGAATTTGTGTGTGTGCAATTTGAACTTCTTGTTAATAATGTGAAATACATGAATGCATAGGTTAAAGGGAAACGGGTGGGGGAGGGAGGGACAAAAATTTTGCAATATTTCTATCATTATTAAGATGAGCATAAAAAATCAAACAGTTTAAACAAAAATATTGGAAATTTTTTGAAATATTTAAAGTGTAACTTAAAAAATGCTTGACTATTTTATAATATTTTTTCTTTAGTATTATTCTTTTTTTCAGTTTCACAGTTGAGGTACAAAAACAACACTCTTTTGTCTTTATTTAGGTAGAAGAGACATTTGATGAGTGTGTAAATGACATCAAATCCAAATAAAACATTAAATTGTTGCATGAATTTGATTTTTATACGAATGAATTTTTGGAAAACGTGAATTGTGGAGCTTTACGAAATTCCCGTTTCACTATACAACTGGATTCCTAAATATTATTTAAAAAAAATTATTTTATTATTGGAATGAAAATTATATATTTTAGTAGAAGTTGTTGAATTATAAAAATCGAAACTGGGTATTTAATTGAATTTTCACTATTTTACAAGGCGCATATATATGTTATGCGTATTACGATTGATCGAAGTTTACTTTTTAAATGTAAATTTTCTCTCTGAATTATTTGTTCATAAAGATGTATGATGAATCCATTCTTAAAAGTTATTTTGAAAAACCTAAATTTCACTAATCTAACCGAATTATACTTTTACTACTCTACTGCCATCACAAATAATCATCCTCTTCAGGGCGGACCACCATGCTTGGATTTAGATGGGTGGCAGATGGCAGTCGCAATGCCTAGAGCATTTTGAGGTTCTTTGGCAAGACAGAACGACTAATTTCACCTTCCCTTTTGGGACAAGATTCTTGAAAACCCAGTCCCTCTATCTCTTATCTTAATTGATATCGCCCTTTCCCCTAAAAAGAACATGCTGTTATTCTGCCTTGAGCCTCGTTTACATCCTGTATTCGGACAATCATTCGACCCCCTACCCCTCTTCTTGTCAACTCCGGTTGTCCCTGGTCAGCTCCTGAGGCCAAAACACGAGATTAAAGAAGGTATTGCACTTAATTTTAGGCGACAAGCTCATCTTCTCACTCAAAAAGTTTGAAAAAAAAATGAAAAAAAATAAGAAAGTTTGTTTTAATTGGGGTATTTTTTTCTGACTTCGGAAGTTGTGGAAAAAAAGGCCAAAAATAAGGCCAAATTAAAGAAAAGGCCAAACGTAAATTCTTAAGGCCAGGCACTTCTAAAAAAGGCCAAATTTCCCAAATTTGGCCTTAAGAAGGCCAATATGGCAACCCTGCTCATGACTGGTATGAACAAAAACGTCCTGGGGGCTGCCCTGGAGCTGAAGGGCGACAGGAAATTACAAACCACCATCACCAGACTCATCACCGGACATACTCGCCCACTTGCATATGTTCAGGGACAAAAGGAGTACCCTGTGTGCCTCAAGTGTGTTTCCCATCAAGCTTCACCGGACCATCTGCTTTCCTGTTTGGATTTGGAGAAGAGCGATCTCTTTAAAAACCCTGCGCTGGTTCGAGACCTTCTTTGGGCGTAACAGTTTCTTGGACTTGGTCTAGACTTGTTCTAGATCAAGTGGAATAAGAAACAACTACAACAACATGATCCTAATTTGATACTTATTGATCCAATTTGAAATATTTTTAAAAGTATTTTGATTAAAAACTCTAGTTTGTCTGAAAGACAATTTTTTCCCGATGTTTAGAGTACCAAGTGGTGAAATCGAGGACAGGCGTGAAAGGGTACTCAAAATTTGCAATAGACTGGACCTGGTTGTACAGTATAATGTTGAGCCACAGCTATTTGAGCATGAGTTCTCAATACTTTTGAAATTATTATTCTCTTAGAATAAATACGATATCGCCTGCTTCTAGTTTACATGCAGCATGCACTATTTTGGGAATGCATTTTCAATATATAAAGTACAGGGTGATCACAAAGAAACTTTGCCGATACATGGGCATCTAGCTTCCGTTCTGTTCAACAGATCGAGATGAGATTTCACGCATAGTTATTCAAAGGTATATGAGCTCGGGATTCTGTGAATTTCAGCGAAATGGCGCTGACGGCTACAGACATTCGAAATTTTTGAATGGCAACGCCTACTTTTTCCTGTCGCAAAATGCTAAGCGCATTCGAAAATCCTAAAGAGCGTTGGAACGGTACGTGAATCACAAAAATCGGACGCGTTATGCACGCATCAAAAAAAAAAAAAAAAAAAAAAAAAAAAAAAAAAAAAAAACAGCTCTGCGAACGGCCTACAAAAACGCTATCAGGGCGCACGTTGGAAATTTGCATTTGACAGAGGCGAAAGTTTACATGAGTGCCATCACAGGCCATTTTATCGGTTTTCTAAGCTGAATATTTGGCGAGCGGCCTCCATCGCCCCAATCGTGTTTCTGTTGCCCCCCCCCCCCCCCCGTGCATAACGCGTCCGTTTTTTGTGATACACGTACCGTTCCAACACTCTCTAAGGTTTTCACATGCGCTGAGCTTTTGCAACAGGAAAAAGTAGACGTTGTCATTCGAAAATTTAGAGTGTCTGTAACTGTAATCGTGAGCGCCATTTTACTGAAATTCACGACCAAACGGTATAGTGGTTAGCGTGCTGGCTTCTAGACCGCGAGGTTGCGGGTTCGAGTCCCGTGTTTGGCATGGGTGTTTGTAAATGTATGTTGGCTTGTCTAATGACGAAAGTTTCGGCGCATTATAGCCCTCGTGTTGCCGACGGCGCCAGATAATCTGAATACAACTGAAATTCACGGAATTCCGATCTCCTACCTATGAATAACTATACGTGAAATCTCATCTCGATCTGTTGGACGAGACGGCCGCAAGAGGTCCATATATCGATTAAAGTTTCTTTATGACTACCCTGTATGTAACATAATTTATGGAGTTCTACTTGACATTAATTGCAATAATTTTGTGAAAGGTAGGTCAATTTTCGTATACAAAAATTTAGTTATTTTGAAATTTTCTATAAAACCTTTAACTCATATGACGTACATTACATACTGTATGTAAATGACGTTTAATGTGTATATCATGGTTTTTGAGGCGTTATCTGACGTACCACAAATATGTCATCTATTGTAGTACATCAAATGTCATCATCTTAATGTCACTGAAGATACCAATGATTATTTTAATGTTCCTGCAAAAAGGATATACTTTCTCCAATACAAAATTGCAGACCGTCAACTTAGGCTGCATTGTGATCACAATTTTGTAATACTATGAGGATTTTAATTATTTATACTTTTTTGCATTCAATATGTTTTGAAACATTCATCACTAGGCATTTTTAAAAGAAGGGATGAAATTTCGGAAATTTGCCTACTGCCGGCCTTTCTAAAAACTTTGACGGGGTGAGATAACGAAGATATTTATATGGTAATATTTGCGTTCGCAATTCATCAATGTAGGCGATTTAAAAAGACACCGACTCTCCTATAATAAAATTTTAGTGTAAAAAATGCCGATTCGTCAAACTCGAGTCACGCTGTATTCCGATCTTTTTAATGTTTTTGCTCAACATTGTGGTTTTTTCGTTTTTGTGTGTGTACTTTTTTCATACAATTCGATTTTATTGTGGATCGATTTTTAAAAAAAGAAACAACTCGATAAAATTTAGAATATTTGCCGACTGTCCAACTTTCTAAAAGTTTGGTGGGGGGGGGGGGGGCGAGACGTTCCCTACCCCCCCCCCCCCACCCCTTTCGCGACCTCCCTGTGTAGAAGATATAGATGGAATGTGCCACAGGAAAAAGCGTCTGTCTAACAAGTTGCCTAAGTTTGTCATAGCCGTAGATATATTATTTGAAAATCGATCTATCCGCTTTAAGACAGCTTATTAAAATGAAATGCCCAATCCTTAACAAAATGTCAATGAGCTAAAGTGAAATATTTTTTGATCAACTTCGAAAACTCGAGCATAAAATTTTATGAATTACGTGTTAATTGAATTTCATATAAATTATTTTTAGTTTTTATATAACAGTACTGGAACTGAAGTTTTCTTCTTTGGTTATATAAATTTAAAAATTGCATGCCACTTGTACACAAACATGTAAATTTAAGAAATGTTTGTGTTTCAAAAGGGATATATTTAGAACTATGTCCATGCAGGCAGGAATTATGTTCAAAATGAGAATTTCTATACTAATTACAAGTTTATTATAAGAATGCAAGAAAAGTTATTCAGTATCGTCATATTTACTAACATATGCTACAAGTAAGAAATCTTTTTCAATTAGAAATTATCTAATCCCATGAAATTCGTATAGATAATTTAATCTGAAATTAAACATGTGGAAACTTATTTTTATCATGGTTGGCTATTCGTCCAGAAAGTGTGCATTTTTGGCAAAACATAACAATGGTTTACGAGTTAGTTGAATTATTATAACATTGTTTAAAATATTAATAATGATTATTACAACTCTTACAATGAAACAAATAATACTTTTTTTTACAACAGAGACAATCTAAACTAAGAAAGGTATTATTATCATTAGAGAAGTTTGATTCAGTTGTCAAAAAGTTAAGTGAGAATCAAGCAAACTTGCGAATACGATTGATATTGTGAAAAGCGTGATTTTTTTTGTTTTTGAGTTGATATACATAGAATGGAGTTCCGCACTCAAAGTCGCAAATACAGTCCATCTCTTCAAACCATCCAAGAGGAAACGCAGTTCGACTTGGCTCTTCTTAAGGGGGTCCAGTACCGAAATTTTTTCAAAAATCCCAATTTTTTTTCTCATTTTAAAAAATAGTTCATACATTCCTGAAGAGAATGATGTTTTTATCTTATTCCTCCGGTGATTAGAAAGCCACAAAATTACCTGTTATTTAAACATCACTAATGGGCGTAACACCTTGAAGCGTCTCCTTAAAGTGCGTTTTTCGAGCACTAGTGTTTTTCACAGATGTTGCATATTCAAATCGATATATCTCCAGAACCATTAATAATTGGCTATTCAAATTTTTGGAGCATTTAATTTATGTAGTTTTAAATATTTTGTATTCGCAGAATTTTATTTTTTTAATTCTGTTTTAAAATATAACATTTAGCGTAAAAGATAACATAAAAAAAAAGCAAAAATTTCAATATTTTAACTTTGAGAATTTTTTTTAATTCACCTATCAAAATTCTGTGAAGACAACATTTTCTTTATATAATTATGTATTACAGAAAGCTTTCACTTTGAAATTTTTTCTTGACTTATATCAAAATACGCAAACATCAATTATTATGGATTTTTCTTGGTTTTTAAATTTTTTTTTAAATAACTAAACACAATATTTAAAAAAAACATTTTCTCAAAGATATATAAATAGTATCTCATACATAACATAAAATAAATTTTTGACATAAAAATGTACATAAATAAAGTTTTTTTTTATTTTCGGTACCGGACCCCCTTAAGGGTCAAGACTATTCTTCCATGACCTACTCAAGGATGCTGGCCGAAAGACCAGATGAGGTTTCTCAGTTCATAGACTGGTGGATCGCCAAACACCGCCGTTAGCCCAACTCCGAAGCTGCAGTTCTGCCTGGGCCAACTACAGAAGCCAACGTTCCGGAGGATTCCACTCAAGATCGAAAAGACATAGTCCGAGAGGCGACTGCAATTTTTGGACCTCATCAAACATCATTCTGAATTTTTTTATAGAAATTAGAGAAAAGTGAGTAGATTAGGAATCCACTGGTCTGCCGTGGCAAAAATGGCCGAAACTGATCAAAAATCGACTTGGAATGAGTTGAACTAAAATCCGATTGCCAAAAATAGAACAAACTTTTTCGTCTGGCAACCCACTGCATTTTGATTTTTAATGAGAAAAAGCGCAAACGATTTCTGATCCCTGGCTTGGAAAACTAGTATCTTTTAAAAGTAAGCCAAATTGGCGACATTAGTTGCGTCATCAGTGACGTAATGTTTATTGCCAACTTGGCTCCCTTTTAATAGATGCAAGTAGACCGTCGCCAGATATCTGAATCGTCTGCAACCTTCTTAATTAAAAATTAAAGAGTGAGGGTTACCAAATAAAAAAAAAAATGCTCCTTATTTAGCAAGTTATGGCGCATTTGGCAATTGGATTTCGTTCAACTTATTAAAAGTCGATTTTTGACCAGTTTCGGCCATTTTTGCCACGGCAGACCAGTGGATTCCTAATCTACTCCCTTTTCTCTAATTTCTATAAAAAATTCAGAATGATGTTCGATGGGGTCCAAAAATTGTAGTCGCCTCTCAGTCTAACAGTTACAACTTTGTTGGGAAGTGGAAGGAAAACGGAAGGTGGAAAAGTTTCAAACGCTTTGTTTCAAAATACATTTTCCACAAATA
The DNA here is from genome assembly GCA_963978545.1 of Linyphia triangularis. Classification (NCBI taxonomy): domain Eukaryota; kingdom Metazoa; phylum Arthropoda; class Arachnida; order Araneae; family Linyphiidae; genus Linyphia; species Linyphia triangularis. The sequence continues at coordinate 2,245,265 of OZ021726.1, forward strand.
GACTTACTAAGATGGCATAAGACTTACTGAATTGTGATATCCTGACATACGACAGACTGATTTATGACTTACTGAATTGCGACTCTCAACTTATGACTTCCCGACGTATGGCATATTAAATTGTGAATTCAAAATAATGATTTCATGATAGTGACTTACTGAATTGTGATATCCTGACATACGACAGACTGATTTATGACTTACTGAATTGCGACTCTCAACTTATGACTTCCCGACGTATGGCATATTAAATTGTGAATTCAAAATAATGATTTCGTGATAGTGACTTACTGAATTGTGATATCCTGACATACGACAGACTGATTTATGACTTACTGAATTGCGACTCTCAACTTATGACTTCCCGACGTATGGCATATTAAATTGTGAATTCAAAATAATGATTTCATGATAGTGACTTACTGAATTGTGATATCCTGACATACGACAGACTGATTTATGACTTACTGAATTGCGACTCTCAACTTATGACTTTCCGACGTATGGCATATTAAATTGTGAATTCAAAATAATGATTTCATGATAGTGACTTACTGAATTGTGATATCCTGACATACGACAGACTGATTTATGACTTACTGAATTGCGACTCGCAACTTATGACTTCCCGACGTATGGCATATTAAATTGTGAATTCAAAATAATGATTTCATGATAGTGACTTACTGAATTGTGATATCCTGACATACGACAGACTGATTTATGACTTACTGAATTGCGACTCGCAACTTATGACTTCCCGACGTATGGCATATTAAATTGTGAATTCAAAATAATGATTTCATGATAGTGACTTACTGAATTGTGATATCCTGACATACGACAGACTGATTTATGACTTACTGAATTGCGACTCGCAACTTATGACTTCCCGACGTATGGCATATTAAATTGTGAATTCAAAATAATGATTTCATGATAGTGACTTACTGAATTGTGATATCCTGACATACGACAGACTGATTTATGACTTACTGAATTGCGACTCGCAACTTATGACTTCCCGACGTATGGCATATTAAATTGTGAATTCAAAATAATGATTTCATGATAGTGACTTACTGAATTGTGATATCCTGACATACGACAGACTGATTTATGACTTACTGAATTGCGACTCTCAACTTATGACTTCCCGACGTATGGCATATTAAATTGTGAATTCAAAATAATGATTTCATGATAGTGACTTACTGAATTGTGATATCCTGACATACGACAGACTGATTTATGACTTACTGAATTGCGACTCTCAACTTATGATATCCCGACGTATGGCATATTAAATTGTGAATTCAAAATAATGATTTCATGATAGTGACTTACTGAATTGTGATATCCTGACATACGACAGACTGATTTATGACTTACTGAATTGCGACTCTCAACTTATGACTTCCCGACATATGGCATATTAAATTGTGAATTCAAAATAATGATTTCATGATAGTGACTTACTGAATTGTGATATCCTGACATACGACAGACTGATTTATGACTTACTGAATTGCGACTCTCAACTTATGACTTCCCGACATATGGCATATTAAATTGTGAATTCAAAATAATGATTTCATGATAGTGACTTACTGAATTGTGATATCCTGACATACGACAGACTGATTTATGACTTACTGAATTGCGACTCTCAACTTATGACTTCCCGACATATGGCATATTAAATTGTGAATTCAAAATAATGATTTCATGATAGGGACTTACTGAATTGTGATATCCTGACATACGACAGACTGATTTATGACTTACTGAATTGCGACTCTCAACTTATGACTTCCCGACGTATGGCATATTAAATTGTGAATTCAAAATAATGATTTCATGATAGTGACTTACTGAATTGTGATATCCTGACATACGACAGACTGATTTATGACTTACTGAATTGCGACTCTCAACTTATGACTTCCCGACGTATGGCATATTAAATTGTGAATTCAAAATAATGATTTCATGATAGTGACTTACTGAATTGTGATATCCTGACATACGACAGACTGATTTATGACTTACTGAATTGCGACTCTCAACTTATGACTTCCCGACATATGGCATATTAAATTGTGAATTCAAAATAATGATTTCATGATAGTGACTTACTGAATTGCGACAACCAAACTGGTGCTTTTTCGTCCGGCAGTATGCAAGGGGACCTGCTGAAAATGAAACTCCCCACATGAGAAACGATGCATGGTCACCTCCTCGTGGTGTTTCTCAGGTAACGCTAAGAACCATGCCATTTTGATCAATTCCAAAATTCCCCTCTTTTATTCAAAGTATAATGAATAATTCAAGCATTTTTTTATTTTTTTTTATAATTTTTTTATTCAATTCTAAATGTTTCGAAAAGGCCATAAACGAAAATTTCTGCTCAATGAGCTTTTTCTTTTTAATTTGCAATTAAAGTTCCCCTGTTAGACGTTGGCGAGGAAATGATTCATTCGGCTTGAATTGAATGTGACGTCAAAGCTTCCCAAACATCTTGGCTTGAAATGCAGCAGCGGAAACCAGTTTTGCAAGTTTCTCGCAAATCACGCCAACCTGTTCAGGGTATGGCAATGGTCTACCAAATCAACGCCAACTATTTAGCAGAAACCTCACGCTAACCATAGAAACGAAAGGAACTCTTGACGTCACAGATTTTGTTAAGTATTTTGATCAGACTAGTTATGGAGCATTTTCTTTTCTTAATATTTAAATAACTAATATTTTTAAAGAACTTCTGTTTAAATATTTGGAATCGGAAAGAAATTCTTCATATATATAAACTAATTTCACTCGTTTTTAAAAAATGGGGGAATTGTCCATTAGGGTGGAGTAAAAAAATGAAAAGTAAGAAATATATAACGCCTATATGCCTCTTACAAAGCCTATTTATCATGCAAAATTTCAGCTAAATCAAATAACGAATTTACGAAATGATCTTTGATCCGTTAAAAAAGCTCTTTCAGTTACAGATAGTTTAAATTTGTAATTATAGATTAGAAAGTCCTGTCATTTATATGATGAAGTATCAAACAAATTTTTCTCAGCTGAGTTTTTAAAAGACACACATTTTTCGAAATTTTTTAATACACCTTCTCATTTCTTACCTTCTCTTTTCACCTTTTAATACGCCTATTCTTTTCTTATCTTATGTTTTATTTGTTGATCCGATACAAGAGGAAGTGAACTTTTTCTCATAAGCATTTAATATCTTTATTAAATGGGAACACACATCAGCAAACATGAAGAAAAAAAAATATGGCATTCACGTGACACAAATTAAATAGAACGCTCTAGAAAGACAACCAACTCGAACAAAGAACGCAGTTGCAGTAGTGACGCAGAGAAACCATTAGCCAGAGTCAAAAGAGCATGCGCGTTAGCAATGCACATTTGAAGGCCATCCCGCGATTTCTAATGTCATTCAAATATTGATTGATTATTTCTTTCTTCTAAAGTTTAATTTCAACCATTCGTAGTTTCAAATGAGAGATATTATATTAGAGTTCCCACTCAAATCACAGAATGAAAATCAAGGACTTTTCAATGACTTTTAAGGACCTAATTAATGTTTTTAAGGACCTATGAAAATTCGCTTTTAGACATCATGTCTATATTTAAATTTTTACTAAAGTATATTCTAGCAAAAAAGTTACAAGTTGGTGGATGCGTGATACAAATAAGTCGGAAAATTCTGATACGGTGCAGAAAGTGGCGGTCTCGTGTGGGTAGCAAGTAGGGATGGAACGGATATCCGGCAAATATCCGATATCCGGCATATCCGGCTGATTTTTCAATATCCGAAACCCCGTCGGATATCCGATTTTAAATACCTTACATCCGATAATTTCATTCGGATATCCGGCTATATATCCGGCCACCAGGTATCCACAAGAAATAATTTTTTGCAAAAAATAATGATCTTTTTCGGACAAAGTGGACACCGCATCCTACACTTTTTTTTTCTAATTTTTTTTTTCTTGGACATATACTGCAGTCAAGTTAGAAAACGAAAAAGTTCCTTCGTGAGAACTATGCTTTCGCATATCCCTAACTTCAGAGATGAGCTAGAAGATGCAGGTGTATTTACATAGTTTCAATTCACAGAAAGATGCGCCGTATTATTGGCGCCGAGTTGATAAGCATAAACCATTCCTCCAATCTTTTTCCATACACATCCTTCATACGTGGTTTGCAATATGTTCTTTTCATTCCAAGTTTATGATCTGATTAATTCCAGATGCTATATTTGAATGCTTCTCCGTAAAACACGAACCGAAATACTAATAAATAATACTTTTTTATACAACTTGTTAAGAGTTTTAGTTATTCTCACTTTCTCCTTTTTTTCTGACATTTGCTAGCGAGTAAAAAGCAATAAATAGCCAATGCGCACTCCTCAATGCTTTTTTTTTTTTTTTTGCTCTATCGACGATAATATCCTACCCCTTTATGCTGGGAATGGTATGGTCTAATTTTTGATTTTTCATTGGCAGAAGTTGAAAGCTGGTATATTTTTTCTGACGTAAAATGAAGTATTGTAATGTTTAGGTCTTTAACGCAGCGCCACAATGTGGAAATATATTTAGCTCTCTAGAATGTCTTGAATCATAATTTTCTCCAATTACAATCCAATTTATAATTTTTAATAATGGCTCATTTAAAATCACCCATTTGGAAGTATTTTAAAATTAATGGAAATGACGAAAGCAAAGCCCTATGTGTTACTTGCTCCACAGAATCGTTTAAAAAATATATTGTGCGCGGCAAAAGCCCAAAATCCTTTTCCACAAAACCCTTACGGAACCATTTAATGAATGTGCATAACGAAATTCACCGAAGGTTAAAAGACTCACTAAAAGCATCAGATATTGATGAACAAGAAAAAACAATTCATCAAAACAAGAAATGAACGTAGACAACATTGGAATCGACATTATTTGTACCAAAATTGTGGAGTTTAGGTGATCCTAAAGCAAAAGCCTTAACCACAAAAATATGTAAGTACTAATTTTGTTTGTTTATATTAAATATATATTTTAAATATGGTATAGCATAATGTGATGAATTTTGGGTTCGAAATTTTTTAAGTTTATATTTAAAGATGGAATATTCCGATAGATCCAATTTAATCTTTAATCTTAATTTGATCTTTAAATCCGTAATGTTTTAGGTGCATTACAAAAAAATAGACTTCAATTACATAAAATATTTAAAATAAATCTTTTGTTATTAACAAATGCATCCGGTATAATTTTGTAATCATTTATCAATTATAAACAATGCATGAAGTAAATTGAAAGTAGCATATATTGCATATAGCATATATTATTAAGTATTGCATATATTTTAATCAAATTAAAAAATTCTTATTAAATTTGTTGTCAGTTTTATTAAGTATTTTTTAACACATTTGTCTTAATAAACTAGAAATAAATATCATTAGTTAATGGAATTCCATTGTTTTATTATTTTGACTTCAGAACAATTGCTGTGTGTTTTTCGGGTAAAAGCAATATAGGATATTTATGCAGACTTGAGGAAGATTATCTTATGTTTACATTACATGATACAAGGTAAGAAGAAGTTAAGTAACAATTTACAAACGTATTTCTGAAATATTTTCATCACATTGCAAAATGTTTGGTACAATTTTAAGTAACACACAAACAAAATGGTGATGAAGTTTCAAAATTGTTCAGCAAGTGTAGGTATTGGCATCACTAAAACATCGTTTCATCAACTAAAGTTTAAATAAAAAAATTTAACTCAGTGGGGCGATAGCCCGTGTGGACCAAGGCCTGCTGGGCCCAGCTCAGCTTTCTTGACTGTGGCATTTGTGTGTCACATAGCAGATGTTCCCCTCAGACGGTCATTCTGACGCAGAACCCCAGTGTTTAGTTCCCAAGCATGCATGATCCTCCTCAGTTTATTTCTTTCAGGTATAAACAGCAAAGTCAACCTTGCCCAGTCCGCGAATCAAATCATGGACCTGTGGCATGCAGTGCGGTGCGCTAACCACTAATTATAATTTACTTGATACTTCATATCATGACCATTTTTTTCGTATATTGCATATCGTATAACTATCGTTTTTAGTATATAGACCAAATATCCGGCCGGATATCCGGTGAAATCCGTTTCGGATATCCGTATCCGGTAGACATGGTACCCCGGATATCCGAAATCCGGTATCCGGCAAAACTCACATCCGTTCCATCCCTAGTAGCAAGTCCGAGTTGTATTTTTATAAATTTTGCAGTTGGACAATATCTATAAAAATTAAGGACCTTTAAGCAATTTCAAGGACTTTTAAGCACCTCTAAGCGTTTTCAAGTACTTTCAAGGGCTTGAAAACAAGTTCAAAAATATTAAGCACTTTTAATGACTTTCAATGACCGTGGAAACCCTGTATATTTTATCATTCCATTTTGGCCAGTTTGGTGAGAAATTGGGCTAAAAACCTAAAATTCAAAGTTATTTGGGCAGCCAAAGATATTATTTGATTTAGCTGAAATTTTGCATGATAAATAGGCTTTGTAAGAGACAACTTTTCCACGTATAGGCGTTTATATTTCTTACTTTTCATTTTTTCACTCCACCCTATTCTGTAACATTAAACTTCTAATGATTACCACCATAATTCTTCGGGTAAATGACGCCAAAATACGGATGAGCGGGGAAAGGTACCTTCAAAACAAAAGAAAATTTCCCTGATTTTCGTGAATTTTTAGAAAATTTTGACATTTCCCAGAACCTGAAAGCTTCCTGAATATTCCGCGATTTCCAATTATAGCCCTCGTGTTGCTGAAGGCGCCAGATTAGTTGGTTATATTCAGATTATCTGGCAACGTCAGCAACACGAGGGCTATAATGCGCCGAAACATTCGTCATTAGACAAGCCAACATACTGTTGCACACATTGTCTGTATATAGTGTAAATAGTGACGTATTATTTAAAACTTTATTGTAATTTATTTTAACTTATTTTATTTATCAGCAGCGATTATACAAGTTAGAAAAAGGTGGCAACACCTAAAGCAATCGAGAAATTTCGAGATGTTTCTTTTTCGATGAATTGGCTGGAAATTTCGGGAATGTTCTCACGCGCCTGCTATATAAAGACCGGAGATCGGGAAAGATTCAGATTGACTTCGGACTTCGATGAAAACTGATCGTTTTGTTTATCTATTGGAGTGAGCTTGTATAATCGCTGTATTCGAAGTTATTTTTGTTGAAGCTTGAGAATAATTAAACTGTTGCCTGTGAATAAATTTTGTGAGTTTTCTGAAGAGAGAATAAATATTTTTATACCGTGAAAACTGTGCCATCATTGCCTCAGTGGAAAAATTCATAACAATACATTTACAGACACCCATGCCTAACACGGGACTCGAACCCGCAACCTCGCGGTCTAGAAGCTAGCACGCTAACCACTATACCGTTTGGTCGGCCTCCGTGTTGCTGACGGCGCCAGATAATTTGAAAACAACCAACCAAACCCGATTTTCAGGTTCTGTGGCAACCTTGCATGAATCGTTACCAATGAAAGGGTGAAAGGGAGCAAAAGTGTACAGAAATGGTCAGGGCCTGATTTACCATTAGGCCCACTAGGCCCGGGCCTAGGGGCGCCCAAATTTGGAGGCCCCAAATTTTGAAAGTTTTCTGAAAATTTTAAATATAATGGTCTTTTTATGGGAAGTACTGAACAAAAATAATGAAATTTTTTTAGTTACACATCCACAAATTCCATATTTTTTATAGTCACAGAGAGTTAAGTTAGATAGATTAACCTAATAAAACCTAATTAAGCAAATCTTTCCGGTTCAGCCAATCATATACAGCTTCTTCATATGCACATGGATACAAGGGCTTTACGCCGCTATTCTCCTTCTCTCGCCTCTTGTAAAGAGATGTTCACCAACCAACCAACCATATACAACTTCTTATATTATGAAATGAGAGTCTTTGTGATTGGTTGGTTTGCAGGCTCTTCCGTGGACTTTTTTGGCCCTCTTTTTTGGTGAGATCGTGGAAAGGCTACTTAGTATTATTTACAATTATTGTTATAAAATTAAGTAATCTTTATTATTATATAATTTGGGGACCCTGTGGTAAAATGTAAGTTTAAAATACAGGAAAGTGTGCTTTAAAATCAGTGTTCATGGGGAAGGGGGGGGGGTCTTTATTAATTCAAAAGTTTTGAGCAAATCAAGATCATACTAATTATAACAAAAAAATCGTGTGAAAGTAAACTATGAGTTTTAATTGCGAAAAGTTAGTCTTAACGAATGTAGCTTGATCTGGTAATATTGTGACGTAAGGAAATAAATATTTGCTATTGGGGGGACCTCTCTGAATGTTGGGCCTACAGTAAAAAAATTTCTAAATCAGGCCCTGGAAATGGTTTGACAATTTGATGACTCATGTGAAATAAGCTGGGATTAATAAAACAAGTGATTTAATGACTTCAATTATAAACACAAAAATGTGAAGAAGCATCAGAAAGGTTTTCAGCGAGACTTCTGGTGGGCGGTCCTTTCCTAGTTAAGGGTTACTCTTATCCTTTGTTGTAGCGATTTCCAGCACCTCGTGGGTTTTCTGCAAGACCAAACATAATCTTTTAAATATAGTTTGGTTTTCAACTATAAACACAAATTAAATCTTTCACTAGAATTATAAATTTAGGTTCTCAAAATCCATATAATTTAGAGCAGTTTATACAAATTTACATTATTTGAACAAAGATACATGCAAAATCCCAGCAAATTCCCGCATTTTTTTTATTTTTTTATTATTCAATTCTAAATGTTTCGAAAAGGCCATAAACACAAAAATTTCTACTCACTAAGTGTTTTCTTTTCTTTTTTTTTTTTTTAATTTGCAACCTAAGTTCGCTGGTTTATTTTGGCAGGAAAAACGACTCATTCGGCTCGAAGTGAAGGTGACGTCACTTGATGTGAAACAACAGGGCTTAAAACGCAGCAACGGAACAAAGTTTAGTAATTTTCTCGCAAACCGAGACAGCCCACGCTTTTCGAATGAAAGCAGGCGCAACAAAGGAGATGAACGTAGTTTTTTTTTTTTTTTTTCAGACCATTTAGTCAACAAATATACCGCTATAAGGCCCTGCCACATCTGTTTGCCCACTTAGCACAAAAAGGATCAGAAATGGGAAAGAAAGGGGGGGGGGGGGTAACCGATCATTGTCTAGAAAATTTGTGAATGGTACGGGATATGGCAATTGTCTAAAAAACTCACACCATTTGGTAGAAACCTCACGATAACCATAGAGAATGGAAGTATGTCGTGACGTCACAGCTATAACGTAGCGTTTTGATCGGACTGCAATCGGACGAGATTTTCTTTCCTTAATATTTAAATAACTAATTTTTTTTTTAAGATTTTTTGTTTGAATATTTGGAATCAGAAAGAAATTCTTCATAAATATAAACTAACTTCACTCGTTTTTAAAAAATGCGGGAATCGTTCATTCATCAATTCACAAGACAACTCAACAATAATACTAGAAATACAATTACATGGAATAAATGAAAATTTAGAACAATTTATTTCGTTTTAATTCAATATTTGAAATACATGGGAAGTGCAAAAGCCAAATAAGCTACAGTTATTTTAAAAATATCAAAGATTTTTTTTTTTTTATCTAGATTTACCTTGAGTGAGTATTTGTTTTGAAATGAATTCCTTTACTTCAAGATGGAGAGCACTAAAAAGTGTTAAATTTGTATATAGCAGCTCAAGAATACGAAACCAACGATACAAATATATATATATATATATATATATATATATATATATATATTTTGTAGTTTAGGTGCTTGTCAGGTTTTTGCATAGTGTTCAAGGTACTTGCCTACGTTGAAAAGGTCGATTTTGATGAAATCTGAGAAAAAAATATTATTCGTGAATATATTAGCCCAAATCTTTTAAGTTTCTAAAACTATCTTCTTTTTAACTCTGCGTTGGTTTGAACAAAAGTTATGACAATTTGAAACTGATCAAAAACTGTAAATTATAACCGGAAATAGCACACCAAAACCAAAAGTCGCCGATTAAAAAGTGATTTCCCTATAAATATTAATATTTTCTTCTTTTTAATAAATAAAAAAATTGAAAAAGGATAAGGTGTATTTTAAGTGTGTAAGTAATATGGTTTATATAGAAATTGTGTGTTTTAAAGTTTAAATGCATTTTTTTCGGTATTGATTTTCATATAAATATTGCTAATTTGAAATGTCATAACTCAAAAAAAATTTCACGAATCATTATAAAAATTTTTGTACTTCTCTTGTTGATTGTTTTCTAGGGAATGCGCTATCGAAATCGAGATTGGATGGTTATTTTATGAAATACAACCTTTAGTTTGAATATAAACAAGGTGAAACTGTTAAAAAATCACTAACTTATTTCTCGACTGTCCATAAAAAAAGTTTTAATGAATATATTTTTCTTTATGTAGTATATGCCCTAGACAAAAGCATGTAGTTTATTTATATACAATTTATTTCCTAAAAAACTTAAAATAACATAAATGAAAAACTATTAAGTTTTTGAAATATTTCATCAAAATTTCATGCAAAATTGCAATTTTTGAAAATAATAATAATAAATTGGAATTTTTTTCATTGTATTACTAATCTAGAGTAGTACTAAATATAAAGAGGTACTTAAAATATTCCTACATAAAGTTTTTTTTAAAAGTGCTCCGAACATAGGCAAGTACCTTGGCACATATCCAACTGAATACCAGTAGTGATGAATAAAGACAAAGCTAAATGAATGTCTGTGATCTGTGCTTTATATCTTACCAAATAATATGCATTCTTTTTTTTTTTTATTAATTTATTTAATTATTATTTTTTTTTTTTGGCATCAAATGCACATTTCAAAGTGAGTCATTATCGCAAATCGACTGTATTACGTAATTGATGATGCTGATTAGGTTCACTTTTAAAAGTGCAATTTTCTGAGCCACAGATCAAAAATTAACTGCAACCATCTTCATTGAAGATAAAAGAGCAGTGGGTTACCAAACTAAAAGGAACGTTCATGGCCAGAGTTCCCACTCAAATCACAGAATGAAAATCAATGACTTTTCAATGACTTTTAAGGACCTAATTAATGTTTTTAAGGACCTTTGAAAATTCGTTTTCAGGCATCATGTCTATATTTAAATTTTTAATAAAGTATATTCTACCAAAAAAGTTACAAGTTGGTGGATGCGTAATACAAATATATCGGAAAATTTGATACGGTGCAGATAAGTGGCGGTCACGCGGAGATAGCAAGTCTGAGTTGTATTTTTATAAATTTTGAACGGTTGGACAACATCTGTAAAAAATTAAGGACTTTTAAGGACCCCTAAGCATTTTCAAGGACTTTTAAGCATCTCTAAGCATTTTCAAGGCCTTGAAAACATGTTCAAAAATATTAAGCACTTTCAATGATAGTGGGAACCCTGTTGGCAAATTATGGCACAAGTGGCAATCGAATGTAATTCAGTTAATTCAAAGTCTATTTTGAATAGTTTCAGCCATTTTAGATATACATTCATAATCTACTAGCACTTTTCTGTATTTTATAAAATAAAAAAAACTTAGAATAATGCTCAATAGGGCACCTAAACTTGCTGTTGACTTTCAGTCTGCATGTAAATGATTAAAAACTAAATTTAAAGAAATTAATTGTACGAAAATTAATGTGATAGTAAAGATTCCAAAAATATTAAAAGTTATTGATTACACATCCAATAAAAACTCAAAACTGACAAGAATTTTTTTTTAATTTTTTATTTTTTAATATTTTAGTAGGTAGTTAAAGAACGGTATGAACCAAATAAGTTGATTAGAAACACTTTATTTCCTGTACTTGCAAAAATTATTTTTAGTATTGTATGCCTCTTGAAGTAGTTTTTAGTATTGTATGTTCTTTAGTATTGTGAACCTCTTGAACGAAAAACTATAAAATTTTCCATTATATTGCAATTTTTTCAAAAATTCCCTGGTACTTTTCTGTTTTTCATATTTTTCCTGTAACTGGTCACCATGCAGATCATTTAATTCATAAATCTTATTTACTACTATTGTATAAAAAAAAGTTTTCTGTTTTTCTAATTAGAATTCTAATTCGCTTTATCATTAATAATGAAATAATTCTATGTAGATGAACGTTTTCACCACATTCTTTAAATAAGGAGCAATAAGGAACTGAAACAGAGAAAGTGAATAAACAAATACAAATAATGGTATATTAAGGAAAAATAGTAATAAAGTAATCAATGTTGTTTCTACTTGAAAATGTACACTAAATCATGTACATAATGCATTATTAAATGCATTTATAATATTCCCTGTAAAAATGGCCCTTCTGGTTCATCTATGCCTTTACTTTTAACCTTAACAAATAAATCTGAATACATAAAAATGCTGGTTACAAAATAAACAGTACTAACAAAAGAATTAGTAAATTATAAAGCAAAACAGTAGTAAGTTAATGAGTAGTAACAAATAGGTAAGAAATAAACAAAAAACATTAGTAATGAAAGAAAATTCATAGTAACAAAGCAAAATAATAAAAATTAAACAAAATCAATAGCAACAAAAATAGGAAACTAGCAGTAATTAAAGAAATACAATAATAAAGGAGAAAGAAACCAGTACACATACAAGTCGTAATAAATGAACAAAATCAATGGCATTAAATTAACAAACAGAAACACAGTAATAAAATAATACAACCCATAGAAACAAAGTTTTTAATATAAATCCTTTATATTCTTTAATATAGTGTCGTTTCTGTTGCCAGCTTGTGTTTGGTAGTTACATCTAATTTTAAATATATATAAAAAAAAAAAAAAATCGCTATCCTGCAAAATATGCAGTAAACTACTTTTGAAAATTTATTCATTAAAAAAATTTAAATTAATGCATTCACATCCAAATATCTTTTATGTATTAAGATTAAAACAATTTTGCAAACAGGAAAGAGTTTCTTCAATGATCAGTTAAATGGAATGACTAGTAATCCAAAACGATTATAGCAATGTGTGTAAAACCGAGCTTTTAGTAACAGTGACAGATCCCAAATTTTTATATAATGCATTGTCATCGAAATAGAATCTATCTACCAAGTTTCAGATCGATTGGATGACGGCAAAGAGGTTAATTAGGCCTCCACAAATTTTCCCACCATCAACATACACAATCACCCCCAAACATACAAAATTGAACTTAATTTATAAAGGATTAAATAAAAGCTTCATCCAGGAATAAATAAGTAGTAATCAGCAGTAATGACCAAACTCTAGTGACGAGATAAAGCAGTCTCACCGTCTTTCCAGTCATCCCACTGCCTTGCCTTTGCCAGTGCTTGAGGGTCGTCCATTTCCATCAATCTCTCCTTTTCTACGTCTTCGTCCTCCTTTGAAATCCCCTCTCCACTCAATGCAGACTCCTGTAGAGATTTTCTGAAACACAAACACTGAATGGTAGAAAAACTTCCAAATCAACTATTCGTTTTTAACTTGTACCAAATAGACTGAGAGGCGACTGCAATTTTTGGACCTCATCGAACATCATTCTGAATTTTTTAGAGAAATTAGAGAAAAGTGAGTAGATTACGAATCCACTGGTCTGGCGTGGCAAAAATGGCCAAAACTGGTCAAAAATCGACTTTTCATAAGTTGAACTAAGTCCAATTGCCAAATGTGCCATAACTTGCCAAATAATGAGCATTTTTTTTTTTTTTTGATAACCCTCACTCTTTAATTTTCAATTAAGAAGGTTGCAGATGATTCAGGTATCTGGCGACGGTCTACTTGCATCTATTAAAAGGGAGCCAAGTTGGCAACAAATATTACGTCACTTATGACGTAACTGATGTCGCCAATTTGGCTTACTTTTAAAAGATACAAGTTTTCCGAGCCAAAGATCCTAAATCATTTACGCTTTTTCTCATTGAAAATCAAAATGAAGTGGGTTACCAGACGAATAAGTTTGTTTTATTTTTGGCAAGTTATGACATATTTGGCAATCGGACTTTAGTTCAACTAATTCCAAGTCGATTATTGATCAGTTTCGTCCATTTTTGCCACTTCAGACCAGTGGATTCCTAATCTACTCACTTTTCTCCAATTTCTATAAAAAATTCAGAATGATGTTCGATGGGGTCCAAAAATTGCAGTCGCCTCTCGGACTAAAAGATAAAGTGGATAAACGCACAATGTCAAGCTTTTGTTAGAACTGAGATTCTCTAACTATTCCGTAGCATCCAAAGGGAAGAACATTTATTTTATGAAAAATGTGCATACTACTTGAACCCTTCAACTTCAATACTTTTTTGTACTGTGTCCAAAAGACCTTTAAAAAACACCAAAGGCATCAAAATACTCTGTTAAAGTACATAGAACCACTTGGTAGTAAACTCTTTATTTTCTGTTGCTTAATCTGATTGAAAAAAGAAACTAAAAAAGAAAAATCCGTACATTCCAAAATTCGCTTTACTTGAAATGAAAATGTTTTACACAAATAATTTGTTTCCTTAGATTCTTGATCTATTAATCAATCTTCTTGGAAATACTATTAAGAATTATATAAATATCTTTTAAATTTTTTTTATTAAAGTAATGTTTTCAGAAGCTGAAAATTTTAAAAATAATACATATGTAAGTAGCTGAATGCTTTACTACGAAATTTCCCTATATATAAATCTGTAATTGCTAAATAAATCCATAGTTGTAACATTTTAAAACTGGGAAAGGAGCAAACTTAAATTTAACTATATACTTTTATGGACGGTTTGGTTCACAATGGATTCCTTTGTTATACAAGCCAAGTTAAAATAAGTTAATTTTTTCAAATTTTCTTCTTCATATCAGTTTGTAAATATTGAAAGGAAACTTTGAGTTTGAGTAAATAAGATGAAAGAATTTCCATTTACGAGATTGTGGGAAGTGGGGGGGTAGGGAGTCACTGTTCCAGCTGTACCAACATTTTTTACCATGGGCCGCTACTGCTTTGCAACCCACGTTAGAATGTAAAATCCAAATGCGCAACTCTTCAAGATTACGAATGATTCACTTGAGTGTACTTCTAATGTTGAGTTGATAATGCGTTTGATTAAAGATAATGCATTATTTTGATGATAAATGAAGTTTGAGCTACACAAGTACAGATGGTATTATCAAATGTGAATTGAAAGTTAGGTGTTCTTTTTATTGGAATAAAGATGTTTTGTAAACATCTGCAATAATTCCTACAAATGTGAGGAGAAAGGGGATCGGATTTCGTGAGAGAATTCCTGCACAGGTATTTAGCCATTTCTTAAATTAATTTAGGGTGGCCACAAAATTCAGGAAAGACAGTAAAAATTCCTAAACAATTCCCTGATTTCACGGCAAACTTTTTTTCAAATTTTCCCAACTTTTCCAGTTGCGTAGACATCCTGATCAAATAGAACATGTATGCTAAAGGGATAACATGGCAATTTTTTTTTAAATAGTTTTTGCGTTAATGAAAAGTTTAAATTATTCCGTAACATTACACTTCTAACGATTACCACCACAATTTTACAGAAAATGGTGCCAAAATATGAATGAACGGGGAAACATGCCTTCAGAACAAAGAAAATTTCCCTGATTTTCATGAATATTTAAAAAACTTCTTGACATTTCCCTGATCTTTTCCAGAATCAGAAAGCTCCCTGATATTTCCCTGATTTCCAGGTTCTGTGGCCACCTCTGTTAATAAAATAAACTCCAACCCGATTAATTTTTAGCATTCCCAAGCAACTTCAGCTGAAGAAAATTAAATATTTTACAATTGTTAAAAAGGGACAGATACAGTAAGCACAATAAGAAATAAAGCAGCCTTTTGGGTGAACTCTTTTTGAAATACGAGGGCGAGTCAAACATTATCCGCAATGCTGGCATGACTCTTCTTTCATTGTTCATACTGACTTCTGTTTTAGTTTATTTAATTGTTATGTTGTTGCGGTCATGCTATTGAATTTCAAGCCTAATTCCTCTATTTGTCTTTTATCGCACAGAGATCATGGCTGCTCTATTAGAAGTTTACACCAAAGAGGAACAATGAGCAATGATCTGGTTTTTGTGGTTAGAATTTGTATCAGGGTGTATTGACAATAGTCACTCGTCTGTCTAACAGATCCATGTCACATGCACACTCAATGTTGTCATCATTTGTGACCGTAGATGGTCGTCCGGTTCCTTTCACATGCGTACTACACTTGTGCGATCATTTTTGAATTTTTCAATTCTCTTGTAGACACTCCATTGCAGCAAGACATTGTTCCCGTATTGTCTCGAAAGTCTATGATGGATTGCGGCTCCCGATACACCTTCCGACCACAAAAACCAGATCACTACTCGTTGATCCTCTTTGGTGTAAACTTCTAATGGAGCGGCCATGATCTATCTGCAATAATAGAAAGACAAATGAAGGAATTAGGATCAAAATTCCATAGCAAGACCATGACAATATACAGTCAAACCCTGTTAACGTGAAATTGATGGGGCCGCTGAAATTGTTCACGTTAAATGGGATTTCATGTTAAACAATTTCACGTTAACAGGGTTAGGCTGCAACAATAAAAAAAAAAAACGTGGACAGAGGTCGTATGAACAATGTAAGAAGATTTATGTTAACATTGCGGATAATTTTTTACTCACTCTTGTATTTGTAGCGATGTGCACTAATGCGGAGTCGAACCAGGGACTCCTAGATTAATAGACAGTCGTGTTAACCACAAGACAAAAGTGACCACTAGTGTCTAGGTGTTGTATCTGTCACTTGTACACAAGACCATAGTCATAGTCATAGTGAATGGGGGAGGTCAACTGAGCCTAGGTGCTGATTCCACTAGGGAAAATTGCAGCAACCCCTTTATTTTACGACCCCCTGTCAAAGAAAGCCAGATTCCTTAAGAAAGGTCAAAAGGCTTTTGACAGGTTCCTCGTGGATTGTATCAAGTTCTGTTCCAAGACCTAAGCTTGAGATGTGAAGAAGAGCTTCACATTCAAAAAGTATATGGTGGGCAGTTTCCTCCTCCATATTGCACTTCCTACATAAAGGTTCTTCTTTAAAGATTCCCATTCTATGAAGGTGTTTTCTTAGGTGATAGTGGCCCCCTGTAAGAAATCCAACTATCACTCTCATCTTATCCCTGCTAAGACCCAGGATCTGAGATGATAGTTTAATGGAAGGTTCTAGGATCATAAGCCACGCATGTTTTTGATCGGTGGTACACAAGACCAACATATAGCCCCTTCCCAGTGAGTCGCGAAGGGGCGAACGATTGATTTGCTTGCGTGTGAGTTGAGTGCGTTGAGTGAAGAGCTTGCTGTGTGGCAGTGAGTCACCGGAGGTTACTTACTGTGCAGAAATGAGTCGCCAGAGGTTGCTTGCTGAGGTGGTAGTGTGGAAGTTGTGCAATATTTTCAGAAGGTGCTGATAGATGGCAGCATAATTCTGTTGTCGAGTAGTCACCAATGTAGCGAAGTGCGCTAATGAGGAGTCAAACCAAGGACTCCAAGATCAATAGACAAGAGTGCTAACCACTAGACAAAAGTGACCACTAGTGTCTAGGTGTTGTATCTGTCATTTGTACACGAAACCACAATATATTAACGAAGAAACAAAAAGTGTATACCCTTTCTTTTGTTGTCTTTGCTGTTCTAGTTTGTTTTGCTTTTGCTCTTCTATCTGTTTCTCAAACCTTTGACGATAAAAGTCGTCTATTGTCAGTACTGGTATGCTGGGATACCCCAAACCAAACACTTGTTTCTGGACTTCATTCTTTGTTATGATGATGGGTTGTAATGGCTAAAAAAGATTGTTCCATAAACATTAATAATCATCATATTGGTCTTTAACTATAACATATTGTTTAAAGTTTACAATGGATAATCATTTAATTATCTTACTATGGAATTAATTATAGATGACTGAAAATTATGGTAGTTTAGTATGTTTGGTGTTCATTAGAGAGACATATTTAAAAAAAATGCTAGTATAGTGTGGATGATATTTATAATAACTATAACAAAGCACTGAATAGTAAAAATATCTTTCTAAAGCATATATAGTAAAACATTGTACATAAGAACAAAGTTCCATCATGTGCAATGACATGTAGCTTGCATTTTTTTAGGAAGGGTTTTCAGTAGTTGAAATGGATAACTATTATATCCTAACAAAAGTTTAAATTTGTTGCTGAAGTGTAAAAGAGGCAGATCTCTTTGCAAATGGGTGGAAAACTTATAAAAAATAACAATTTGTATATTTAATAACTTTAAATAGTTGTTAAGATATGCACACAACATCCAACAACAAAATAACGTGTTTGAAATGTATGAAAAAAATATCTCCAACTGAAACGTTCATTTAGTATTCTACAAAGATTAAGTCTGATTTTTTTTTGTATAATGAGGAACTTGCACAAGCGAGGAAAATGAACATTTTTTTCTATTTTCTAGTGTTATCCAACGAATATATTTGAGCAATACAATTATTTTTTATCTTTATGCTTTCAATTAATCAAAAATCGAGTTTGAAATTAGCCGAAATCATAGCAAAAGTCACAGGACCAAAAACGCATGAAAAAATCGTGACGGGGTTACGCAGAGATAAAGTCACAAAACGAAGGAGAAACCACACTCATTCCTCGTCTAAAACAGGTTTTAGACTGGTTCATTATCTGCACGTTGACGTTTCACGCAAAAGTAGCTTTTTCCCGCCGAATCGCAAAGTGAAAAACTAAATATTTTTTTTAACTATCTATCCGAGCTCAAATTTTTGAAAGAATGGTATTGTTTTTCCTGATTTTTTATCTATTTTTATTTAAAAATAAAGCCAAAAAATATGAAAGTTCCTCATTAGCGATACCTGACAATTTTCTTTATAATAGGTAAACATTAAAAATGCAGAAAGAATAATAGGGTTCCCACTGTAATCACAGAATGAAAATCAATGACTTTTCAAGGACTTTTAAGGACCTAAATAATATTTTTAAGGACCTTCAACATTTTTTTTCATGCATCAAATCTTTAATGTGTGATTTTACAGTTGCTTTGCCCAGAGTGTTAATATCAAAATCAAATGCACACTTTGCATTTAACCTTATAAACATACTTTGATTATGGTCTTAGATCTTTCGGTTTGCAAAACATAATAGACTGAGAGGCGACTGCAATTTTTGGACCCCATCGAACATCATTCTGAATTTTTTATAGAAATTAAAGAAAAGTGAGTAGATTACGAATCCACTGGTCTGCAGTGGCAAAGATGGCCGAAACTGGTCAAAAATCGACTTTTAAAAAGTTGAACTAAATCCAATTGCCAAATGCGCCATAACTTGCCAAATAATGAGCATGTTTTTTTCATTTGGTAACCCTCACTCTTTAATTTTCAATTAAGAAAGTTGCAGACGATTCAGATATCTGGCGACGGGCTACTTGCATCTATTAAAAGGGAGCCAAGTTGGCAAAAAATATTATGTCACTGATGACGTAACTGATGTCGCAAATTTGGTTTAATTTTAAAAGATATAAGTTTTCCGAGCTAAAGATCAGAAATTGTTTGCGCTTTTTCTCATTGAAAATCAAAATGAAGTGGGTTGCCAGACGAATAAGTTTGTTCTATTTTTGGCTAGTTATGACATATTTGGCAATCGGATTTTAGTTCAACTCATTCCAAGTCGATTTTTGATCAGTTTCGGCCATTTTTGTCATGGCAGACCAGTGGATTTGTAATCTACTCACTTTTCTCCATTTTCTATAAAAAATTCAGAATGATGTTCGATGGGGCCCAAAAATTGCAGTCGCCTCTCGGACTATAAACACTTAACTCATGTGCTTGTCTCACAAAGTACAGTGTGCATTTAAAACCGCTCAATTTCTACTTCACCAATCAGCAAATACGGACCAAACGACGCACAAGTTGATGCATGCGTAGTTTGATGCAGTGCGGATAAGTAACAAAATTAAGGACTTCTATGAATCTCTAAGCATTTTCAAGTACTTTTAAGGACCTCTGTGCATTTTCAAGCACTTTTAACCTTCTGAGGGTTATGGGCGTATATATACGTCCTTTGATCATCAGTTTTTCCAGCAATACACAACCTTTTTAAATTTATAAGCAAAACGTAAAATAAAATATTTTTTAAATCTTTTTATTAGGATAATGGTTTAAAACCTACTTAAAACAAAATAAATAAAAAATAATTTTAAAAAATTATATATTTGAATCAGAAATATAATCAGGGTTCCCACTCAAATTACAGAAAGAAAATCAATGACTTTTCAATGACTTTCAAGGACCAAACTAATGTTTTTAAGGACCTTTGAAAATTTGTTTTTAGGCATCATGTCTATATATTAATTTTTAATAAAGTATATTCTATCAAAAAAGTTACAAGTTGGTGGATGCGTAGTACAAATATGTCAGAGAATTTCAATACGATGCAGATAAGTGGTGGTACGGAGGGGATAGCAAGTCCGAGTTGTATTTTTATAACTTTTGCAGTTGTAACAACATTCGCAAAAATTAAGGACTTTTAGGAATCTCTAAGCATTTTCAAGCACTTTCAAGGCCTTGAAAACAAGTTAAAAAATATTAAGCACTTTTAATGACTTTCAATGACCGTGGGAACCCTGATAATTTAAAAATTATTGCAGGGAAAACAAATGTATAATTTCACCCATTCCCTTTACGCTCAGAGGGTTAAGGACCTTTGAGTTTTTTTAAGCATTTTTAAGTCCTGGAAAACAAGTTAAAAAATATTAATAATTTTTAATGACTGTTGAACTCTAGAATAAAGTAGGTATACCTTTACAGCTAATTTCTTTTCTTTTGCAATATTTCCTAACTTGCCATCTTTCTGGGACATGAATTTTAAAATTTCCCTCTCTTCTGCAATTTAAAAGAAATAAAAATTTAAAGGAATAGTAACAATTACATTGAAACACTTAAATATTTGAAAAGAAATCTCAAACTTACTTTTCGAATTTTCTAATTCTTCTTCAGCTGTTATAATCCATCTTTCTAGAAGCACAAAATAATATTCTCTCTGAAAAAAAAAAGGAAATGTCTTAAAAAAAGGAAAATAAATGCTGCCATTGGTCAGTTTAAATGTGAGTCAGAGCTTAAATAAGAATTTTTAACAATATGATAGGAGAAAGCACGGTCACATTTGCATCAACATTTCTTGTGTTACTTAATTAGGGTAAACTAGTAGAATACAAATTAATTGTAAATGTAAATTAACTTTCAAGATAACATTGAAAATCCAATATTCTTGCAAATTCAGCATACAATTTAACAATAAAAGTTCCAACCTGCCAATCTCAAACTTTCTAATTGCTTTGGGGTTAATATCTAACCTAACATTAATCTAAACAATATATTATATTACATAACAAACTAAAATGTAAAAAAAAAAAAAAAGGTTGTTTGAAATATGTTAGAAATGCATGCATACTAGGAACATTTCATATAAAGTTAGTTTTATGATACATTATTTAAAAATTAATAAATTTACAAATCTTTGTATTATGTTTTTTTTTTTTTTTATTAGAACCTTGAGCCTAACCGCAGTTTGTAAACAACTAATTTATTTGTATAATCAGCTAGTTACTATTCCATATCATGATGAAAAAAAGTTATACAGGTGAGCTTTATAAACAATAAAAAAAAAAAAAACACTTAAATTTGTTACTAAACTCATTTAATTTAATAAGCAAAATATCTAATTTTTAAGGGATTACATTGCTTGGCTATGCAATAGAAAATAGTCAACTGTAATGATTTAAAACCATTCAACACATAGGTAAAAATATAGCCATCATTGAGGAATTTTTATTCATTTATTTAAAAAGCTCAAGATGGATATACTGTGAAACAAACTAGTCTAGTTCGTATGATAATGATTAATATTCGTATTAAAGTTACTGAGTTTATGGCTATTTAGTATTTGTGTTTCAATTATACAACTTATAATTCCAAAGAAAGCTGAGTTTTTAATCTTAACACTGTCACACAGTTGAAAAGAAAATTAAATTGATCCCATTCATTAAATTTACGACTCAAATTTAAAACATGTACCCAAAAACTTTAAATGCATTGTTCTTGTATTCTTTGTAGGCAGAGCATCTTACTATTATCTAATAATGTAACCTATAAAAATAAAGTTTTTTTAGAAGAATTTAGAAGCTACAAACTCTATAAAATCAGGGATGAGAGTGATCAGAGAGCAAAAAGGAGGAAATTCAAAAATTCGCTGAAAAAGCTCGCGGATGGAATACACAAAAATTCAACAAAAGAGTATGCAGGAAGGATGATTCAATAATTTTAAAGATTCAATGAAATTTCTCATACTGTATAATAATTACATTTCAAATATTAGGAATTAGTGAAGTAATCTGGGAGGAAAGGGGTTGATTGTTTTCAGATTATCTGGCGCCGTCAGCAACACGAAGGCTATAATGCGCAGAAACATTCGTCATTTGACAAGCCAACATACATTTACAAACACCCATGCCTAACACGGGACTCGAACCTGCAACCTCGCGGTCTAGAAGCTAGCATGCTAACCACTATACCGTTTGGTCGGCCGGGGAGGAAAGGGGAGCCAAGAGGGAAAAGTATACTTTTTGCAGGAAAAACTAGTTCAGATCAGAAAAATGTGGATCCTCAAGACAAGGACAAAGAGGAGGAAAATGTTACATAAAAAACCAAAAAGGAGGAAATCCTCCAAAAAGAGGAAAACTGGCATCCGTGTAAAATATACGCACAATATATTCTTCAGATTCTGGTCTTTCTAGGGCAGGCTTTAATAACTTTTCTTTGTCTTCTAATTCCTTTTTCCTTTTGTACTGTTGTATTTTCTTTTCTCTCACTTGGTTTGGATCCAACTTTGGAGTTCTCCTCTCTGTATCTTCTTCAGTATCAAAAATGTCCTTCAGATTCTCCCCTCTGGTTCCACAGAGCTCGTAATTTGCACAACGAAGTAAAAAGTCTTTAAAGTATATCTAAAGAAGCAAAATTATAAATATAAATGTTGCATATAGCTGTTCAGAATTATTAAAAACTAGTTGTCATTGCAGAGACACGTCAATGAGTATAGATATCTTTAGATGAACTTAAACATATTTTACTAATTTTTTAAAAGTTGAAATAGCTTTTAGATTTAGTTTTATTTAGCACAAATAAAAATTAACTAATTTTTTTATGTATTCAACAGGGTTCCCACTCAAATCACAGAATGAAAATCAATGACTTATAAGGACCTAATTAATGTTTTTAAGGACCTTAAAAAATTTGTTTCCAGGCATCATGTCTGTATAAAAAAATTTTATAAAGTATATTCTACCAAATCAGTTACAAGTTGGCTCATGTGTAATACAAATATGTCAGAAAAATTCCGATATAATGAGGATAAGTGGCGGACACGCGGGGATAGTAAGTCTGAGTTGCATTTTTGTAAATTTTGAAGTTGGTCAACATACACAAAAATTAAGGACTTTTAAGGACCTCTAAACATTTTCAAGGACTTTTAAGCACCTCTAAGCATTTTCAAGGACTTTCAAGGCCTTGAAAACAGGTTGAAAAATATTAAGTACTTTTAATGACTTTCAATGACTGTAGGAACCCTGTTCAATTATTGAAAAGTTACGTTGAGGTTCCACGTTCTTGTTAACCCTTTTAGTCAGTACTATATGAACACATTTTGACCACTCAATTTTAATGTGCAGTTGATTGGTCAAAGAAAAGTTTGTACTGGGCCCAGCAAACTCTAAAACCACACTGTGAATATGAATAAATATATTTAAATATGTAGTTTTACTTATTACTTTCAATTACCCATATGTATACATGGGGTAATGATATATAGTATTCCGTCAAAAACTAAAAATTTGTATGTGTCTGTGGTCAACATAACTCCCAAACAAATTAACCTACGATGTTCAAATTTGGTATGCAGTTGGTGGTGACCATGGGACCTACCATTAAGGTTCTCGTCCAAATCGCGCAAGCGCATAAGGTAGCTGCCATTTAAAAAAGCATGTTTTTCAATAATTGCTAAAAAACGGCTCTAACGATTTTGCTAAAAATCGCTGTGGTAATGCCTCCAAAGGTGTTCTAAACACCCCCACCTCCGAAATTCCCGTAAAAATGCTTTAATGGCGTAAAAAGTTGAAAAACAAATGCTTTCAACTTCTCTTTCCTTGAGCATACCTCATCAACGATTGATTTTTCTTCTCCCCTCAGTTTCACTTATAATAAAGGATAATATAAGGATTATCGAAAAGTATACTGCCAAAATCATCACTTTGGCAGAGTTTTTTTTTTTTTTTTAGATCATTACAAGAATCATTGCCAAACTGGCCATTGATTCTTATTGAAAGATGAAAATATAAAAACGGTAAATGACACAAATCTACATCAGTACTATTATAGTTTAATTGAAAGTTGTGCGATGTTCCACACCCCTAGTTTTTAATGCATATATCCTTCTCATTTAAAACCGAATGGTGAATAGTTGTAATAGGCAACAACTGCCACTGCGGAGGATCCTTTTCATCTTGAAGGCAACTGAAAAATTACCTGAGGAACTCTACATCTCAAAACCTTAACTCTTAATCTCTTGCCAGTGGAAAATATATGAGAGAAACATACTGAGAGCCCGAACTGAGTTCGGGCGTCACGGACAAAGGGATAATCAACTTTCCAAAAATCCTCGAAAGTTAAGTTTTGCATTATAAGTTATGAGGCAAAATATGTGCTTAACTTACTTTTCTGCAGATTTTGATAGTGAAAAATTAAATAGTGCCCAATAGCGACAAAGATTTAATTGACTAGATTTAATAAGATTTAATTACTTAAAAGTATTAACTATGAGTTATATATATATCATTATTACAATCGATTTCTAAACATGGGTGCACCCTCCATCCCCTGAAAAAAAATCCTGACCATTGGTCAATACAAACTGCTTAATAACCGATTGTAGTGTTAGTGATGCCCTCAGGTGGGAGTTTTTGGAACTGACAATTAGTAATTCCGATTCAATTGCTTATTATTTTATTAATTACAGGATACTAACAAAGAATTTTTTTTCCCTTTGACTATTCGACATATATGGTGGTATATTAGAGTTTAGAAAACAGTAGAATATTTAAAAAAGAGCACTTATAACATATATGCACTAAAACTAATGTTTGACGGAAAACATGTTTTGGGATCAATATGTTTAATATTCATAGGAGGTTCAAATTGATTCCCAAAAACTTAAATAAGGCCCTGCACAATAATCCATGTTGTTATTGAACATAATTAGGAGGTCATTGCAGAGTTCATCCTAGAAATGAAAAAGGGCAGGGTGCTATTTTCCAAAAAAAGGGCACTTCCTGTTTACGAGGGCACTTTTATGGCAAATTGCAGAAATACGCGTTTTCTGCCACAATTTCAATATTGTTATACTTTTCTACCACGATAAATAATTTTCGATATTCTGAAGAAAAAAAAAATAATACAAAAATCTGTGAATCAAAAACTCGCTCAGAAACTTAAAAGATATCAAAATACTGATAAAATGCTTCTGTCCTAATTCTGCTGGAATGAGACTGAGAAAATTATTAAAATTAAAGTGCAATATACACAGTAAAATTTTCATCAAATAGTAATTTTTATAAAATTATCAATTTATAATACAGTAAAATTAAGATAAGAATGTTTTAATACAATGAAAATGTGTTAAGATAAGAACTTTTCACTCTTTCAAAATTTTCTAAAGTTTGAATGAATCAACCTTAAACTTCATCTCTTAGTTTTGCTATTGTCAGATAGAGAATAGAGTTTCTCCAAACTTAACATTATTCATTGTGGGATATCACAAGGAGTATTCCGACTAAAAAACTTGGACTATGTCCTGAAATTTTGCATTTTTTTTTATTTTCAAAATCGGATCAAATTTAGCGTCAAAACGGCAATTTTTTTTGCCGTGCATGCCGCTATTATGTAAGCTATAATAGAAGTTTTACTTTTTTAAAAATCGGAAATAATCTGGGATTTTGTTTGCATTCCTGTTATGTTTAATTTTAAATATGAAACGGATGTTTAGAAATTAATTGGTAACAGGCAAATTACCAAAAACACCCCTAAATGTAACAGGAGGACATCGCGATTACGCGTGTCCAAACGGAAATATTCTTTTTAAATTCTTAGTGTAAACATTTGATAGTTATAAACCTTTAACTAAGTTATTCAAGTCTTTCAAATTCCTTTCTTCACTATTTTGAAGGAGGCATGGTAAAAATCCAGCGAAATACACTTAATCAAAACACGTACGAAACGGCCATCGGAGTTTACTAATGTGCATTTGGGAAATTGTAAGACGTAGCCCTACAATCCACCTACTAATGAAGTACATTATAACTACTACATTAATCTACTCAATGGTTTCAATCCCTGATAAATACGTTGCGCGTTTGAACATGAATGCGCATGCGCGACAGCCGATTTCAGTAGGAGTGATCCACACATTGTGTACTGTTGGGAGGGGGAAAAAACGAAAGTTTTTCGAATTCTTTCAGGATGAATTTTTTTCTGAAAAAGGGCAGGAAGGGCGCTATTTTTATAAAAAAAAAGGGCAAGAAGGGCGCTATTTTTATAGAAAAAGGGCAGACAGGGCGCGCCGCCCCTCGAAAAATGCCTAGGATGAACTCTGGTCATTGTTAATTTAACTCTTATAATTTGCAAGCACTCTACTAGCTATATAGTAAAAGATGAGTAAATATATGTATAAAAATCTTTTTAGACTTACAAGGGGACCTTACGGTCTCGGAAATTCAGATCGGGATGAGACTCGGCAGATTGGTAGTATACCTTAAGGATATCCACACAGTAAAGCAATAAAGCGCACTAGCCAGAAGATTCCGAGAAAACAGGCTCTAAAGTGTTAGGCGCGGCTTATATACTAATAGAGATTTTTGCTCTGCAATTCCCGGTAGCTAAGTGGTCAGCGTGCTGGGTTCCCGTACGGGCGATCTGGGTTCGATACCTCATGAGATAATCTGTTGTTTTGTTTTTTTTTTGTTTTTTTTGTCCACTTATAAAGTAACTGTTACAGCTAAATGAAATTTGAATTAAAGATAATATTTTATTTTTAAATACGTAATGTGTTTTAATGAAGGTACATTAAAACTCTATTTACTATTCACACAAAGAAGTGATTATAAATTTTGAGATATATTATAAGCTGTTGAGAAATAAATGATTTTCGCAATAAACATGAAGAACCAGTTTCTATATGGAAGAGTAGGAATGTTGTCCTATTGTACAAAAGCAGGAAGTCAGAAATTTTCAAAACCCTAATCATACTTATCAAACAATTGTTCTACCCCTACCCAACCCACTTTATAAATTGACTTTATAAATTTTAAAAAAAAAAAAAAAATACAACATGAGGTATCGAACCTGGGTTGCCCGTACGGGAACCCAACGCGCTGACCACTTAGCCACCGGGAAGCTGCAGAGCAAAAATCTCTACTAAGGTATAAGCTGTGTATAACATTTTAGAGCCTGTTTTCTCGGAATCTTCTGGCTAGTGCGCTTTATTGCTTTACTGTGTGGATACCCTTAAGGTATACTATCAATCTGCCGAGTCTCATCCCGATCTGAATTTCCGAGACTGTAAGGTCCCCTTGTTAATGTTAATAAGTTATTTGCTTACATCTGCTGTTTCTATGTTATTTATCCTTTGAGATACATCTTCAGTTTTGATTTGTAAGTGCAAACTTCCTAACAGTGCTGGAAGTAATAAATATCTAAAATGAGATAAAGTAAGGAGTTAGCTACAGTCTACATTTTATTTTTAAAGACTACTAAATTCACAGATTTTTATGAATTTCACCATTAAAATGTTTAATTTATTTTTTTTAGATATGCTGAAAAATGAGAATTAAACATTTATTTCACGTTACAACATTTAGGAATGTGATCTCATGTTTAACCAATACTTCTACACACGGTACATTTCCAACGTATCTGGCAAGTATATAAAGAAAGAAAGATTGTAACACTTTTCGTTTCTTCAATAATTGTAAGCAGCTTTGCTTGGATAAAAAGGAATAACAGAATAATAATATAAAATTTAAACATTATTAGAATTGATTATTTTCTGCGTCTCCTTATATTTGCTTACAATAATTAGTTTCTTAAGGTCCACTGAAAAATTAGTTTTTCGACATTTCAATTGCTTAGGGGTTGGTTTTCAAATGAATTGCGATATTGAGATTCACTTTACTAAGAAATTTGACTTTGATTAAAATTATAAAACTATTTAGTTATCAATCAGTAAAATTAACAGAGTTCAGTTATTAGAACAGTAAACATATGATTGCTTGCAGGATTTTTTTTTATGTTCGAGGAATTTGAAAAAAGTTCAAATCACAGATTTTCTCACGAATTTCTTGAAATATATATTTTCTCGGTTAATAATCATTAATATTTCATTTTTTATTTTATTATGTGTTTAATTTGAGGCTATAATGACATTAAAATTTATAAATGTGAAATTTTTAAATTTATTATACAGCATTTTATCTCATGAGTGGTACTTTGTGTTCAAGAATAATGTGCTTTTCTTTTCTTTAAAACATTAATTTTCTATAAATTAAAGTTTTCTTTGGGGTATCAATGAATAAATAAGAAGGATCAAATTTACTACACAATTTACTGAACTCGTAGACTTATTATTATCGATAGACTGCGAGTTCCCACTTCAATCATACAACGAGAATGAAACCAAAATGAATCACAAAATTCGTCTATCAGTCACGTGGTTTTTAATTTGGCTATGTCGTAAAATTAATTCTTTATCTAATAATCTTATTATCCTTTATTGCCTGAGTGAGGAGAAATCTGCCAAAAAGTCCCTACTCATGTGATTCATTTTGGTTTCATTCTCGTTGTATAATTGAAGTGGGAACGCGCAGTCTATTGATAATAATAAGTCTATGACTGAGCTCAACTAACAATTATATTATTTTAAAGCTAAATCTTAACAATGGTAACACTCGTGCTTTTGAGTAACATTCATAAGACTTGGTAAAACTCATGATATTAGATTTCATTAAACAATAAATACATGATCCTTAACATGAAACTGCACATATCCAATAAAAATTTGCGTTTCATACTTCATACTCGAGGTTTGCAGTTCTTCAGAAGTTTCATTGCTGCTAAACAGTCCAAGTTCATTGACCATCCGGGTGCATTGCTTCAAGGCTTCTATAATGGCTCTGATAGATTCCTAAAAGATCAGAGTTAAGAGATTTCAATACACCTGATACGTCAAGTTATAATACAGTGCCCATTTAATGCAATAGTATTGTATTTTTCACATTCACAAAACAGTATTGCATTTTTTCAGTATAATTGTTAAACGCTGAGTCAACTTTGTATATTGTGTTGTATGTATAACCCTGTAACTATTGTAAATTGTATGTATGATTCTGAAATTTTTTTAATTATAAGTTGTTAAAATTAATTATCTTAGTATATTATTTTGGTGTTTCGATATTGTGTTCTACAAATTCTGCATCTTTTATAACGTTATTCATCAATTTCTGTATTTTGCGTAATGTATGCAAATTCTATTAATATATAGGTATAATTTTTTACTTGACCAACCCTGTTGGGTCCTAATTCTGTTGTTCGTCTTAAAATTTGTATAATTTAAACTTCAAATTTTTACGCTAAAAAACTCTTTTAAAAAACACATGATTAAGCTACTTTTTTTGTAGATGGTTTCTAATTTACAGTTCTACTATTATCTACAACACAAAATTACGAATATGCAAACTCGTTGGGACAAAAAAACCTGAAAAATCTCCAATAAAAAAGTTAATTTTTTCCAGCTTGCTAGCAGGCTTTTGAAATATTCTCAGAGATTTGTTAAATTCTTACAGCCCCAGAAAAATTCCTAATTCTCAGATACTTATTATTCCATTAAATTCGAATATAATATGAGAAAATATGGAGAATACTTTTCAAAATATTTTAAAGTATCCTCATCGTAAACCCATTTCTAAATGCAATTTTGTTTATTAAACTCACAAAACCTTATTATGAAATTTATGATTTAAAAGAAAATTAAAATTAGACTAGGAATAGAAAATAACTTTTACATGCACAAGGGCAAAAGTAAAAATTTGAGTTTAAATTAGAATCCATTGGTTTATATTTTTGTTTGCAAACTGTGACAGATGAAATCAACTTCAGCACAAGTATAGAATAAAAAAATTTTAAAAAATTTTTTTAAATGGGGAGGGGGGGGGGGGAAATAGCAAGGCTGAATACAAACTAAATCTAAGATGCCATATATTAGTTAAAACTCTTGGTTATCTAAAAATAACAAGCTATTATTAAAATGCATAACAGAGGAAGCTTGCATGTTTGTATGTGTTGCATCATCTCCAATTGCAGCTGATGATATCCAATAGATGGCGCAACATGTCCGCCTACTTTCAAAAATATCTGTTTTAATCTGTATCTGTAACTTTAACTGTATTATTAAAAAACTTTGGAAAGAACATGGTCGTCGTACTGTTCTGTTTATATACGGACAAAATAGACCTATACTTTCTGTATTTTATAGTACGTATTCACTCATTTTTAAATCCTTTATATTAACTTCGATTTTGTTTGTGGCTATGGTGTTAATGGTGGGGGGGGGGGAGAGAATCTGAAGAGGCCTAATTAACCCCCTTGCTGTCATCCAATCGAGCTGAAACTTGGGAGATACATTCAATGCCAATGACAACGCATTCTATCAAATTTTGAGGTTGCAACTTTCACTAAAAGGTCCTTTTTACACACACTTCTATAATCGCTTTGAAATACTAATAAATCTAATTTAACCGATCATTTGTTGAACCTCCTTTCTATTGCTAAAATTGTTTTAATCAAAATAAAAGGTAAATGAACATGAATGCATAAATTTGTTATGGAGTGGAGTCCAGTAAATTTAACTTTGCGTTGCATAGCAAAGCTATAATTGAAATAATTTTAACCTATCACTGTCGAAACTCTTTCCCATTGCCAAAATTTGTTTAATAAAAATAAATAAAAGATGTGTTTTATTGACTTACTTCAGACTTATCAGCTATCGTTGACTTGTTGTAAATGACAAAGCATTCAATGAAGTATTTGAGGGGGAAAAAATATAGTAAATAGTTTGGATGGAACTTATGTTCTTAGTGGTCAAACACTATGAAAACTCGATCTGAGCTCAAGAAGTTGCAACTGCACGTAAAAATTGGCAACACATAAAGGATTTATATAAAAAACTTTGCTAATGGGTTATACTATTCTAATTGCATTATTTAGAGCCCAGAAAGCTTATCAATGTCCAAAAATAATATTTGAATTAAATTTTAATAACTAAAATTTAATTAACTAGTAGGAAAGGATTACTACCCAAATGGCAACAGATTTTTTTCAAAAACGGCTTATATACTTTAAACTTTAAGGGAAACTATGCACACGATGTCAATTCCTCTTGGAAGTTGCCAAAATATCACATCACTTTTATCGCTAAATCAACTTAAGTTCTATCATGTTTATTCTGCATTTCAAGATAATATTGGAAGCATTTTTAAACAAGTAAAGGACAACAACAAATTGGTAACGGAAACTAGACAGGGTTCTCACTAAAGTCACAGAATGAAAATCAAGGACTTTTCAAGGACCTTTGGAAAATTTATTTGCATGCATCTGGTCTTCAATGTGTGACATTACAGCTGCTTTGCCCAGAGCATTATTATCAAAATCTTTCATGAAGAATTTGCAGTTTGTCTTAAAAACAGACTTTGATGATGGTCTTTGATTTTTTGGCTTCCAAAACATAATAGTCAGAGAGGCGACTGCAATTTTTGGACCTCATCGAACATCATTCTGAATTTTTTATAGAAATTAGAGAAAAGTGAGTAGATTACGAATCCACTGGTCTGCCGTTACAAAATTGGAAGAAACTGATCAAAAATCGACTTGGAATGAGTTGAACTAAAATCAGATTGCCAAATATGTCATAACTTGCCAAAAATAGAACAAACTTATTCGTCTGGCAACCCACTTCATTTTGATTTTCAATGAGAAAAAGTGCAAACGATTTTTGATCTTTGGCTTGGAAAATGCGTACCTTTTAAAAGTAAGCCAAATTGGCGATATCAGAAACGTCATCCGTGACGTAATGTTTATTGCCAACTTGGCTCTCTTTTAATGGATGCAAGTAGATCGTCGCCAGATATCTCAATCGTCTGCACCTTCTTAATTGAAAATTAAAGAGTGAGGGTTACCAAATAAAAAAAAAATGCTCATTATTTGGCAAGTTATGGCTCATTTGGCGATTAGATTCAGTTCAACTTATTAAAAGTCGATTTTTGACCAGTTTCGGCCATTTTTGCCATGGCAGACCAGTGGATTCGTAATCTACTCACTTTTCTCTAATTTCTATAAAAAATTCAGAATGATGTTCGATGGGGTCCAAAAATTGCAGTCGCCTCTCAGTCTATAAACATTACATGTTCGTCTCACAGAGTATGTTGTGTAACTAAAACCATTCGATTTCTACTCCATCAATCAACAAATATGAACCAAACGATGTAGAAGTTGATCCATGCTTGATACAAACATATAAAAAAAAAATTGGTGCAGGGCAGATAAGTGACAAAAATTAGGGATTTTTAAGAGCCTATAAGCATTTTCAAATACTTTTAAGCATTTTCAAGTACTTTTAAGGCCTGGAAAACCAGTTAAAAATATTAAGCACCTTTAATGACCAGGAGAACCCTGTGTTTATTATGCACTTCCAAGATATATAGTGGCCACATTTCTAAACAAGTAAAGGATAACAGCAAATCGTAACGGAAACAATTATTGGTCCACCAAACAAATACTTCATAAAGTATGAACAGTTATGGGGGACAAAAAAATTATATGTATAATTCTGAATGAATTTCAAAAGACAGTTACTAGATCTAGAAATGTACTATGCTTAATCTGCATTAAAGATGGAATTTTTTCCCATAGTCAGAGAATATGATAAACTAGCTTGTAAGCAGACAATTTAATGTTTCTTCATGGTTCCCACTCTAACTGAAGAAAAAAATTCAAGCACTTTCAAGGACCTTTTTAAGAAAATTCAAGGACCATAAAATTACACATTTTAGACATAAAAATACAAAATAGAAATGGAGATTATCAGCCTAGTCAATTAACAATGGACAATTCCCTCATTTTTTTAAAATGAGTGAAATTATTTTATATTTATGAAGAATTTCTTTCCGATTCCAAATATTTAAACAGAAGTTCTTTAAAAAAATTAGTTATTTAAATATTAGAAAGGAAAATGCCCCAAAACTGAGCCAAAACCAGTCTGATCAAAATACACAAAAATCTGTGACGTCAAAGCTTCCTTCTGTTTCTATGGTTATCGTGAGGTTTCTGCAAAATAGTTGGCGTTGATTTGGTAGACCATTGCCATATCCCGTACAGGTTGGCGTGATTTGGGAGAAACTTTCAAAACTGATTTCCGCTGCTGCATTTCAAGCCAAAATGTTTGATTCAATTTGAGCCGAATAAATCATTTTCTCGCCAACATCTAACAGGGAAACTTTGATTGCAAATTTAAAAAGAGAAAAAGCGCAGTGAGCAGAAATTTTGGTATTAATGGCCTTTTTGAAACATTTATAATTGAATAAAAAAAAAAATGCGGGAATTATCCATTCAATGACCTAATCCTTATTTCAAGGGCCAAATTTCATCAAAAAATTTCCAAGACCATAGAAACCCTATTCTTCCCAACCCAATTTTTTTTTTTAATCAGCTGAAGCTTCTTTGATTCAATGAAAAATTAAAAACTATTAATTAGTGAAAACAGAAAACATGATTGGTTAGAATCATTTTATTTTATAATGGCTGCAAATATCTAATTAGATGAACTATAAGAATTCCAAAAAAAATTACAATTTGATGGAATTAGTAAAAAAAATACAATTAAAATTTTAAAAAATACAAAAATGACGATCAACTACAGTCGCAAGACCCATTAAATTGCGATTTAAATAGACTTATTTGCATGACCTCCTGTCTGATCCCTTTTATTGAACTCTAAACCCTTGAAATCCCTCTTTTTGATAAATTTGAACAGCTGAATCAATTCCTCTTTAGACCTTCTTTCTTTTAATGTATTTATATTAAGGTTCCTCCATTTAGCACACTAATTCAACGTTGAGTTTCCCTGTAGCTCTACGCTGAACCTTTTCAAACAAATCAATATTCTTCTTGAGATGAGGCGAATTGTTCTGCATACTCTAGATGTGGCCCAGTGATTCTCAACCTTTTTTTTTGTAGCAGCACACTTTTAACGATTTCAAAATTTGGCGGCACACAAAGAAAAAGATAAGTTTAAATGTTGTTTACTTACCTATAATACACTGTGTAAAATAGTTTATGATAATAATTTGGAATGTAAAATAAAATAATATAATATGTACTATAAAAACAACAGTACGTTTACTAAGGGATTAATTACAAATGAATTTTAAGAATACTTTTAATGAGAAATTTGAGCTTAATGTTTTTTGATAATTTCATTTATATTTGGTCGTAAAAATGACAATGCTACTCTCATATCGTCTTCTACATTTAACAGTCTCAATCTTTTTTCGTTTTCATGTTGTTTAATACTGAAAACCCGAATTCACACAAATAAGATGTAGAAAATTGTAATAATATTTTAAAGCTTTTTAGGCTATCATGAGATATTTGCATCTAATGTTAATCCAAAATGAATTAATTGATTATTCCGAATATTTTAAAATTAAATTGATCGAAGTGATCTTTGAAATCGCCCGCAGAATATGGGAGAAACAAAGTCTTAAAGGATGTGCTTTCCAAACATCAGACAACAAGACGCACACTCACACACCTGCAGAGGGTTGTATGTAAAAAACTAGAGTAAAAAATAGGTCAAAAACGAGGTTCAGAGAAATATGCAACGAAGCGGTGAAAGTGAAAAATCTTTGTTACAATATTCATACATATATAAGTACTTTTCTTTAATTTAAACTTTACTCATAATAAAAAAAAGCATTATAATTTTTACTATATACATTTCTAAAATTTGGCTGCACACTTTAAGAATTTGGCAGCACACAAAAGTGCTGCGGCACAGTGGTTGAGAATCACTGATGTGGCCTAACCAATCCTCTATAAAGTGGCAAAATAATACCACTAAATCTAGACGAGATAGTCTTCCTGATAAAACCTAACATTCTATTCGCTTTTTTACTTGATATCCCACAACGTATCATGAATATGAACCAAAAGCTTAGGAAAATTGAATTCTACTATTCAAAAAGACCATTTAAAAGTTTTGGGTACAGCTTTCCCGAAGATTTAATAACATGGATTTCCCAGAACTTTGAAAAGATTTTTAAAAAACCTAAAAAAATTAGCGTCTTTTGTGTAAGACAGCTTAAATACCTGAATAGCTTGCTTATGAGACGGAACATCTGTAGTGTCGATCACATTCATAAGTCGGGTGCAGGCATCGAAAATTTCTCCTAGCTGGCTACAATCTTGTTCATCGACTGTATCCAAGTTTAATGACTTTAAAGACCGAAACACGTGTGCGAAATCAGAATTAGCCATCAATATTTTTTAAATTTTGATACACACCAAGTTTTGTTTTCAGGAATAAAGTAGACAATTAAAATGTAAGCTATTTACGGTTTTATAATCACCGACCACTGATCAACCAAACCGAAAAACCCAAACAAAGTTCAAAGTAGAAGTGGTTCGTTACGGCAAAATGTACTTTTTATGAAGCTTAAGTAACGTGACGTCACAGTAAACAATAAATGTGTGAAAAATAAAATATGCATTTGTGATG
Organism: Linyphia triangularis; assembly: GCA_963978545.1. Classification (NCBI taxonomy): domain Eukaryota; kingdom Metazoa; phylum Arthropoda; class Arachnida; order Araneae; family Linyphiidae; genus Linyphia; species Linyphia triangularis. Next base: position 2,281,286 of record OZ021726.1, read on the forward strand.
AATGGCCTTGATAAAATAAATCAGGCAGTATAATTAAATATTTATTGATGTATATGATCGTATAATATTATTGTTTCTTTCTGGATAAATAGTGGAATTTTTGCATGGAGTTACTTGAAGCATCTGCCAATCTATTCCATCTTCACAGCATACCAGAATTCAGGAAATAACAAACGCATACTTAAACATTCTTTCAGAAATAATTAACTTTGGCGTACAATACATTTAAATAATAAATAAGTTTCTGCCTTAACATTAATTCCCTCCCTGTAACTGTGTTTGTATGTCACGTGGTCACGTACGTCATACGCGAAAATGAAAATGCGCAGAAACAAGGAGCGGTTTTCAAATGTATTTTCTTAATTATTACAATTTTATTCAAAATACCGAAAAGATTTCTACGTAAGTAGATTGACGAAAGTAAGCGTACGTTATTATATTTTCTAAATTAAAATTTGTGTCCAAAGAGAGATATCTTCTCTTTAACACTTGAATAAAAAAACTTACTTTGTGTGACAAGAGACAAAGGAATGCTTCAATGATATTCTTTCACTATACGGGTATGTAAATAAACAATACATTTTAAAGGGTTTTTTTTCTATTCATTTTAGCCATTACTGGTTGTATATATAAATATATTGAATATTATCCGCCTTTTACAAATCTTTAGTTTATTTATCTTCTATTTCGAGATTTTCATCTACTGGTAAAATGATTGCCAGTTCTTCAGTGTTCCTTAACATTAGAAAGAGTTGTTGGAAATAGTTTTCAAACAAATAGTTTGAGTTTATTTACCTACTTCTATTTGTCATCTATCGCAGCAGCTCTGCTAGTAGTTATTCTTAAAACTTAAGAGTACTATTATTGATTGATTGCTAATATTTATTTATTTTCAGAGGATATTTTTAATGATTCAACAATTAGCTTTCTGCGATATTTTGAATTTTTCACAAGAAAGGTTTTCAATCCTATTTATTGTTTTACAATTAGGCAACATTTAAAACTGTGAAAGTATAGTATATATCTTATGAATATTAAATGAAAGCCATTATATAAGCCAGGATAAAAATAACAAAAAAAAAATCTGCATACATTTCTTTTTTATAAAAATGCTTTTCTTATTTTTTTTTTAATTCTTTTTTACTGTAAACAAATAGTACTACATAATCGTGCATGTACAGTGCTAGAAGTGTGGGTAGACGCAGGGTGACGCGTCCCCCCACTTCTAAAACCACTAAAATCCATCCCCCCACTTTTAAAAGCACTCAATCCACCTAAAAGCTACTAAAATAACATTAACCATTAAATGTAGTAAAACTGAGAAAAGTTATTTATTTTTGCAATTGAAAACTTTAAAACTATTTATGGTGTATAAATCATATTATTATAAAAATGTATTGCACTTCTTTGTATAAAGATATAAGTATTTTTACTAACAAATATAGTTACACTTGATCAACTTTTAACTTTGCAGAAGCTTTCTTTTAAGTTAAATTTCTATTCTTGTTTCATATAAAGACAAGCTATTTTTAAAAAAAAAAACTTTTTAGAATTCTCTATTAATTTAAGTTCATGAAATTATGCACATTTATAAGTATTCTTTAAATCTAAATAAACAGCTATGTATATAACATTGAATTATTACTTAACTTTATCTCTTACTTCCAAGTAAAAAAACTAAGTCCTCTAATATTCGTTAAAATAGCAATAAATGTTGGACCCTCGTTTAATGTCAATGATAGGAAGTATAAATTATTTCTTTTCAAGTTAATATTTTATTTTAAGTTACGAAATTATAAAATTTATCTATGAATATGGGAGAAGGGGTGCACTTGTCATCAAATTTTGGACGTTCCCTCACTTCTACCACTGTGCATGTATGAATTTTAAATACAATTTGGTTACATCAGAATGTGAATTGCTCAGAGTTTAGAATTTGTTTTGGTAAATAATGATTTCTACTCTTTTGAAAAGTAAGAAAATATGGATATTTTCTCAAGTGTGTCCAAGGAATTATAAGTATGTGCCACATTCCCAAGTAGTAACTCATTGAGCTTTTAGCCGAATTTCAGAAGGCACACATAGTATTTTTTACATAATATGTTAGTGCCTTTTTATTCTTGGTCAGTTTTGTAATAAGTTATTAATCTAAAAATATGTCTTAGAATATTTGTTGTGGGCAAAGCCCTAAGCTTAGCCATTCTGCAAATTGATTGGCAATTTCCTTAAGTAGCTATAAAGTTAAAAATATGAACAAAGGCAGTTGAATAATGATAACTACTGAAATAATTAATAATTTTGAAAACTGCTATAGTTTACAAAGCTGGTTCATTGCTATAGAATATCAGGAATTGGTGTTACTGGTGTATAATACAAAATTATACTAATAATATAGTTATTTATGCAACTAGTGGGGAAATAATAGACTTATTCAAATGAGATTAAATGCTTATTTGATGAGTGCGATAGTACAAGTCAAATAATTTACTGAGTTTGAAAAAGTATTTTCCCACATGTTGCATTCAATATTTTTTATAATCACATGCAAAAAAAAAATTTAATACATAAATTTAATAATGTTGGCAACTTGAGTCAACGAATTTCTTCTGAAAATATGTAATTTCAATGCCAAGACTATATAGTATTTGAGCACGAGGCGTGCGAGAAAGTACTTTTTCACACTAGTACGAAAAAGTTACTTTTTAGCACTCCTCGCCAAAAAAAGCATTCCTTTCGCAACGATTTTTGATTCAAAATTATTATAAAAGTTTAATTTTTTGCATATTATAAAAATCCTTTTTTTAAGTGTAAGCAACCTAAATATGACTGATATAATTACCCAGTGGCCACACAACCGGGAAAACCTGGAAATGTCGGGGAGCTTTCTGATTCTGGAAAATGTCAGGGAACTTTTTAAAATTTCATGAAAATCAGGGAAGTTTTGTAATGTTTAAGGCACGTTCATCCATATTTTGGCGCTATTTACATGGAGATTTGTGGTGGTAAGCCATTAGAAGTTTAATATTACGGAATGATTTAAACTTTTATTGCCAGCAAAACTAAATTGCATATTATCTCTTTAGCATACATGTTCTATTTGATCAGGGGGTCTAGACATCTCGAAAACCTAAGAAAATTGGGGAAATTTGAAAAAAAGTTTGCCTTAATATCTCGGGGAATTTTTTAGAAATCTGTCAGGGAAATATCTAGTAACTTTTTTTCCTGAATTTTGTGGCCCCCTGAATTATTTGCTGTTTCAAATTGCAATAAAATATTTAAATTATTACTTAAAGCTAACTCAAAAACAAAGAAATTTCACTTCCATGGACTGTCACCACTTACTATTTTGACTTTTTCCAGAGTAATATTTTATAAAATTCTTTCGGCAGTATTTTTATATTAAAAAAAGGTTTTACGATACATTTCTAACCTTTAGAAATGAGGAACTTTCACATTTTTTGGTTTTATTTTTAAAAAAAGTAGAGAAAAAATCATGAAAAACAATACCATTCTTTCAAAAATTTGAGCTCGGATAGATAGTTAAAAAAAATATTTAGTTTTACACTTTGCGATTTGGCGGGAAAAAGCCACTTTTACGTGGAACATCAACGCGCAGATAATGAACCAGTCTAAAACCTGTTTTAGAGAAGGAATGAGTGAAGTTTCTCCTTCGTTTTGCCACTTTTTCTCTGCGTAACCACGTCACTGTTTTTTTATGCGTTTTTGTTCACGTGACTTTTGCTTTGATTTCGGCTGATTTCAAACTCGATTTTTGATTAATTGAAAGCAGAAAGATAAAAAATAATTGCACTGCTCAAATATATTCGTTGGATAACACTAGAAAATACAAAAAAGTATTCATTTTCCTGACCTGTGCAAGTTCCTCATTGAGTTTATATTTTACGTTAATTTTATCCCAGTTTTATGCCTGTAACCAGGGCAATAGGTCACATCTTTAAAAAGTGTCATTAAATCAGTGCAATAATATCTATTTTGATAAAGAAATCAACTTTTAGGCATTTATTTTACTCGGAGGCAAAGAACTTAGTTGGACATTTATGAACTGCAGACTTTGTTATTTATGAATAATTTTATCAAGTTATTAGACTTGAAAGAGGAAAGGTTGATATGATCATGTCACATCCATGGATCCTAATTATCAATTAAATTGATAAAATAATTGTTGGGTGCTCTTTTATATATATTTGATAAAAAAGCTTTGTTTTACAAATATCATGAAGTAAAATCTAAAGACTTCACCACCTGTAAAAAAACCTATTGTTTTGTCATACTGTGAAATAGGATGGTTATACACAGAGTCCGATAAAATGGACGTACGCGCGTACGATGTACGCAGGAAATCGTGATATCCCGCAAGAAATTAAAATCGAAAGTCTTTTTTTTTTTTTTTTTTTTTTTTTTTTTTTTTAAATGCGCTAAACAGATTGAGCGATCCACATTCTGTCAAGAGCAACATCGTTCCGCAGGGTTGCTATTCCCCATGTAGTTCCCCACCAGTTACTTCTAGGAAGAAGGAGAGATTTCATTTAGGTAGGGTGGGGAAGGGAGAGGTGTTGACTCCTGTAACTCAGGGAATGAAAACAGTTAGGAAAGGAGGTATGCTGGATAAGCAACAATGTTTGCTTTTGTTTCACAAGCTCAACCTTGAAGCCAACTCAGTATTAATGACCCTAATATTGAAACTGAAAATTTGCCATTTGGAAACCGATGTTTATCCTGCAGTCTGATACTTCCAAAATCAATGCGAAGAAGATTTTGAATTAAACAACTTTATATCCTCAATAGTACAAAAAAATTAATTTTCTTCAACGGTCTAATTTAAAGCGCACAGACTCGTAGGAAATTTTTGGTAATGGTATTTGCGTACGTAGGAAGAAAATATTTTTCTGGAGCTCTGGTTTTACATTATTCAGGGGTAAAAATCTTCCCTTTTCTTTCCCTCGGAAGCTCCTCTTTTTCTATAATTTTATTATTTTTGGTGGTCTTTGTGGAGCTTTATCAGACTAAACTTGCCAAAGCCACTCCTCTCTCCTTCGGAAAAAATTACACCATTGTTCTGTACACCCACATTAGTACACAAATATATTCTTATTTGGCTATTTTTGTACAAAATAACACTGTATATATGTTTTCCTCTTTTTACTTTCAATTACCCTTATGTATACTTTGGATTGGATAAGGAAAGTATAGCATTTGGTAAAAAGAAAATTCGAATTTTCTTTGCATTGCTCCACGATTTGGAGCATTCTGATTTCAAAAAAGTTATCTAGAAAAAGTATATATGTCTGTGGTCAGCATAACTCCCGAACAATTTGACCTATGATGTTCAAATTTGGTGTGGTTGATTGTGGCCATGGGACCTACCATTAAGGTTTCATCAAAATCGTGCATGCCCTTAAGTCAATTCACCCCACTGTCATCATACCAATCCATGGTGGACCTCGCAACATGACAAGTGGCGTTGTCATCTTTGAAGTAACAATGATCCAACCCGTAAAATTGTCACAACATAGGAAGTACATTGTTTTGTAGAATAGTGGAGTAGGCTTCTGCATTGCTCCTAACCATTAATTGGGATCAAGGGTCCCAGTCCATACCACGAGAGACGTTCTCATTTGCATGGGTGTCCAAATACTTATTGGTAGAGAGTGTATCTATCGAATAAAATCGTCAATTTTGCCCTCTTGGCCTTTTTTTTTTTTTTTAATTATTATTATTATTTTGCTCATGTAAAAAATATTGCCTAATTGACTAATTTTTTTTAAATGAGTGATTCTTAATTCACTAATTTCTTTTCTACAAGTATCACAAATTTTTGCTGCCATGGGAATTTTAGAAAACAAAATACACATCCAATCAGTAACATTTCTTAATTTCTTTTTTGTCTCTAATGGTATGATTGATTTTCTTAAAAGGATTGATACACTGCAATCTCCTGAATTCTTTACTCTGGGTCATGTTTTACTATTACTTGTTCATCCTTTTCAGACAGGTTATTAACTTCACAGACAATAAAAGCAGTATTGGTTATTCAGTAGTAATCCAAGGTGGGAATAAAACTTAACTGCTCAGTCATCTGAAAATGTGTTTGCAGCATGACACTCACATACAGAATAAAAGAATCCTTAAAAGAGCATTCCCCCCCCCCCCCAAAAAAATTAAAGATCTGTAGAAAGATATTTTACTGAAAACAACAGCACTGCTCCCTCATTGTCAACCAACCATGTGGTCTCATATAAATAATCCTATTGCCCCCATCTTAGTTATACCAGTAATATACGAATTCCCAGATATTTAAAGACACCCACCCACTCTCAAGGTCAAAGGTTGCCTCCTTAAGGAGGGAGAGGAAATTAACAAGTTTGTTTATCTTAGAGAATATGGGGTGAGATGGAAAGGAATTGCAAAAAAAATTTCTCCCCTGTATGCATGTGGGTATTCCTCTTAATATAGATGTTTTATCCATTGTGCACTAACTAAAAACTTATAATTTTAGAACTATATACCAAAATATTAAAGTATACATAGCAAAACCATTTACTTGTAAAAAGTTATAATCGGAACTAAAATTCCATTTTTTTTTTTTTTTTTTACTAAATAGAAATATTGAACAAGAGCTTTGAAAGTAAAGAAGTAAGTAGATGAATATAAATACTGAATGAACTGCAGTATTCTGTTTCAATTTAAAGAGTTTTCATGTAAAGTATGATATGAGACCTTCAAAGAATGCATTAAATGATCCATGATCACCTTCCCACTCTGACATTTTGCAGATTATAAATCTTTAGTAAAAACTGCTTTTAGAATGTGTGTTTTTTTTTGTTTTTTTTTTATTTAATTTAATTTTTTTTTAATTGAAACCTCATTTGTGTTGCATATAATTTTAAAGGCCACAAAAAATACTAAAAATTGACACCTAAACCATCTCTCTAGGTTTATTAGAAAACTAGTTATGACCGTTTGTCCCTCCTATTCATAAGTCTGAAATTTAACGAAGTGCCCATTATTATTATTTTTTTATCTATGACCCCATTAGCATCCCACTCGGAAACTTAGTTGATCATTAAACATTAATATAAACTAAATAATTTTTAAATTATTATTATTATTTTTTTTTAAATATTTAAATCACAACTATGTTGCATATTATATTAAATGCCATACAATATGCTAAGTATTAGCACCTGAACCACCCCTATATATTAAATAGAAAACCAATTATGGCAATTTGAAAATATGCCAATTTGATATTTTTGGCTAAATTTTCAATTTTTAAATAGCTTTATTTTCAAAATAAGTCGATATATTTCAATAAAATTTTGCATTTTACTAACCTTTAGCGCACACCCTCTACAATACCATATTTACTTAAGTTCCTGCTATTTGACATTGAGTCGAATTTTCCCATTGCAAAAAAGTAGGAAGTTAAGCTATATAAATATTGATTTGTCTTCTAAGAATTAATTTTCTCCTTTTTGTAATACTTTTCTTATTCATTTACAGTTTGGAATATGGAACATCAAGAATAATAATAACATCAAGGATCAAAGATATGATAAATATGATTACACAAAGTTGATGAATATATAGTTAAAAAAAATGTATGAGCTCTTGTAGGAAAAACTAGCATGATCCTCTGTTGACACTTGCAAGGCAATGGAAACGAAACAGATCATCAAATGGTATGATTTGGATCAGGAAAACAATGTCATCATATTGTTTGCAGACAAGCTCTACAAAGATCGCAAGGCTCACTTTGCAGAGTTATTCAAGTGCTTCTTTTCCAAACCAAAGATCAATCACCCTTTTCAGAAGTACACCTCTTCCCAACAGCTCAGGTTTTTCGAGACCAAACCTTTGTACTTCGAAGTACGCGCTGAGTATGTTTATCTTCAAGGGGGGTTTCTGAAACCCACCGGCAATATCTATCCTAAAATCTCTGGCGCTGTCAACTTTCTTTTGAGGTGTTTCGACACTCTCCATTATTTGGACATCAAAAAAGTGATCATGTTCCTTTTTGACGACATAGCTCGCTACATCTACCAAGTGTCGTTTGAGAACGAAAGAGCCCTCATCCAAACAATTCCCAACATCATTTTTGACGAATCTGGTGAAATGAAGCTTGCCACACCTTGTGAAATGAGAACCAAGCACATTACCCTGGATGACAAAATGCTCCTAGCCATGGTCTGCTATCTGGTGCTCTATGGCAAGACTTTCCGCGAGTATTTATTGAAAAAAATCAAAGGCATCGCACCCATGGAGTTTGAGTTGCTGTTCAAAGGATCAACAGCCAAACAGTGGAACTTCCTCGAAAAGCACATTGACTGTTTTCGGATTTCTGGTAACGAAGTCGTTCAGCTGTATGAGTACTATGCATCTTTCAGTTACGACTATCAACGTAGCGCATCCGAAGGCCCGCCGTTTAGCAGGGGTCGAACAAATGCTGGGCGACACTCCTGCTTCTCGAAAAAAATGCGTACAAAACTTCCCAACACTGTCACCCGGAAAGACAATTTGGACGCCTCTCGAAAAGAGAGTTTGAAGGGCGATGCTTTGTTAGGGTTGAACAAGAAGTTCTGCACTGCTGTCCAGTTTCTTCTGAACTGTTTTGATCTTCTGCACTATTTGGAATTGACTGAAAGTATCTGCTTTGTGCTGAAGGACGTCGGGACTTATCTCCTCGGGATGTCGTCCTCGTCACGGAAGCAAGTGTTCTCCAAGATACCGTCTACCACGATGGACGAGCTGGGATTCCTCCAGTTGAGCCATTCTATGGTGAGTTATGTTGCAATAGTTGTGATCTAGCAGAGTGGCCACAGAACTTGGAAATCGGGAAAATGTCAGGGAGCTTTCCAATTCTGGAAATGTAAGGGAACTTTTTTAAATTTCACGAAAATCGGGGGAAATTTTCTTTCTTCTGAAGGCACGTTTTCCCGTTCATCTGTATTTTGGTGCCATTTACCCGGAGAACTGTGGTGGTAATCGTTAGAAGTTTAATGTTACGAAATCATTTAAACTTTTCATTAATGCCAAAACTATTTTTAAAAAATTGGCATACATGTTAAATAACATGGCATAAACATACATGTTCAATTTGATCACATCTGGAAAATTTAAAAAAAATTTGCCGTAAAATCAAGGAATTTTTTAGAAATTTACCGCGGAATTGTCGGGTTTTATTTCCGTAAGTTTGTGGCCATCTTGTCTAGTCTTACCTTGTAGACATGAGGCTAAAAAAAGAAAAGGTTTGTTTCCTGTAACAAGGGCAAAAATAGTAAGGTAGGTAGGAAAAAGGTTTTTTTTTGCTAAATATTTTTAGCAAATTTGCAAAAGGAAATATATGAGTATTAATGATAGATTTGATTTAAATTGATCAGGTGTGTAAACAGTGATGTAAAATACAGGAGTATATATTATTTTTTTGACTGTCAACATCTTGGGTAGGATATAGAGGTACAGAAGTATTTTACCAAATTGTGTATTTTCGGATATATTTATAATTTTTCTTCAGGTTTAGCTGCAACATACAAATTTAAAAATACATACTTCAGACTTGACTAATTCTGCGCCAATTCCTAACTAGAAACCTTTCCTTTATTGTATAAAAATATTATTGCTTTCATCATTATGAATTTGACAGAGGCGAAAGTGCAGTATATCTTGGGTTCCGAGGTGGGTATTCCTGCTTAAAGGTGTTTTGTTTTTAGCAGTTTGTCATTGCAGCAATGTACACACAACCATACTCAGCAAAGCACTATTAACATTGATTTGCATCGAGCAACTTTGCTGACTAATGTTTTTAGATGCTTAGTTATTGTCCTATAAACATACAAATTTAACATAATACTAGTTTAAACCCCTTTACCAAATTTAAATTTTATTCCTTGAGATGTTTTAATCTACAATTTGATATCAATTTTGCACTCTCATTGGTCATAAAAGTAAAGTGGATTTTTGCCAGTAATACAAAAATTACACACAGGTTAGTATTTTTGCCATACTTAATTTTAAAGTAGCAAATATTCAGTTTTGATTAAGTTTATCAATAAATTCTTTTAAATATTCTTTGAACAATGGAATAGACATATTGTCAGAATATAATATTCAAAGATCATAATGATTTAATACTTAATGATCAATGGCCATATGAATAAAGAATGTACCTCAATGCTTATGGGCCAAAACAATGTTTCAGCATGAGTCTTCATACACCTTGCAACCCCCTTTTTCTATGACATAAAGAAAATACTCGCACAAAAAACTGCACATCAAGCACTCTACTTTAATAAAACAAAAATGTGTGCATAGCAAACTTGAATAAAGATGAAATGTAATACCACTGTACCATATTGTAGAATTTAGGATTTGTAATCAATGAGTAACTATCTTTATTAATACATCATTTTAATTCAGATATTTGTCCTTCCTAAACTCTCCTTTTTTTATCATTTTCCTTCATATTGAGTTGTATAATTTAACTTCTAATTGAATTTAATGAAAACATAGTTCATATTTTGATAAATTTTTGTGTAGGGTTTGTTTTCCAAACATATTTTTGTGGAAAAGTAGGTAAAATCTAGGGGTCACATTCACCCTGAAATTCCCAATATTCCTTAAATTTTTGTTTCTCCCTAAAATTGTACTTAAATTTTTTGATAATTCCTAAAAAAAATTAAAAATGCTGTAAATTCCCCGATTTTTCTCCAAAACCTACGATAAAAACCTTGAAATTCCTCCATATTTGAAAATTGGTAGTTTTTTGCTGGTATAGAATCAATCTTTGGAAAGAATCTCTCTGTTAGGAACCTATGAAATATCCCTAAATGTTTTTGAATTATCCCTAAAAAATTATCCCCAAAATGTTCCTGAAATTTGTGGAATTATCCCTAAAATTCCTACCTAAATTTTTTAGGAAACTCACTGTGCCCCCATAAAATCCCTAAATTTTTAATACACTGATCTTAGTGTGAAATTTCCCCATGAATATTTTACTATTTTGATTCATTGCATTTCTCTCCCTTTAAGCTAGAAACAAGCACGAAGAAGGAATCCATCCGGCTGGACCTGAACCTTGTTTCCAAGGATGACCTTCTTCTTCTATTCATTGTCTACTTCCTGTCATTGCAAGGAAGAACACACTTCGAGGTCGTGATTAAGGAAGTGAGGAACCGGACGCCACAGGTGATCAGCATGATTCTAACGTGCGCTTCTACTCCTGGACAGTTGGCATACCTCAAGAAACATCAGGAGTACTTCCGGACAGACTCCGATTTTTACCTTGAGCTTCCGAGTACCTTTGTTTTGCCTATTGGTAGTAGTTCTTCTGGAGATTCTTCTGATGATGCAAGGTCTTCTTCTGAAGTAGATTGTCCTGCAAGCAAAGACTATTACAGTTTTAAAAATGGAATCAATGAAATGTCTGTTGGATTTAAGGACGATATCTCTTGTAGTTTTTCAACTAGAGTTGAAGCTGAGGAGTTTTCTTTGTCTAGAGAAAATGGTGCCTCTTGCTATTATGTAAATAGAGATGATGGAAACACTTCTGAACCTGATGAACTGAAAGTCAAGGTCTCTTACAGTTTTGTGAATGGAGTTGATACAAGGTTAGATGAACTTTCTTGGTCTAAAGACTATGCTTCCCCTTGCAGTTTAGTAAATGGAGATGATGTAAGGTCTTCCAGAACTGGCAAACCTAAAGGCGAGATTTCATCTAATTTTGCCAATGAAGTCGATGCAAGGTCTCTGTCCAGAGATAATTCTATCTCTTGCGATTCTATGAATAGTTTTGCCATGTCCAGGGATTTCCATGATGTTAGTGCTGAACCAAATTATAGTGGGGGGCTTTTGAAATCGGACGATTTTTCTGTGTCTGAAAAGTACTGGAACTGGAAGGATGAGAACTTAGTTAGTAATAAATCAAACTACAGTCCAAATAAAACACTTGAAAGAGACACCCAGTTTCATTCTAAAAATAGCACTACTTCTAGTAATATTGATGAAAGTGGGTGGACATTTGTCAAGAGTAAAAGTTTGGTTCAAACAAACACTAATCATTCTACTAAGCGAAAAGATCAATCTCCTCCTGCTATCAGTCCTGTTAAGAACAAAAGTGATTTTATATCTGATAGACTATTGTTTGCCACATTGTATCTCTTAAAGTTCTTCAAGCGTCCAGATAGGAGATTATTTTTGCAAGTAATCCTTCATGTGCTGCACGATGTTCTGGACTATTTTTTAAGTCTGTCGTATGAAGATAAATTAAATTTAATCCGATGCTCTTTTGCTGCAGGCATCACTAGAGGGAGATTCGTTTCTATACCTGCTGGAAATGATTCAACTTTAAGTCAGCAAGAGAAGCAATTGTTATATTTTTGCTGTTCGACATATTTCTACGGTAAATCCTACTTTGACAAGCTATACAATGAGTTCTTCAAAATGAATAAGTGTACACCACCTCTTGGAACATATTCTGATAAGTTAATGTATTTCAAGAACTTGAAGGACTTCTTCGTTGTTGATAAAGACGGTTACGTAAAATCTTGCCCCTTACGTGATTCAAAAATAGACCGAGATTTCCTTGCTAGGGTTTTTGAACTTTATAATTCTGCAACCTCACGGGTGAAAGTTAGTACTTTAGACAAGAAAAGCAGCCATAGCACAGCAGCCAAAGATAACAAAATAGCGGCAAATAGTTCACGGTCCCGAGTCTTTGATGCAAATGCGAATGTCAAACTTGCAAAGTGTAAAACTCCAGAAAATGATACATCCTATGCATTATTAGATACAGATGATATACAGTATTGTTTAAAAAAAACTACTTGTGTAAAATTAAAAGAAAACAAGTATGCCTTGCTAAAAACAGATGAAACGCTAAACCGTGACATTGAAATTGAAAATAAAGATTTAAAAGCACAAGTTCTCTGGTGTAAAAACAATGTGGCATACAAGAAATTGTGTGAATCCATGTTATTCCTCCTAACGTGTTTTGGCCAGCTGCATTATACTCATCTAATGAAATGTATTATGCATGTTTTAGATGATGTTGATCTATGGTTGAAATCACTGTCCTATGAAAAGCAACAAGAAGTGTTTTCAAGTATCTCCTCCACCGCACTTACCACCGATAATTGCGTGCCGTTAACAACACCCTACAAATATGATGTCAAATATGTGTCCAAGAAAAAATTGCGTCTGCTTTACATAGTCTCTTATTTGGTCGTACATGGAAAAACACACGTGAGCGTGTTGTTAGAGGAGTTATACCGATCTGTGCCTGAACTAACTATTAGTAACTTGACCGGACCTGAGGATCGCAACTGGCATGAATTGCTCAAACAGCTTAAGTATTTTGAGTTAAATTCTCTTCAAATCTTGTCGCTTTCATCTTTTTTCTCAGATGGCGTGCATTCAGTGTCTGAAAGCACAAGTTTACTTTGTGAGGATAAAATATTGCCTATTAAGTGTGATACTGTTGAAAAAGAAACTGAGACTGAGCAAGAGGTTTTGGACTGCTCCAATCAAGTTGAAAATAGTATCGAAACTAAATGCTACCATCCTAATAAAGAAACGTTTGATAGAAATCCAAGTAAAGAGCTTATGGAATGCAGCAACCTTTCCGAAGGAGAAATCTTGGATGGAATGCCAAGTAAAACAAACGTTCTGTCTTTTCCCTCTAAAGAAGTAATCGACAGAAGGCAGAAACTTTCCAGTTCATTGCCATCCCTCCCTAGTATTGTTGAAGAAAACATTTCAAAGCAGAGTGAAGGTGAAGATATGGTTAATAATAAATTTGAACACAAAGCACCACAAAATAAAGGATCCTTAGATTTAGTGTCGATTGCTTCCGGTGAATCGGTTACTAATACTCTACTTAATGAAGATGACAAGACAAAAACATCTAAACCAATGAAAAATAAAAAAATAAAAGCTGCCAGTTTTTCAAAAGAAGTTAAAAATAGTGCACAAAAAGAAGCTGAATGCAGTACTCCTAAAAAAGAAGTATCAGACTTGAAGTCAAGCATTTCTAGTACAATGCTAACTCTACTAAATGCTGAAGAAGATGATATAGAGGTCGATAAATCAGCAGAAGTTAAAAACATTCCTGTCTCAGATTCAACGGTGTGCTCTTTCTCCAACTCTACTAAAAACCACAAGGAAAAGTCTGACAATCCATTTGCTTACAATACAGAAGAGACTAAAAGGAAACTGAGAAGAAAACTCAAATCAAAGAAAAATGTGGCTGTTTCTTGCAAAGCACTCCATACAACTGGAAGTGAATCAAATTTTGATACAGAGGCACTTAACTTCAAATCAATAGAAAATAAAACAATTTTAGCAGCTGATTCCACTGCATCACATGGTCCTATTTTCCTCCAAAAAGAAATTACAAACCTTAAGCCATTGCAAAGTAGATTCAACTTTAATATGAGAAGCAAACCACTTATTGATGCTGCTTCAATATTGCACTCTTTTCTGAACAGTAAAGAGACAGGATCATCAAACTCTGTAAGTACTGATCTTAATGGCCTACAATCAAATTCTACGCTGCCAAATTATTTCTGGCTCATGGAAACTCTGCCTGATCATATTAAGAAAATGACAACTGTTGAAGCAGACCCTTCCGAGAGTCAAGTTAATCGTACCCTAAATGCTATTCAGTGTAATAATGATTCGAGTGATAAATTCTGCAAAAAACAGGCATGCAACTTAGACCAAGGCATTGATCAAATTGCCAAAAAATATGTTAATGAAACAGCAAAAGGAACATCTGACACTTTAATAAATGTGTGTGAAAATTCACTGGTATCCAGGCATTCTCGAAGTTCACCCACCTCTTTACTGAAAAAGTTTATGAGTTTAAAATCACAAAAATCTCCTCAAAAGCTTGCTGAAAAATCTTCTGCTATTGTTGAAAGAACCTTTACTGGGGAGGTAGTAACTGACATCATGTTCAGTTCTGGTACTACTAATGTAGTTAACATACCATCTGATTTTGACAAAGGAGTGATCATTAAAACTGAAGTGGGTCCTGATGCAGTTTCTACTTCTGATGTTAAAATTGCAGTTGAGAAATCTGCCTGTGTCGAAAAAGCTGCTACTACTAAAACAAATAGTAATGGAACATGCAATTCTATTTTTACTAGTGTGGCTAAAAACACATTTTCTTCGATAATATCCAAAATTGAAGAGAATATTAATGAACTGTGTAATTCTAATGTTACAATTGTAGCTGAAAATACATCTGGTTTGGATAAAGATATGACCACTGATGAAACTGAAGTAAATGCTGATGCAACATGCTCTTTCGCTATTACAAATAAATCTGAAAAACCATTTGATGTGAACATAGTTACTGAGAAAGTTGAAACTAATAATGTTGCAAAGTGCAATTCAGATGCTGTTAATGAATTTGAAAAGTTATCAGTTTTCGATAGTTTCATTAAGAAATCTTATATGAATGCTGGTTTAATCTGTAATTTTGCTGTCACAAATGTAGCAAAAAAATCTGATGCTTTGTGCAAAGCTGCTACTACTGAAAAAATTAAAGAGATTACTGGCAATTTATCTAATTTTGATGTTGCCAATGAAGCTTCGGAAACATCCGCTTTCATCGAAAGCAAATATGCTTGCAAAGCGAAAGAGAGTGTTGCTACAACATGCAAATCTGATTTTATTAAGGAAGATGAAATGTTGTCTGGTTTGGATAAATGCCCGATTTCCCTTAAAACTAATGTGGTCACTGATACAGTTTGCAATTCTGTTATTACAAGCGTGCCTGAAATGTTATCCAATTTTAACAAGGACACGCTTACTTATAAAAGTAAAGAAAATACTTTTTCAAAGAGCGCTGTTACTGAAAAGTTGTCATCTGTGTACAAATGCAACGTCACTGAGAAAGCTAAAGTGAACATGGTAACATTCAATTCTGAAATTAAAAATGTAGCAGAAACATCGTTTGCTTTGGAAAAACATATTGCTAAAAAAATTCAAACGAATACTTTTGTAACATCTGACCCTGATATTTCGTATATAATTGAAAAAACGTCTGTTATTACTAAAGGCGTGATCACTGACAAAGCTAATGCAAATTCTGTTGCCATATCCAATTGTAGTTCGTATGTGACTGAAAAACCCTTGGCTTCGGATGTTGCTGCAATTACTGAGGAAAGTAAAGCTGCTACAACATGCAAATCTGATATTCCCAATGCTCAAAACTTGGTTCCAAAAAAAGTTGATATCCCAGGGAAAATTCATATTAGAATGAAAAAAGGAGTTGAATTTTTGTCGAACCACTTCAAATGCATTCCTGATTTGAATCTTGTGAGTGTCGTACTTCATGCATTATACGAAGCTAAATATGCGTTCCTCTTGTTGTCTGATTCTGAACAGATTAATTTAGTAAAAAAAGTTCTTGTCTCCAATACAGGGTCTAGTTCCTTGAATACTGCTAGTCATCCCTCCTGCACATTTGAATTGAGTGAAGAGCAAAAGAGCTTATTGTTATACTCTTACATTCTAAGCCAGTCTCCTAAAATACACTATCGTGAAATTCCCCTAAAGTTCAAGAAGAAAGAACTGGTAACTCCAGTTGATCACTTAGATACTTATGTGTACATTACAGACAGAAGTAGTTTCTTTGTCATTGATGATTTTGGCTGTGTTAAATTAAAAGGTTTTCCACCTGTGCAATGGAAGACTGATTTTCTCTTTTCTGATCTCTGCATAAATTTTAAAGAAAAAGGCAATGTAATTGCTGAAAACCTTACCATAGATGAGGAAAAGCCGTTTCTGAAAGAAGCCACTGTGAAAGATAATAAAAAAATTGAAGTATCAAAGATTGAAAAGATTGCTGATAAAAACAAATTCATAAATGTGGAAGGAATTTCTCGGAGGCAATCCACAATGAATGCAATTGCTAAGTTTACGGAAGTTGTAGGAACAAAGACCGAAAATGTTGCGCATAAAAGCATATGTATAGATCAGAAAGGATCAAGAGAGGAATTTATAGTGACAGAAGATATTAGGCCTACAGAAGTAAAAGAAACACTGGCAGAAAACATTGCTGAAAAGAACTTGTCCCAAAATAAGCAAGAGTCAACTTCAAAAGAAAAATGCACAGTTCAAAGAGTTACAGACCCTGCTTGTATTAAAGAAACAAAGATTGCCAATAAGAATGTAGCTATAGATGAGAATCGTACACCTAAGGAAAAAATTACAATGAAAAGAATTTTAGTTCCTGCAAAAAATGAACTAGAAAAGCTTGCCATATCCAAAGATGTTGATGGAAAATCCTCAATAGAAACATCCATAGTAAAAGGTGTTGAAGACAACAAAGAAATTAAAAGCAAAAAAATGGAGCAAATTACTAACCAAGCTCAAACTTTGCTGCAAGATCTGTCTGAAAGCTTACACGACAGCATCGTTTACCTCATGCAGTATTTTGATCTCAAAGCAAACACATGGTTTCTAGAGATAGCGCTGCACGTCGTCGAAGGATGTGCACCTTTCTTTGAACTGTCGCATTTGCAGCAGCAGGAAGTGATCAAGATCAGTTTGCGTCGTTTCTACATCAACAAGCAGCAGATAATCTCTTATCCCTATGTCAAAGGCCAGAAGATTTTCAAATTGAAGTGGGGCGAGAAGGAGTTGCTGTGCCTGTCGTACATACTTAGACAGAGAGGCATGATGCACTATCGTGAAGTTTTCAAGAAGTATGAAGAGCTTATCGGACAGAGGGTGCTGCTAAGTGACTCGGATCAGATTTGGTTTTTCAAGGGAAGAAAAGATTTGTTCTTTGTTACAATAAGTGGACATGTGAATCTTGTGAATGTTCCAGTCATCAAATTGGATTTTAAATCTGTTCTTGGATCGGATGAACCCTGTGCTTCAAATACTTCCAACATACTCGTGCAGCGTAATACTCTGAACTCTTCCAGTGTGGATGAGGATTTAAACTCCACTAAGGAGAGACCACTGATAGCAAAATCTAATTGGACAAAACAAACTCAAAACGCTTCCATGAGTCAAATATCCACTGAGAAGAGACCACAAACTGAAAATGCTGATTTACCATCAAATTCTTCCTCTGCAGCCAAAAGTCAAATATCTACTAAGAAGAAAAATCCTATAGAGGGTCAAATATTTGCCGAAAAGGTACCACCTGTAACAAAAGCTGATTTGCCAACACATGTTCAGAACTCCTCCTCAGCAAAACCACACAACTCTTCAAAGATTCCACTATCTACTGAGAAGATACCACCTATAACAAGACTTGATTTGCCCCATGAAATCAGTGCTTCATCAAATGGTGCAAAAAATAAACTTTCTTTAAATTCTAGTACGAACTATTCAAAGCCCGAGATCAAACCAAGCAACTGTGCCAAAAATCAATGTTGTTCCACAGACATAGGATCTGGAGTTGCGCTTCTGTTTTTCAAGAGAATAAAAGAATCTATAATCTTTTTGAGCAGGAGCTTCGAAGTTGTGTCATCGCAACAGATTATACGGACCATCCTCCTCGTCCTACACAATGTTCGTGGCTGCTTTTTCGATGAAACCGATTTCTACTCCAGCACCCTAATAGAAATAAACTCTTTTATTAAATCTGAAAGACGGATGCTCAACCAGCCGGAAGAAAAGCACGCTGAGAAAGTGGCTAGCATAAGTGAACAGGAAAAAGATCTGTTGGTGCTCGTTTGTATATTGATTGTTTGTGGCCCAATGTGCCATGAGGAACTGTTCAAAAGGTTTGAGACACATGGACGAAATGTCGAGCAGGCCACCTCCGGCAATCGGTATCTGTATCTAGAAAAGCAGAGAAGATATTTTGCTATAAATGACAGAGGAGATGTGATATTATCAAAGAACCAGACTCTGAAGGCCTTGGATGACTTTATTGAATACTTAGAATTGAAAATGTCTTTTCAAAGTGCAATACTTGAAGGGGGTGGAAGTGAAACCTTGGCAAAAGAAGAAACAAGTAATGGGAGGTATAAATATACAGGTTGGATAGGCTATGATGTGATGCACGGGATCCATGAGTTTTGCAATGATGTGATCGCTTCCTTTAGAAATTGGCGAAGCCACAATGAGTTTTTGCAGAATAAAGTAGAATCTCGAAATTTGAGAGATGTGTTCTCAGTTGGAGCAAACCCTCTTGAAAATCTGCAAAATAGGAATGTAGCTCCATTAAGAGAATTAAAACCTGATTCTAAACCAAACAAGATCAACAGTTATTTAGTTTTGAAGAAAGCAGATCATTTCCCTCTGAGACATGATAAACATCCAAAGGGCCATAGTGATAACACTTTACCTTGCATAGATAAATCTCCAAAAATTCTAGCTACTTCTGAAATGATCAGATCTGATGTGCAGCTTTTTAAAGATGTTGCTAAGAATTCAAGCACATGTAATAAAGATTTAACTTCCAGCTTGGGTCAAATCGAACCTGTTCTACCAATTGGTATGTGCTATCAGAGTGATGTTTCTAGTTTAACTAGTAGCAACCAGTGCAAGTCAAGCGACATGAAAATGTCCTGTGTCACTATTAAACATAATAAAAACGAGACTCTACCTGAATCCAAAGCTTGTGACAAATCTTCAAATATTTCAGCGACATCTGTATTGAATGTTAGTGAAGCATCTAAAGATAAGAGTATACATGATAAAAAAGTACCTTTATCACTGGATTCAAGTAATCATGTTTGTTCTGCCAGTACTTGCAATAATTGTAGCACTGGTACAACTAATATATTGCAAGACATATCTGTAACTAGTTTGCACTTAGTGACAAAAGCAGAAAAATTGTTTGCATTGGACACTGCCAGTTCGCGAAAACCCTATTCCAATCATAGTAGAACAACGAATGATTCCAGCTTATCCATGTCACATATTCCAAATGAAAGAAAATCTTCCCAAGCCTGTGATAACAGCCCAACAACAGCTAACAGCCAAAAAATGACAATGTTAGAACAAAAAGACAAGATGAACTCCACTGCCACAGTTGACCATCTAAAGGTTGGTTCTGACTGCTGTTGTACCAAAGATGCCAACAAGGAGCTTAGAACTCTGAACTTTTTTGTTTCTGTTTTGAGTCGATCCAGAGGGGGACTCACGATTCTTAATTTGGCTGGCAAGTTACGATCAGCACCCATTGATGTCCAACACTACATAGCGTGTGCTTACAAGAACAATGTTCGTAATTTTTTACTAACTCATGTGACATTTTACATTTCCCCTACATCTAATGTTGTTTATTGGCGAAGATAAAGAGGAACTATTTTTCATAGATCTATGGATATGACTTTGAACTTCTGCGTAAAGTAAACATGATGAAAGTGGAAATTCTGGGTATGCATTAAAGCTGTACAAATGTAATTGGAAAAATCAATTTTAGGTTTTATAAAGTTTTGTCACTTGGGAAAAAGATTTTTGAAATATCTACTTTTCTCTTCTGACCCACCATATTAAAAACTTTCATATTCTTAGCTAAAAAGGGAAAAATGTTTTTTAAAAAAATGTTTGAATTTATTAAATATTCAAGTTTACTATATGAAAAACATTTGATTTAAAAAAAAAAAAAAATCCTGTCAAATGGGTTCTGGTATTAGTTTTAAATT
Organism: Linyphia triangularis; assembly: GCA_963978545.1. Lineage (NCBI taxonomy): Eukaryota > Metazoa > Arthropoda > Arachnida > Araneae > Linyphiidae > Linyphia > Linyphia triangularis. The sequence goes on from OZ021726.1 coordinate 2,301,928, forward strand.
TCTCTAAATTTTTAAATTTCAGCAAAAAATCATGAGATAAAGTGGAATTCCTCACTATGTATGGCATTTCCAAGTTATAATTTTTTCAGTAGATTTTTCTAGCGATAAATTGTTTTGTCAAACACTTGTAGCCAAATAGTATACTAACCATCATCTAAATTTTTAAACTTGCAAAGTCCATAGAACTTGGCCTTGACTGACGATATACTAGCAGCTTATTTGTTCAACAAGTTTAATTGCTTTAAACTATTTTTTTTTAAAAATCATTCAAAGCATATAATTCTCTATTACTAACTGCAGTTTACTCCCATCTTTCTGTTTCATTATTGGTGTTTGCATATTCTGCTGTGTTTGTTATAAATTTTATCAAAAATAGACTCAATTGTAACATTTGATTAATCTCAAATTGTTCAAGGCGTTAGTTATCAGGCGAAGAGCTATGGGTAGCCGTCCAAAATTGAAGTAAAACCGTCCTCCTGAAAGTATTTGTAAGAGCAGTTTTATATAGTTATGTTTAGTGTGCGTTTGTACTTAGTTAACAGTGCAATACTTTAAAATATTTTGTTTAAGTTGTTTATTGTGTAGTTTTTATTAAAAGACAAAAGTTGCTGTATATTTTTGTATTTTTATTTAGCCTTTAAGAAACAACTGCAATACCTTATTAAAAATTATATTTGTTTGAAAATATATTGCTCAGTATTTTAAGAAAGATATTCCATATGTACTTGTACTAAAAGAGGGAAAAAAAAGTATTCATTGTTATGTTTTCTATTGCATAATGTTTAATCCCTTACTGAAGGTCTATTATTTGTCTGTTTTTATGCTGAATGCAAAATGACACACCAAACTTTTGACATACACCAAACTTCTATTTAAATATAACCAAATTGATTTTGAGGATAGAAAATTCCAGCAATAATTAAGTATATTTTATTGTTAATCCTTACAAATTTTAATTATACAGGATTCGCATGGTCCTGGAAATTTTTGTGTGGTGAAATTTGGTCTTTGAATTTATCACGGATAATCATCGTCTCTGTTTTTCTCCACCTTTGCTTTGTATTTTTATATATACAGGGTTCCCACAGGCATTAAAAGTGCTTAATATTTTTGAACTTGTTTTCAAGGCCTTGAAAGTACTCGAAAATGCTCAGAGGTCCTTAAAAGTCCTTAATTTTTGCGGATGTTGTGTGCCCGACTGCAAAATTTATAAATTTACAACTCGGACTTGCTATCCCCGCATTCTGTAACTTTTTAAAATTTCTGTACTTTTTTAGGTAACATAAACTTTACTAAAAATTTATATTTAGACATGATGCCTGAAAACAGAATTTCAAAGGCCCTTAAAAAAATTTATTTAGGTCCTTAAAAGTCATTAATTTTCATTCTGTGATTTGAGTGGGAACCCTGATCTGTAATTTTATGGTCCTTGAGTTTATTGAAAAAGATCCTGAATTTTTTTCTTCAATAATAGTGGGAAGCCTGTCATATCTCTAAGATACTAAATTGTAGATATAAGTGTTATGGTGTATTTAAATTTTTCTCCATGCTATTGTCGATTAACAAACTAATTTTACTTATGTTACAAATTGGTTAAACTGAGATAGTCAAATATTGTGTATGGTTATAAAATTAGAGTACTTGAGAGAGGTGTTTAAATTTTTTTATTTTTATGTTTAAATTTTTTTATTTTTATGTGAAAATTGTATTACTGTGAAAAAGTTATGAGATGTTTTCAAGGAAGATAAATGCAGTTTTTGTAATACTAAAACATTACTTTCTTTATTATGTGGAGAAAATCTCATTACATCGGTTGATGTGTGTATTTTATTTTTTACTTTTTGTTATTGTTATCCAAGAAAAAAATGTGCAATTAAAAAAATGTTTATTTTGAAACTTAGTTGCAGTTTATTTTAGTAAAATTTATTTTTAAAGTAGTGAATTTTCTTTATTATATAGGAGAAATGGAATAAAAACTCTTTCCCCTTTATGCTCTTACTATTCCCTAATAAACTGAGTGACAAGTTTTTTACCCCATCCAAAATCATTATGAATTTTTTATACAATGTAATGAAATGCTGGTAGATGTAATGTTCTGCCAGAAAAAAAATTCATGAAACTTTAAAATCGATTTTGATTTAGTTCAAATAAATCTGATTGCCAAATATGTCGTAACTTGCTAAATAATTGATTTTTTTTTTTTATTTAATCAGGGTTCCCACGGTCATTGAAAGTCATTAAAAGTGCTTAATATTTTAAACTTGTTTTCAAGGCCTTGAAAATGCTTAGAGGTCCTTAATTTTTGCGGATGTTATATGCCCATCTACGAAATTTATAAAAATGCAATTCAGACTTCTTATTCCCGAGTGACCGCCACTTATCCGCATCGTATCGGAATTCTCCGACATATTTGTATTACGCATCCACCAACTTGTAACTTTTTTAGTAGAATATACTATAGTAAAAATTTATATATACACATGCCTGAAAACCAATTTTAAAAGGTCTTTAAAAACACTATTTAGGTGCTTAAAAGTCATTGATTTTCATTCTGTGATTTGAGTGGGAATCTTTTTATTCAACTCCTCTTTAATTTTCAATAAGAAAGGGTGCAGACGGTTTCTCCACATTGGTATCGAATAGTTGCATCTTTAAATGTGAGTCTAAATGAGCGGCGTGATACCAATAAAAAAGATTATTTGGCAATCGTATTTAGTTTAACTTATTCAATTTAAAATTTCATGCATTTTTCACCTGACAGATCAGTGGATTCTTTATCTACTAGTATTTCACTACATTGTATAAAAAAAAAAATCAGAATGATGGGGTGCCTAAACTTATCCAGGTTTTTCCATGATGAACCCGCGGCGAGAGACATAATTGGTAAACATGTTTCCCAATATATACACACAGGGGCGTACTGGCCATAGGGTTGTAATCATCGGGCTGGTCAGTGTTTGTAAAAAATGGACCGATCCGATACAAAAAAAGTTGTTTTCTTTTTATTTTTGTAATTTAGATTTCTTTGTTTTAGTTTTTGCAACAATTTATTAATGGTTTATGTTCACTGAGAGGAGATTCAAATGGTAGAGACATGGAAAATTTTATTCAATTGAACTAAATATTGTAACAAATCAATTATTAAACTTAAAAAATAACACTACTTTATAATTTAAATTGATTAAAAATACTATAAATATTTAAATAATAAAATATATTAATTATTCGAACTATTTAACTATTAAGTTAAATATTTAATTAACTTCTTATTTTAATGGTTGATTTAATAATTAAAAGGTTAATTTAATTATTAAATTAACTACTTAATTATTAAAATAACTAGTTGATTATTAAATTAACTATTTAATTTATTAATGAAATTATTTTAATATTACCAATAATTATTTTATTAATATTTGATTAATGATTGCATATATTTTGAAAATTTGGGCCTGCTTCCAGGGCCTGATCAGGACAATTTGGGGCCCAAGGCCCGGACACATTCGGGGGACCTCTTTTTCAAACGCGTGATCACAATATCTTCAGTATTATTCACAACTTCAGATTCGACATTTGCTGATCTCACAATAAATTCATCAAGATTTCCTTTCATTTTTTTTCTCTTATCTTTCAAAAAAGCTTGTTTTTTACGTATTTAAGTAATGGTTTGGTTTATTTGAATAAATATACTCTGGGATATTAAAGATGGTTCAAGATCAATACAAAATGATTTTTATAAAAATATTTTTATGAATAAAAAATATTCACATAGCTTTGGTGAGACAAAAGTAGAAGTTTACATCCAATTTCGGGGCCCCCTAAAATCATGGGCCCAAAGCCTGGGCCTTGTGGGCAGGGCCGCCGACACGGGGGGGGGGGGGGCAAAACAATGCAAATGGGAGGGGCCCGCTTCGCCAAGTAGGGCCCGCAATATACGACCCCTACTCGTTTTTTTTTTTTTTTTTTTGCTACACCGTCCAACAGACGCAAACCACAAGTGGGGGGGGGGGGGGAGAGACTATGGGGGACAGTTGTAATGGATGTCTGCTTTATCAGAGTGGGAGTCATCCAATTTTTACTTTTTGTTGTTCTTTTGACGCATAGTAAACAATGTTTTGGTTCTAGTGAATATTGATAAACCTCTAAGGGGCCCCTGACGAGCTCTGACCTCAAAGGCAAACAATATTTATTGAAAAAATTATAGTGTTATTTCGTGGACAAAGGTTTAGTATGAAGTAAGAATTAATCTAAAACGTGGCCTTTGATGACCCATTCCTTATGGATTTTTTTGAGGGCCCCGTGCCATATAAAATACGATATTTATTCTTAAACGTGAAACTTCATTTAAGTACATGCAAAAGTTACTAATTGTCATTTCATAGACGAGAGTTCATTATAATTTTTTAGGAATAAACAAACACGTTATAAACATCAAGTATGCCCGAGGAGACCCGGGCCCCCAAAATACAACGTAATAATAAAATATAGTAAATAATAAATTTAGTATGTTAATACCCACCCAAACTGTGTATACGTACTAGGAATAAATAATTTTCTGTGGTGCGCTTTACAAGTACGTCGCGCAACGTTAAAAAAATCTAAACAAACAAGAATTATACATCAAGCATTGAACTTCGAAAGAGCCCCGTCGATTGTTGTCCCAATAGAATAAATATATTATATTTAATTAAAACTACATAATCATAAATACGCTAATAGTTTATGTGCCCGCCACATGCTCATGGACGTAGGCCCTGATCATCGCCTAGGGCCACAAGGACCGGGCTTTGAGCCCATAATTTTAGGGGCCCCTGAAATTGGCTGTAAACCGATAAGTTTTGTTTCATAAAAGCTATGTGAATATCGTTTATAATCTGTATAAAAAAAATTTACATAAAAATCATTTTGTATTGATCTTCAACCGTATCCCAGTATTTATTCAGATAAACCAAACCATAATTTAAAAGCGTAAAAAACAAGCTTTCTTGAAAGATTGAGGGAAACAAAATTGAAAGGAAGTCTTGACAAATTTATTGAAAAATCATCAATTGTGGACTCTGAAGTTGTGTTTAATGCTGCAGATATTGTTGTCACGGATATTACTACACATTGTGATAGTGAAATGCAATGCTATACATAACAAAGTCTTTTGATTTATAAATTTGATTGTTTGAAATTTGTTTCTTAATTTGTGATACAAAAAACCTTTTAGGAAACAATATTAACATTAATTTATCAACTTTTTCAATATTTAATGTTAATTCATTTGACTTTGTGTCAAGCCCATTTCCAATAAATCACGCGTTTAAATATGAGCATAAAGAAGGACCCTAAAATGTGTTCGGACCTTGGCCCCAACCAGTGGTGTAGTGTAAAATAAAAAGGCGTGGGAACGCTAAGTTGTGTCGTTGTGCAAAAGTATACTTTTTTTCTGTGAGAGAGGAGGTGAAAATGACTACTAAGAATAAATAATACTATTAATATTACTTTAATAATCTCTAAACAGATAACGAGCACTTCAAAAATTGAAAAGAAAAAAAAGTGTTTACACTTTTTTTTTTATTTAAATTATTTTTTAAACTATTAAGTTATATGGATTTACGAACAATTTCCCTTGCACAACCCATTTTAACAGATTGTTTGACACTTCATAAATGGATTATAAGACATTTTCAAACATATTATTGACACAAATTTTTAAACAGATTTTGTACGACAATTTTTAAACAGATTACCTACAACACATTTTAAGCATGATTTATTTTTATTTACATGATTTTTTTTTACAATTTTCATTCAGAAAAATTTCCCTAAGAGATCGAATTTCAATTCAGACCCTCTCGAAATCTGTTTTCAAAACGAATTTTAAAATATTGCGATTGTTGTAGATGTCAATTGAGACATTGAGAGTTTTACGGATTTTCTGCTTCTCGAAATGAAAATGTAGAGAAGTTCTTGCTTGATAGACCTATCCTTACCTTTTCAAAATTTGCTCCATTAATAAAATGAAATTAGCACCTAGAAGCGTGTTAGCAACTAGTATGATGTGTTTTGCAAATACTTGAACTTGCTTGCTCAGCTCTGAAATTGTGGATAAAAAACGAAAGCATAGTTCAATGAAAGAACTTTTTCGTTTTCTTACTTGACTTTGCGTTTAGTGTCAAGTAAAGAAAAAATGTAAAATACAAATTAAAAAAAAAAAAAAATTAGGTGAGGGAACGCCGTTCCCCTTTTAAAAAAGGTAAAGGATCGTCGTTCCCACGCGTTCCCGCTCCACTACACCCCTGGCCCCAACTTGTCATGGTCAGGCCCTGCTTGGACGCCACGGTCCCTCATGAGTACAAATATTATTTATTATTATTATTTGCCAAAACGTTCAGTTCAAGATTTTAAGATTTTGTCGCTATACATTTGTACAATTGTATTTAAAGGAAAATATTTCTTAGAATATATTAAGGGGTGATTTTTAGTTTAAAAAAATCGCATTTCTTTTTTTAATAATTCGCATTTTCCCCCTCATTTTAATTTTTTTTTTTTTTTTTATATTTGCAGTCTCTATTAATTACTTTTACGAATTCCTATTAATATTAAAATATAAAAAAATTTCTTAACTTTTCTTTTCCTTGATTTCAAGCATTTGGGAGAAAGACTATTTCAATAAAATTCGAAATGTATTCGATTTTATCAAACTTTTTTATTTATTTTTTAATTTAATTTAATATAATACATTAATTAAAAAAAATATGGACGTTTCAATGTATTTAAAATTTTATAAAGACTTACGACTTGTGAAAATTGTTCAACAAAATTCTGTGGTATAAGCATACTTTTTTTTTTTTTAACTTAGTGCCATTACTTAATTCTTATCTATTCAAAGTCGGTAAAATAAAGACTTGTTATACAATAATCATGTTTTTCATAACTGTTTTTTAATTCACGATTAAAACGTCCGGAATATTTAAAAATGTTTTCCAATTTTAGTTATATTATTGATTTTTCAACTAATACAAGTTCATTTGTTGCACATCAAAGTTTAAAGTAATACATTTTAAAATAACATTTTCCTAATTTTTTCTTAAGTAATGGCTTCGTTCAAAAAAGTTACATTAACCATTGTTGTAGAACATTTTAGATTTTGCTCATAATGGAAAACGCAATATATAAAGTATAATATTCCCTTTCCTAGTTTCACAAGAGAATAGTAGGCATTTGAGAAAAAATAGTAGACATGATCTTAAGATCGCGTGAGAGAATAGGGTTATTTGCTCTAGATGTCACCAATACCACTTTACCTCCCAGAACGTTTGCCTCAGGGTGAGACGGGGGAGAAATTACAAAGCGATGCTCGATGTTATCTTTATACCTCGATGACTCTGTTCCAAATTCTACAATAGACAGGACCCAGGGGGTGGCCATAAACTAATTGCGTCTCCAGTTTTAATTTTAAAAGCAGGGGTTTTGCTAATGACGCTTTCCATGAAAGGCCATTGGCGGTTTGCAGGATGGGATGGGGTGGTCCAATAGGATATATCAACAGGCGAACAGACAGACTGACAAGTACGTGACACCCAGATAGAAGTTATATGGTTACAGTTCACAATTTTAACTATTGTTGCGTTGGTACTATACTTAATACGTTTCGTGGTTCTGCGATATTTTTTTTTTTTTCATTTAAATTAATTCCTAGTCTACTTTACGGTATTTTAGCAGTATTGGTGATAATTGTGGTAAGTGATAAAGTTCATTTTTATATATTTATAAATAAATTTGTGGCTACCATCAATTCTGTTGAATCCCCATCGAGATTTTGACTTGACGATAAACTGGAAATGAAGCAAAATAGGTTTTATTTGGAGCTAACTAAATTTTTCATAATCCAATGAAGTAAGAAAAACAGTATTTGACAAAACATTTATTATCGTACATCTATTTTTAATTGCTAACTGAACTCTGACAACGAAGTATTTTTTTATTAGATATTTGCTTAAATACCTAATTAATTAACTAAATAAAAATAATGTATCCTTTGTAAGATATATATTTTATTCTAATATTGCTTTCTGAACAAAAGTTTTAAAAACACTTTTTCGCAGCGAAGGAAACGTGAATTATTTAATATTTAATATTTTTTTTATATACATTTAATATCCAAAACAAAGCCGTCAATTTTTAACAAAAGAATGACTTTCCAACGGATTTTATTCAACAACTAAATTTGAAATTTTATTTTGACAAACGTTAATATGCAAGTAGAAATATGGCATGTTTTAATTTGTCTTAAACATTTTATTTTATTGATTTTAATTAGGCTGTTAAACATTTAATTCAAGTAAATTACAATGTTTCTAAATGATTATAAGTATTTTCTTTTTTTACTTTTATGAAAATATTAAAAAGTTGTTTTAACTTACCTTATTCTATCTTTTAACTTTTATTGAAACGAAAAAATTAAAGCAATACCATTGGATTTCTTCAATAAGTTGTAAAGTATATTAGAAAAATTATCAAGGGGTTGTGTCGCTTGGCTCAGATGTTGACTCTCTGTGAACTTCAACTGTCACTCTAACTGCCCATTACATTTCCTTCTTTGGTTTTTGATTTTAAAGCTTGAAAGTTTTTTAAAAAATAGGCCGTAGTATTCTTATTACTAACTATAATTAGTTATCTAATGGTACTCCAATATTTACTTTTGCTATGTAATTGAAAATCAGGTTGTTTTATTTAGTTACTTGATAGTTATCAATAAATTAAGCTTTTAATATCTTACATTTTAATTTCCTCCTTCCCCTCTCTTCTTTTGCTGTCTTTTGTCAACTAATAGCCATTTATAAATTTTAGGGTTTACCAACATATTTATTAAAATTTTTGATATTTTAAAATTAGTTTCCATATTTATATTTGAATTTTATAAAATAAAATTACCATCTTTAAAAATAGATGACCCCTTAAAATGGAAGGCGGTAGCAGTTTATTAAGGGGAAGGGTGAGGGGTGCCTATATTATCTTCTCTTATAATTAAAAAGTCCCTTTGACCGCCTCTGGCAATGATCAGTTAAAACTGTTTCACTTACAGCGTTGCTATCCACCGCAACGTTAAATTTACTGAACCACAGTCCATAATGAATTTATTCATTCACGTCCAATTATATTTTATTTATTTTGATTAAAACAATTTCGGCACCAGGAAAGAGTTTCAACCATGATTGATTAAATGGGATTTATTTGTATTCCAAAGCGATTATAGAAGTGTGAGTAAAAACGATCTTTTTGTGGCAGTGAGAGCCCCAAAGTTTCAATAGAATGCATTTTCATCGACAATGAATCTACCTGTCAAGTTTCAGCCACATAGGATTACGGCAAGTGGGTTATTAGGCCTTTTCAGATTTGCCCGGCCGGTACAACACACACACACACACACACACACACACACACACACACACACACACACACACACACACACACACACACACACACACACACACACACACACACACACACACACACACACACACACACACACACAAAATCGAAGTTAATACAAAGGATTTATAAATTATGGCAGATGAAACAAGTCAGTAGTCCATTTTTGCTTGGAATTAACGTATATATATTTCAGTTCATTCTTTCTTAAATTAACGATTTTTCTCTTCCTTTTGGACGAAGTCGAGGCCATGTTTTCCTAATATAGTACATCAAAAGCAAAGGACCTTTTTTAACATGACGCATAATCGTGAAAAGTTAACAACAAAAGATGCTGTCTACCTCAGTTGGATACCGGAGAACAGCGAACGTCAACAAGAGCTCGATGCAAATATAACTGTTACGCATTGTGGGGATCACTCCAATTGCGCATTCTTGTTGTTCCTTATTTCGACTGAGAAGATACCAGGGAGCACTGACTTTAAGTTGGTATTTGAGATTAATGTTACCAGTCTACCCCACTCATTTCTGTGTTTCTTCGCCTTTTCTTTATTTTTCAAGGTTTGAGATTAAGAAGTAAATAATGAGTTTACCCAAAAAAGGAATGTATCACCATTTATTTAGTTTATTCTTAGGTTGAATTAGTTAGAACTTTAAGATCCACAAATATCCATAAGAAGAGCCTCATGCTGCTCCGGCGTCGTGGTCTAATGGCCCTTATATACGCATCTCTATTTATTACCCCTTCCCCCTTATTTCCAAATTAATAACTGCTGTGGAAATATTACCTTTTTAGTATGGACAGCAGTATATGTAAATGGGGGGAGATAGGGGTGGGGTGGGGGCGAGGTTCAGTTGCATAGGGGCCCGAAAGTCCTGTCGGCGGCCCTGCTTGTGGGCCTAGGCGATGATCAGGGCCTGCCTGCATCAATCTAAAATCACCGGGCCGATTTTATTTCCCAGTACGCCCCTGTGTCTAAGACTTCATCTCAGTACCTTACAGTTGTCACAGAACCTCGCCTGAAGATGTGCAGGTCGGTGCGATATCCCAATGAAATCCCTGCCCAGACCATAATGCTTCCATCGTGGAATGCGCGATGTTCGGTGATGTTATGAGGCTAATTGCGAGCGCCTTATTCCCCTCAAACCCTTACACGCTTATCATCTGGTTGTAGGGTAAATCTGGACTCATCTGTGAACATAACGTTGCCCCAATCAGACGAAGTCCAATTCACATGCTGGCGCGGCACCTCTTTGGATTGGACAGATAAAGAAACACAAACTCGTGGTACCGGGGCGTACAGACTATTCATGTGTAGCTTTCGACGAACAGTAATTGCAGATATCATTTTACCATAATGTCATCAACCAGCATGTAGAGCAATAAGCATCAACCATAGATGCTTATTGCTCCACCTTTCCCACATAGTATAACTAGCATTCAGTAGGCGAGTCTTTCGTCTTAGGCGTCTTGACGTCATTGATACCTAATTATATCAAAATATCTTGTCGGTGCGGTGGCAGTACTAAATTTCAAAACCAGTAAGTTATTTTTCTTAACGTTCTTGCTTGTAGTGGTAAAGTTAGTCAGCAGTGTTTACGAAATAATGTCCGTTCAAATTTTAAAGAAAAATTGTTTGCATCAGTAATTCAAAACAAATTTTTGTTGTGAATGATTGTAGGAGACCAAATGTGTTGGACTTTAAAAAAATTATATTACACGTTGACTTTACAGTTATCACAAAATGAACAATTCAAACTAGGTGGTTGAAAATTAAATTTTATAAAATCGATAATGGCTTTGTTAGAAGATACTCTGATAGTATTTGTAACACAAGTAAGTACATTCTTGAAAGAAGTTAATTATTGTTTTTTGATTAAGAAATTGTTTTATTTACATTTTGCCATTCTTAATTGCAGGTTCTGTTTTTTGCCGGAGGATGGGTCTTTTTTATGAAGCAGCTGTTTCGGGATTATGAAGTAAAGCTCGCATTTTTTATAAATGTTGATTTTACCAGTGAATTTTTTAGAATGAAATTTAAGAATAAAACATTAAAACTACTATTTTTTTTTGCAAAATAGTTAATGCATTATAGCTTTATAATAAGCCTTTGAAGATATTTAGCCAAAAAATCTATGTATTTTTTGTTTTGATTGCCCCATATCTGTAATGAGATCTTTTCAAATCTTTGCAATAATTATTCTTAATGTAGCTTAAAACTTGGAAGTAAAACCTAATTTTTTTTATTGAATTTCTATTTTATGTATTTTTGAGCAGCATTGATGAAAAATAATTGTGAAACGTAAACCTTTATATTAACTTTGGTTTTCTGGGTGCTTGGTTGGGTATTTTAATGGCCGGCAAATCTGCAAAGGCCTAATGAACCCCCTTGCTATCATCCAATCAGTCTGAAACTTGGCAGATAAATTTGATCTGTATGACAATGCATTTTATCAAGTTTTGAGGCTGTAACTGTCACTAAAAGGTAGGTTTTAAGGAATTCTAATAAATCAACTTGCTGTCTTCCAATCGCGCTGAAATAGCATTTAACCGACCATTGAAGAAACTTTTTCCTGTTGCCAAATTTTTTTATAAATAACTAATAAAATTACTTTAATTAGATTAAATAAATGATATTGGGATGCGAGTGTATAAATTTACATTCATTTTTAATAAATAAATTTTGAAACGAAGTTTGCCTTACATTTTGCTGATAGAAATGTTTTTGATATTTAAAGTTAGGTGCAAACACCAAGTACACAGTTTAAAGAATCGGCACAGTGTTAATGAATATAAAAATTGGCAATGCATTTAACGGATTTATATAAAAAACTTTGTTTTTATGGTCTATATTGTTATGCTCCCATTTTGACATGTTTTAGAAGTTTTTATTATAAATTTGTTATGATTTGAGAGTCAATGTTGTTTTCTATTGACAATTTAATTTTTGAATATTTCTTTGCAATGGCTTTTATTACATATATTTGTTGGAAGTAGCTATTATCAAGCAAACTTCTCAAGATATTGAATTGAATATCAGCTGATCTTGGGGTAGTTTTTGAATATTTGAATAATAACCAGTTACAATGATCAAAGGGACAACAGAACCTGGACATCAGGGAATTGTCAGGGAGCTTTTTGATTCTTGAAAAAATCGGGGAAATGTCACGGAATTTAAAAATATTTCTTAAAATCGGGGAAATTTTTAGGCATGTTTTTCTGTTCTTCCGTATTTTGGTGCCATTTACCTGGAGATTTGTGATGGTAATCATTAGAAGTTTAATGTTACGGAATAATTTAATCTTTTCATTACCACCAAAACTATTTTTAAAAATTTGACATATTATCTCTTTAGCTTACATGTTCTATTTGATCAAGGTGTCTTTTTTTTTACTTTCTTAAAACCAAATAATAATTTAAATTAAAAGAATTAAGTACTCGGCTAATCCTAAAGTACTTTTAGTTGATCGCCAACAAAAAGTTTGTCAACTGTATAATAAGTATTAAAAAAAAAGAAGTACCCTTAACCTTTTCAACCCCAGGAAGTTTTCTTGCATGTTTTAAAATTATGATTATACTCTTGACTTATGTTATACTTTTTCACATTTTGACAAAATGGATTTAAAAATGCCCATATTTATAATTATCAGGGTGTGCTACAGAACCTAGAATCCATGGAAATCAGGGAAATGTCAGGGAATTTCACTCTTCTGGAAAAATCAGGGAAATGTCAGGGAATTTTGTAAAATTACCATTTAATCAGGGAATTTTGAAATTTTTGAGTTTCCCTTCTCGCATGCCCCGTGCGGATATCTACTTCAGCTCGCGTCACGTGAAGTGGATGCTGTGATGTCACCGCTTTGAATGCATTTTTTTTTCATGTACTTTTTTAAGTCTGTCTAAAAAGCCCTCAATATCTGGCTACTTGACTGATGTGGTAGAATGACGATTTCGAACTTTTTCTACTCTCAGCAACTAATGCAAACCATCGATATCCCGCCCACAACCACCTGTTGATGTTCCGCTTTTTTTAAAATTATTATCTGGGATCATTATTATGCCTGGAATAATTATTTCTGTCAGATTTCTGATGATCCTATAACTTAGCAGCATAGCTATTATACTTTGAACAGGAAACAGCATGTGACATATATTAAAAAAAATAACATGTTTTATTTGTGTCATTTTTGAAATTTAAAAGAAAAGTATTGTACTGGTTTTGCTTTACTGTGAAGTTAGCAAGTATGGCTGAAGTTGGTGAATTTTGTATTTTTTAATTAATGTTTTCCATTCTTTTTCATCTAAAGATGTTTGTTTTGATTTTTACCATAAATTTATTATAGTGCAATTATACTTTGACTATTTAGAATTAAATTTACTTATTGAAGTTTTTTTTTTTAATTCTCCTTTATTTCGTTTTTTGAATTATAGTGCACATTAGGAAATTTTTGAAGAAATCTTCTGGAAATTAGGGAAATGTCAGGGAATTTTATTTCTCAAATTCTGTAGCCACCCTGATTATGTTTTATGTCTTTTTTTGTCTAAAAAATTATTCTTTTTCTAGGTTCACCATGTCCTTGTGCAGTTGATATTCTCCATAACATTTTCTTTGTCTTGTACAATGTTTGAGCTGATTATTTTTGAAATTTTAGGTGTTCTTCATTCTAAGTAAGATTTTTCTTAAAGTTGTAATTTTAAAGTTCAACTAACATTGCAAAGTAGATTTTTTCTCTCTTTCAAGCATTTCTTTATTAAATTGAAATAAGAAAGATCTTCTAATTTTTAAAGTATAAAAGTTACAGTTTCTCCAGTATGTATTATGGATTAATTGGAATGTTCCTCGTCAAATTTCAGTTGTAAACTTAACAACAAAAATTCGTAGAGGATCATTTAAATTAATGCATAATATAAAATTTAACAAAAAAAAAAGCTAACTTAAATACTAAGTTTACATGCAGCATAAAATTAAGTTTATACATGCAATTTTTGTAAAAACTAAGTTTACATGTCTTATAACAATTTCCATATCCCCTTCCTATTTTTGGCAGTGTATGCATCAATACCTTTTCAATTTTCTTTTTGTTTTTAGGTTTTTTTCCCTTCACTTTTCAACTCTTCCAGAAAACATTAATATTGATTAAAGATATATTTTTTTAGCATTAAGTTTCATTCAATGAAAGAAACCTAACATTCTTATAAAAATCTAAATAATGTGGTCAGTCCTTGGTAAGATTTTGAGGTCTAAAGTTTCAAGAGTAATATAACATTAATTGTAGAACATCAATTGAACATTATTAAAATTGTTTATTTGTTGATGCCTTTTATAGCATGGCTTCAATATATATATATATATAACAGTACCTTGGATGTTGATCGTTATAGTAAACAACCGTGGATGAATTGCACACAAGTTTATTTCCAGAGACAAGGGAGGAGACGGGATGACGTTTGGCTAGTTCCAAGAGTTCATTATATCAAAAGGCATATGAAAAAGGCGTGGCAAACCGAAATACGAAGCATTTATAGGTTTACTGGTGATGCTCGATTATTCAAGGCGCCTCTCGCTAACGCAGGAAAATACTAGATAATTCCAAATCGGAAATTAAAGATTTCAAAGGGAATACATTACATATATATTCAGTTTAAAGTTTGAAACTAAAAATTCTTTGTATTCCAAAGTTTTAAGCAGAATAGTGGCTGTGCTGTTATTTTTTTTATTATTATTATTATTATTTTTTTTTTTTTTTTTTAGTTCTTTGTTAATTAATTGAAATTTAATCTGCAGTTTTTATTATTTGTGTGCCTTAAATGCAAAACCAATTTTTGCAATTGTCATCATAATTGTACCATTTGGTGCAATTGCTGTCAAGTCTAAGTGTTTACACATTTAAATGACTAGTCAATGTATCGCCAAATTTAATTGTATACTTTTTTATATGGTTGCTCTAGCAATCATATAATGGTTTGTTATAGGAATTATAAATGATTTGAAGACTGTTAGTTTGGATGAGTTGGGTCTGCAATTCTTGCAATTTTTTTTTTTTACTTTCAATTTTGCAATTTTTACTTTCAATCACCCATATGTATACATATGGTGATGAAAGTATAGTATTCAGTCAAAAAAAAATTTTTTTTTTTTAATTTCTCCATATTTTAGAACAACTAGATCTCAAGAAAGTGATCTAGAAAAAATGTCTGTCTGCGTATATGTGTATATGAATGTGTGTCTGAGGTCAGCATAACTCCCGAAAAAATTGACCTAGGATGTCCAAATTTGGTGTGCAGGTTAGTGGTGGCCATGAGACCTATCATTAAGGTTTTTGAGTTCGAAATTGTGTATGCGTATAATGTAGCTGCCATTGACAAAATCATGTTTTCCATTACCTAAAAAAAAACGGCTCTAACGATTTTGATCAAAATCGTTGTGGTAATGCCTCTTAAGGTGTTCTAAACATCCCCACCTCCGAAATTTTTGTAAAAATTCTTTAATGGCTGAAAAAGTTGAAAAACGAATGCCTTCAACACAGAGTTCTCTTTACCTGAACATAGCTCATCAGCGATCGTTTTTTCTCCTCTCCTTAGTTTCACTTATAAGAAAGGATAATATAAGAATTATCAAAAAGTATATCGCCATTTTGGCGGAAGTTTTTTTTTTTCAAAGAGCCATTTAATTATCACTGCAAAAAATATCTCCAATCTAACCATTTTTGCAATGAATGATGAAAATATAAAAATGGTAAATGACACAAACCCACGTCAGTATTATAGTGCAATTGAAAGTTGTGCAATGTTCTGCACTCCTAGTTTATCTGGTATTCGGCTAACAGAGTAGTGCCAAATTCAATTTTGAGATTGGTATCCTCAACTAGTAGTGGTGCAGCATTTTAGTTTTTTAGAAATATAGTAGAAACACCAGATAAATTAAAAAACTGTCAACTTTTGTACTTGTATGAGGCAAAACCTATTGAAATTATCAATAGGTAAGAATCAGTTGAGGAATTGTGCAACGTGTTTACCACAAATGCTGGTTTAAACTGGGTAGCAAGTGCCTGATTAATTATCTTTATCTAGTATTTTATTTAATGACAGTATAAACAGACCTGTAACATATCTTGAAATATAGAACTAATTTTGTGAACTTTTGCACAAATTCTACAAATAGGAGTTAAAATGTGATTAAGTAATTTGAAGTCTATTAATTAACTATTACTCATTATGTACTGGTTGAAAGTTAAATAATATGTTTTTATGTATATCTTTTAAAAATGCTTTTTTTTTCTTCAGTTCCAGATATATCCATTGGAAGCTGGGACTGTATGCCATCTTATTTATGTTGATAGTAATCCTTCCATTTTATATTGGCTACTTTATTTTGAGCAACATTCGTTTTGGTAAGTTTTGATAACTATTCTTTGACAATTGAATTAAAACTATGTATATGCATGGTTCATACTTTTGAAAAAAAAAAAAAAGCTTTGAAAAGTGCTTGACAAAAAACTTTCATTTCCAAGTGCTTGAAAACCTTGAATTTTTTTAAAATGTGTTTATAATGCTTGAATTTTATTTTATTTTCTAAAAATATAGCCCCTTTAGAAATGCAAAATCTTTCGAATTCAGTTAAGCCAATCAGCAACCAGAAAACAATGAGAACATACAAGATTGCTTCATTGCGGCTAGTTTGTTTTCCCCCTTCGATGAGTACAGTGCGGCGTGTGCTGCGAAACATAAAGTAACATATTTGAAAACTGGTTTTCTCCGATCAAATCACTCAATCTCTTGTTTTATTATTGGGCATTTTAAAAATGGCAGTAAAATGCATTTTCAATTCAAGCTGGTTAAAAAAGCAAGGATATAATTTATGGGCATGGTTGGAAGCCTACATGTTGTATCCGCATTTTGCACAATGTACTTTGTTTGCTCAAAATTGTAGCACAGCATCAATGGAAAGGAAAGTGCTTTAAAAAGCCATGCAAAGAGCAAAAACCTCATGAATTTAGTTTCTATAAGTAGTTTGATGAGCATTGTTAATTTTTTAGGACTATTTCTAATAATAAAAAATACCCAAAAGTAAATATTGTCCGCAACAATTGTCATCGATTTCATCTCAAGCAAGCACGGCTGAGGCGTACGTAGTTTAAAACAAAGTTTTAGAAGATGAAATATTATGGATATTGAAAACAATAAAAAATTACAGTTTATATAAATTCAAATGTAAACATTGATACATTTTTTCATCCCATGTTCGCCTACAGCACAATTCCATTCTTTTTTTGTGATAAGAAAAAAAAATTCTGCAATATTTTGGAATCAAGCCTTGTTTTCAGAGTGTATTCGAGACAGTTTAATCTCTAAGAATTTTGTATTATTATTATTTGATGTATGTTTCAATATGATGAAACAAGAAAAATAAATGGATTTTCACACCCTAAATAGGCTAATAACCAATAGAGTGTTACCTACTTTACTTCTGTTTTTAAGGGACACTGCTTCTGATATAATCGAGTGTTTTTTTTCTTCTATTGTAACCTAAAGAACGTATTTTATTTTGTATTTACTTGATTTGAACATGCACCATTTGCCAAAAAAAAAATATTGGAATTTTTTTTTTATTGCATATTTGTGTTGAAAAGTCTTTGTCCTTGAAAATTGCTTGAAAAGTCCTTGATTTTTTTTTCTCTTTCAAGAGTATGAACCATGATCTGTGTGATTATTTTTTGTTTCAAATGATTCAACTGAAAACTTGTCTGTTAATGTGATATACAATCCTAGTTTCCTTATTGTGATCCGAGACTGAGTCGGCCAGTTAAACACTTTTAATCTTTACATACTGTAATTTTCTAAAGAAAATGTATTGATTGTTTAGAAATAATTTTTGTTTTTTTGTTATACTGCCAATTTTCTACAAATCTAAATTATTTTACTGCAGTGTTTAAGTAAATTTATTGTGCAAATTAGTTTTATTGTATACTTTGTGTTAATGGAATTGTTCTAATTTAACCCTTTCACGCTCAAGGGAAATATTTTTCCCTTCTACAAAAATCGTTATTGATTTTTCAATTATTATTGAATCAATATTTTTTTTACTGAATGTCAAAATAAAACGTATGTCCAAGGCGGCAAATGTGTTTCTGAACGAAAAAAAAAAAAAAAAAAAACGAATTGAAAATAGGACACATAATAAATGTGTTATGTGCAATGTCCACTTGTGCTTCACAAGTAAACGAAATTGTTTCGTAGAATATCATAACTAACTATTTATTTTACTTTTCTGATAATTTTTATTATGTTTTTTGTATTACAAAGCAATAAATAAAATACTGATATAATAAACCTAACTCTTCTTTTATTTACTTTTATGGTCCATAGGGAAAAATATTTCCCATGAAATTATAGGAAACCTAAACACCCTGCTATGTTTTTCTGGTGATATTCTCTTATTTTAAACCCACAATAGCTAAAATATTGTGTTGTATTGGCATATTTAGTCTTGGACATCTTATGGTCCTGTAAGGGTTAATAATTCATAATACATTGTTTTGTTGAGTTTGTACATTAAATTTGATTATATGACAGAGTTGTGATGTACTTTTTAGAGTACCTGTTGTTACTAGTGGTAAAAAACTGTTAATTTTCACTTTATTAATCCATCCTGTTTTTTGGATAGAAAAGATGTCTTAAAAATGAGAAAAATAAAATCTGTTCATTGTAACTCTACCTTATTGTAAAGTACATTCATTGTTTTGTACAACTTTTAAAAAGTGTTCATTAACATGGTTGTACATCATGATTTGTTTCATAATAGAAACTCAGTATTACAGAATATTAACTTATAACAGTCTTGTATGACAAAAAAATATCCTTTTGTTGAAATGTGACAAGCAAAAATATGCCCAAGTGTGAACCTCTAAAACTTAAATGGTTCCACATTTGAATGCCTAAAGCGTACTATAGATTATGCAACGATAAATATATTAATTGTAATCAGTTGTATATTGTTATTTACAAATTTTACAATAATTTATCTTCACTTGATTTTTTATAAATTATGTTTATTGTATTATCACTTATCCTTTGGTGAATCTTGAAACAACACAGTTTGTTCTTGGTCATTGTAATTGTTAAATGAAAAAAGTAATATGTAAAACTAAATATTTCCATTTAGGAAATTTACTTTTCTTCATTTGATATACATAATTTTTTTTTTATCTTTATTTTCTTTTATCAAGTAACATCATGCTCTGGTTTTTATTTAACCTTATAGTTAACTTTACCAATTTACAAAATTATCAACTTTATTTTAAGAAGTAATTTTGAACTTTTTCATTTATGCAAAAAATTAGTTTCAAGTATTTATTGCTATTATTAATAAATATGTTTTACTTAAAATTTAATATACTTATTTATTTAATGTTTTTATATTTTTATTATCTAAAATGTTGAAACTTAAAAAAAATTACTTTAAATAAAATATTCATTATTTTTACAACAGTGCAATATTCTGTTTAAAATTAATTATTTGCATTAAAACCATGCAAGCTGTTTATAATTAAGAACTTTAATAACAATCTCATTGCTTTCTCTGACTTAGTTCTAAATAATTTAGCTTTAAGTCAATACTTCATTTGTGATTGATGCAGATATGAAATGTATCTCTAATATATTTATATGTTGATTTTTTGTCCAACTCAATTCCTGAATTTCAGTTCAGAAACAGTTGATCAAACCCTTGACACTCGCTTCTTGGTTGGGATTCATGTACTTGTTTTGGAAGATAGGAGATCCATTTCCTATTTTGAGCCCTAAACATGGTATGTATGGTTGCTCTACTTCACGCTTGGAATTTAACGGCTAAGAAAACATGTTTAAAAATAACATTGTTTCCTAACTTCTTAAACTTACTTACAGTTGACATCTAGGGTTTCTTAAATTATAAATTTATTTCTGAACTGTACTTTTTGTCTTCTGAACTATATTGTTTGCACTTTTGAATGGATATACTAGTACAGGGTTCCCACGGTCATTGAAAGTCATTTAAAAGTGCTTAATATTTTTGAACTTGTTTTCAAGGCCTTGAAAGTGCTTAAAGGTGCTTAAAAGTCCTAGAAAATGCTTAGAGGTCCTTACAAGTCCTTAATTTTTACAGATGTTGTCTAGCTGCACAATTTATAAAAATACAACTCGGACTTGCTTTTCCCCGCATGACCGCCACTTATCTGCACCATATCAAAATTTTCCGACATATTTGTATTGCGAATCCACCAACTTTAACTTTTTTGGTAGAATATACTTTATTAAAAATTTAAATATCGATATGATGCCTGAAAACGAATTTTCATAGGTCCTTAAAAACATTAATTAGGTCCTTAAAAGTCATTGATTTAAATTCTGTGATTTGAGTGGGAACCCTGTAGTAGTGGGTTAATTTCTATAAATCAAACTTGATACAAGTACATTTAGGTATTAATCAATAAGGTATTATTTAATATTAAGTCTTGGTAAATATTATTTTAAATTGTTGTTATAAATTTAAAGAAAATACAGACAAGAACTGAATAGAATATAAATAAGAATTACAGTTGAGGATGTAGATCGAAAAAGAGGACAATGGCTGCTCGCCCTCTCCTGGCTCATCGACTGGGGGCGCTGCAATAGCCCTTTTCCTCCTTATGTTATTCATTCATTCTGTAAAAAATCTTACAAGTGGTAGCACCGCACATGAGTGGCCCACTTTTTAAATGACCAATAAAAACCTTCATAAAATTCAATTATACTCTTCATGCATGCATCAACCAATACACAATATCTGTGCATGTTTGGTGTAGCTATATTTATATCAGAGATATTTTAATAAAGCATAAATTCACAATTCTCCGAAATGTAATAAAATGCTTTCTAAAGACCACCTACCTAGTTTCGGCCAAAAGGTTTGAAAGCGAATAACTTTTTTTGTACGATATCAGGGTTCCCACGGTCATTGAAAGTCATTAAAAGTGCTTAATATTTTTTAACCTGTTTTCAAGGCCTTGAAAGTACTTAGAGGTGCTTAAAAGTCCTTGAAAATGCTTAGTAGTCCTTAAAAGTCCTTAATTTTTTAGTATGTTGTCCAACTGCAAAATTTATAAAAATACAACTCAGACTTGCTATCCCCGCATGACCGCCACTCATCCGCACTGTATCGGAATTTTCTGACATATTTATATTACGCATGTGCCAACTTGTAACTGTTTTGGTAGAATATACTTTATAAAAAATTTATATATAGTCATGATGCCTGAAAACAAATTTTCAAAGGTCATTAAAAACATTAATTAGGTCCTTAAAAGTCATTGAAAAGTAATTGATTTTCATTCTGTGATTTGAGTGGGAACCCTGGATATTGGCCTGAATTGTGTTAACTGAGAGTGAATGTGTTTCAGGTATCTTCTCCATCGAGCAAGGGGTGAGCAGAGTGGGAGTGATAGGGGTGACCTTGATGGCTCTTCTCTCTGGCTTTGGTGCTGTCAACTATCCCTACACATCCATGACATACTTCATGAAGTAAGACACATCACATACACGAGGACAGACTTTTTCAAAGCAATATTTCTGCACTTTCTGGTTTGTCTTAAGACCTTCATCTTTTTGTAATGCTCAAAAAGAGGCCATAAATCATTTACCCTAAAAGTTTTGATCCAAAGATGTAAAATTATGCAGTTTCTAAAGAGCACATCAGATAGTGCAAAAATATGCCTTAAAAATTACTTGAATTTTTTACGGCAGAAATTATTTTAGGGGGTGCTTATCGCAGCCTCGATGTCACAACTACAAACTTGAAAATTTTAATTATCAATTCTTTATTGTGTGTTTGATAACAAATTATGTTTTATCAATTAAAACTAATAATACAAGTAATTCTACTTTGCATCATATTGCATACTTGCTTTGCATTTTGTGAATAAAATTTCTGACATAAAGTCAGTAAATAAAATAAAATCGCATTTTTATTGTAATGAGTCATTGTTGTCGTATGTGACAATAGGTTCACTAAATGAAATGATCCTATAGTTTAGATAAAAAAAAGTAACTTATTCGGAAATCCAAATTTGGAATTTAAAATAACCTAGATACATTTTGCAATCGTAAATTTCATATTTTAGAGAATAATTTTGTCGTTTGCTCTTTGTTCCCCCTCTTTCTACAGGGTTCGCACGGTCATGGAAAGTCATTAAAAGTGCTTAATATTTTTTAACTTGCTTTCAAGGCCATGAAAGTGTTTGAAAATGATTAGAGGTCCTTAAAAGTCCTTAATTTTTGCAAATATTGTGTGACCAACTGCAAAATTCATAAAAATACAACTTGGACTTGCTATTCCCTCATGACTGCCACTTATCTGCACCTTATAGCAATTTTCTGACATATTTGTATTACGCATTCACTAACTTGTAACTTTTTTGATAGAATATACTTTATTAAAAATTTAAATACAGACATGATGCTTGAAAACAAATTTTCATAGGTCCTTAAAAACATTAATTAGGTCCTTAAAAGTCATTGATTTTCATTCTGTGATTTGGGTGGGAACCCTGTTCCACTCTATTGTATTTGTGTGATGTTAGAGGTTCATCCTAAGTTCTAAACTGATTGCTTAACAAAATATTTATACTTTGTTAAACTTGGGTAGTTCTAAAGCGAATGGGAACATGACTATTCCCCACGCTTTCCTCTCCTCCAGAAAGTTGAGTACAAAACTATATAAATGCAATAAAACTACTTTCTGAAAACATCAGTTAAAATTTAACCCTTTTCACTCGTATGTCTCCGTATGGGAGACATCACTCGTTTTACCATTGCGCTCCTATGTCCCCGTACAGGGGACATCGCATCTGTATTGGGAAAACTGTGATAACTCAACCAAAACATTTCTGTTCGAAGTATTTCTAAGTTGATTTGCTTTGGTGGAGGTGCCGGCATTATGTTCCACCCCTAAATATTTTTTATATAGTTTGTTCATATTATTACATTTCTCAGATTTGCAATCATATGCACTCCGAACCAATCTGGACGGCTACCAGCAGCTCAGCCCTAGTGTTGACCTTGCGTCAGTAAATTTCAACAAACCCAACCATCGACAAAGTCTCCTTATCGCTCCTTTCAAATGGCGCAGAAAAGTGCACGGACCGTCGTGAACCAACACTTCTCACGTTCTCTTTGGACACAAATCCCCGCTGAATTGTTTTTTATATATATCTTGGTAATTTTACTACATTTTGATTTGATTTCTTGTGCCATTTCAAGAGAAAACTTCAGGAAAACATGTATTTCTCAAAAAGTTGTGATGGGAAAATTTAATTCTCCGTAATCACTAATAAACTTTAATGTCCCCTGAGAGGGCACATCCGAGTTATATGTCAGATTACGATGTCCCCTAAGAAGGGACAGTGGAGTGCAAAGGGTAAATGCGGTGTAGTGTAATATACTTAAGTATTCTTAGTAGTTTCAATAAATTATTTTGACACGTTGAAAAATAAAATATTATGTGGCCACATTCCCATCCTAGGTCAAGGGGTGTATTCAGGGGCTATATTTTTAAATTTTTGATTTAAGGATGGTAAACCTTCTAGTTAAATTGGAACACATTTCCATAAAAAAATTTCATCGTGATTGAACATGAAAAAAATTCTGAGTTATTTGCTAACTTTCTAAAGCATAATTACAAGTGCAAAGGGTTAATAAAACTTTTAAACCAGATAAATTTAGATACAGCAACAAATACAACGTGACCACATGTCGCTCTCTAATAAATAGTGTGTCCTTCCCTGCTGGCACACACAAGGAGGGCTGTTCCCTTTTCGGACTTGTCTTCTTTGATGCCCGCACATTGGGCAAATTATGACAGTCCGGAGCACAAGACCGCCACAGTTCTTCCCCTGAACCTTTCATTTGCATTAAGTTGTATATATTTTGAAGAGTGTATGTATATTACAACATTCTTCTGGTTTAGGTGAACAATTCTTGTTCTGTTTGAGTTGAGGTTCTGCAATATTAAAAAATCAAGACACTTAAGAAAGTCCATATTTTGCATCCCAAATTCTCCCTCTTTAAAAGTTCAGTCATACTTATTATATTGATAAACAACAATTAATATTGCAATAAAAAACTATATAACATACTAACATTTAAGTTATTCCTTTTAGTTCCTTATAAGTGACATAATTTTATTCTACAGTTACACTACCCAAATACCTAATGTCAAATTTAAGATTGCTTATCAAACTTTATAAACATTGCATTTTAGAAAGCATGATAATAGTTTTAAAATAAAACTGCCATCTCTCAATGATGCATGATTATTACAATGGACAATTCCCACATTTTTTAAAAATGAATGAAATTAGTTTATATGTATGAAGAATTTCTTTCCGATTCCAAATATATAAACAAAAGTTCTTTAAAAAATATTAGTTATTTAAATATGAAGAAAAGAAATTGGCCTGAATCCACGTCCAATCAAAGCGATTCGCTATAGCTGTGACGTCAAAACATCCTTCCGTTTCTATGGTTATCGTGAGGTTTCTGCCAAATAGTTGGTGTATGTTTGGTAGACAATTACCATATCCCATACCGGTTGGCGTGATTTGCGGGAAACTTGCCAAACTGGTGTCAGCTGCTGCGTTTCAAGCCAAGTTGTTTCAGATATTGTGACTTCACATTTGCTTCGATCTGAATGTGTCGTTTTTCCTCCCAAAATAAGCAAGGGTACTTATGTTGCAAATTAAAAAAAAAGTGCAATGGGCCGAAATGTTTGTGTTTATGGCCTTTTCAAAACATTTAAAATTGAATTAAAAACATTTTTAAAATGCGGGAACTGTCCATTGTATATTCTTTCAATGTCGCATTTGGAATGTTGTATGATTTTTTATTTGAAAAATAAAGAACATTTTATAGCTTCATGTGACCAACTATAATATTGGTTCATCACTTTCATGTTTTGCTAGATTTACTATACTGTGAAGAGGGCTGACAAAATTGGTTGATATCTTTCATTGAGTTTCAGTTTCCTTCATTTGGGTTGGACCAATATTTGTCAGTGTAATAAGTTCATCTTACGATGCTCTACAAGCCAGAATATTATGTTAAATGATGCAATAATTTAAAACATATTTCTCCATGAAACTATTCCCTTTTTCCTTGTGTGAGTGAGTTTGTTGTCATTTTCGACTGAGAGGCTACTGCAAGTTTAAGTACCTCATCGAACATCATTCTAAATTTTTTATAGAATATGGGAAAAAATAGTAGATTACGACTCCACTGGTCTGCTGCGGCAAAAATGGCTGAAACTGGTCAAAACTCGACTTTAAATGAGTTGAACTAAATCCGATTTGCCAAATATATCATAACTTGCCAAAAAGTGAAATTTTTTTTTCGTTTGGTGACCCAATGCACTTTGATTTTCAGTGAGGAAGAGCGCAGATGATTTCTATCCGATCTCTGACTCGGGAAATCTTTCATTTTCTAAAAGTAAGCCAAATTCGCGATATCAGCTACATCACCAGTGATGTATATGTATTGTTTATTGACAACTTTGCTCACTTTTAAAGATACGAGTAAGCTGTCGTCAGGTATCTGTATCGTCTGCAACTTTCTTAATGAAGAACTTTCACGTTTTTTGGTTTTATTTTTAAATAAAAGTAGAGAAAAAATCATGAAAAACAATACCATTCTTTCAAAAATTTGAGCTTGGATAGATAGTTAAAAAAATATTTAGTTTTTCCCTTTGCAATTTGGCGGGAAAAAGCCACTTTTGCGTGAACGTCAACGCGCAGATAATGAACCAGTCTAAAACCTGTTTTAGACGAAGAATGATTGTGGTTTCCCCTTCGTTTTGCGACTGCATCTCTGCTTAACCACGTCACGGTTTTTTCATGCGTTACGTGATTTTTCACGTAATGCATGAAATGTGTCATTCATGGTCACGTGACCTTTGCTGTGATTTCGGCTAATTTCAAACTCGATTTTTGATTAATTGAAAGCATAAAGATAAAAAATGATTGCACTGCTCAAATATATTCGTTGGATAACACTAGAAAATACAAAAAATATTCATTTTCCTCACTTGTGCAAGTTCCTCATTGAAAATTGAGGAGTGATGGGGTCATCAAATAAAAAAGAATGATTATTATTTGGCAAGTTATGGCACTTTTGACAATCGCATTTTGTTCAACTCATTCGAAGTCGATTTTTGACCTCTTTCGGCCATTTTTGCCACAGCAGACCAGTAGATTCATAATCTACTAATTTTTCTCCACATTCTTTAAAACTTCAGAATGATGTTCGATTGGGTACCTAAACTTGCCTCTCAGACTATTTGTGAGACTGAAATATTTTTTTTTCCAGGAACGTTTCACCTTCTGACATTCAAATGCAAGAGAAGAAGGTGATGCAAACTTTAGATATGATAATCATGAAGAAAAAACGGTGAGTGGAAATGCATTTGATATTTGATGACTTACTTTAGAGGGAAAAAGATAAGCATTCACCGCTTTTAGAAATTTTATGTTTTACATTTGACTTGTCTGGAAAAATTTGATGGTTGATAAATTTATAAAATTACAATGTGAGATTATACCCAAAGTCAATAAACTAACACAATAAAAAAAACTTGCCTGATAAATAGAATGGGACTTCAGAAGGAAGTTTTGAATAATCAGTGTAGTTGAAGAAACGAATTAAACTTCCATTAAGATACTGAAAATAAATCCTATGTGAAATGAATTAAACTCCCATTAAAATACTGAAAATAAAATCTTATTAGAAATGAATGAAACTTCCATTAAAATGCTGTGGGGATTAATGCTTCCCACGGAGTAATAACTTGTCAAACAGATCATATACAACTTAAAAATAAACTGGAATTTATTCTTGCATTAAGATCCTCTAGTTACAAAAGGCACTAACTGATGGTTGGCTTGAAAATTAATAGGTTTTATACAAAAGAAAATAGGGATATCATTTCCTTTCATTTCCTCTTAGAAAATGTAAATGAGGTGCCAAACGGTGGACAGACAAAGTCAAGCGTCTGGTGCCGGCTGTGAGAAGTTCTTGTACTTTGGGCTCCAACAATGCTGAAAATAAAATCCTATTAGAAATGAATTTAACTTCCATTAAAATACTGAAAATCTTATCCTCTTAGAAATGAATTAAACTTCCATTAAAATACTGAAAATAAAATCCCATTAGAAATGAATTAAACTTTCATTAAAATACTGAAAGTAAAATCCTATTAGAAATGATTTTAACTTCCATTAAAATACTGAAAATCTTATCCTATTAGAAATGAATTAAACTTTCATTAAAATACTGAAAATAAAATCATATTAGAAAAGAATTAAATTTCCATTAAATTACTTAAAATATTATCACATTAGAAATATGCAATTAAAAAGCTTTAGTACTTATACATGAGTTGTCTTGCATATTAAAATATTCTTTTGAGTCTCAAGCAATTAATATTGTGTAGCTATGTACATATATTATCCTGCTGCCATCTATTTATACCTTGAAATAAAATAAAACAATGTCTAAAATTAAGTTATGCCCAAGATTGGTTCATTATTTTTCTAATAATTTACCTGTGTAAAATATACGTCATACTTTATCTCCTTTTATCCAAGACTCCAGAGGATGACCAGGAAACAGGGAAACGTGTCGATTTGCTGCTCCAGGGTGGATATTTCAACCTTACCCAATTGGCAACAAACTGTAGGGTATTGGGATCGCGTGGAATTGAAAGATAACGAAGAATTAAGATTAACTACCATTTTATTGATAGACTAGGTTATATGATTTGTCCCCATTTACAACGAAGAGTACGATGGGAACGTATCTTCTTACATATAGCGTCGGGCTTTTCGCTCTCAGACGCACAGAAAACATTCACCTTCGTGACTCCAGCTCAAGTGAAGTTATTCTTATTGGGGTTCACAAAAGTACATACAGGTTTTGAATATACAATAGGGAATCCTCTGGTTCGTGTCGCCCTCTATTGGCGAGACCTAATATTAATTAATATATGGATATCTGTTACACCTGCACATTTTTGATCTCTCCCAGTAGTTCAGTTAACTCACAGACTCCAAGCTAGTAGGTTTTAAGACTGAGCCAGTGCACTGGCATTATATAATGGTGACCTCTATACATTAAATTTATTAAGGGCTTAATTTCTTCTTGTTACTAGGGCATACATATAAAGAAAGAGAAGTGCTTGGTCAGTTGTCAGTACCACGTCATCAAATTTAGTTCCAAATTGTGAGACATATTTGTAGAAGTTGGTGTTATAATAATGTTACTTTGCAGTATGGCCCTAGAATACTCCTTGCACCAGAAAACTCCAAAATAACTAACTTGTAACTTTTCTAATTAAAGTCAATGACACTCCCGTATTTCTGTGTGCTGTTTATCTAAATAAGAATTTTTCATTAGTTGTTCTGTCTGTGAGGTGTAGTTATACTAATAGTTCGAGAGGCGACTGCAATTTCTGGACCCCATCGAACATCATTCTGAATTTTTTATAGAAATTGGAGAAAAGTGAGTAGATTAGGAATCCACTGGTCTGCCGTGGCAGAAATGGCCGAAACTGATCAAAAATCGACTTGGAAGGAGTTGAACTAAAATCCGATTGCCAAATATGTCATAACTTGCCAAAAAGAGAACAAACTTTTTCGTCTGGCAACCCACTGCATTTTGAATTTCAATAAGAAAAAGCGCAAACGATTTCTGATCTCTGGCTCGAAAAACTTATATCTTTTAAAAGTAAGCCAAATTGGCTTCATCAGTTACGTAATAAGTGACGTAATATTTTTTGCAAACTTGGCTCCCTTTTAATAGATGCAAGTAGACCGTCGCCATATATCTGAATCGTCTGCAACCTTCTTAATTGAAAATTAAAGAGTGAGGGTTACCAAATAAAAAAAAAGCTCATTATTTGGCAAGTTATGACTCATTTGGCAATTGGATTTAGTTCAACTTATTAAAAGTCGATTTTTGACCAGTTTCGGCCATTTTTGCCACGGCAGACCAGTGGATTCGTAATCTACTCACTTTTCTCTAATTTCTATAAAAAATTCAGAATGATGTTTCGATGGGGTCCAAAAATTGCAGTCGCCTCTCAGTCTATAACGGTCTAACAGCGCTAGATTTATCTCAGTCTGGAGTTGAGTTGAGTTGTGCTGTTTCAGGATCTCTCTGGGTGCGAGGGAGCAGCAGCAGCAGACTTCAGGCCTCTGGGGAATACTGAAGAGCGTCACAACAAGTGGCTCTGTGGAGAGTATCCTTTTCAGTGCAGAAGATCTGTAGAAGGTCGGGACTTCAAAGTTGTGAATAGAGTAGAAACGGGATTGGGCCAGCACTAAGTGATAAAGATGAGATAAGGACAGAGTGGCCACAGAACTGGGAAAACCTGGAAAACCTGGAAATCAGGGAAATGTCAGGGAGCTTTCTGATTCTGGAAAAAATCAGGGAAATGTCAGGGAACTTTTTAAAATTTCATGGAAATCAGGAGAATTTTTTATTGTTTAAGACACGTTCATCCATATTTTGGCGCTATTTACTTGGAGATTTGTAGTGGTAAGCCATTAGAAGTTTAATGTTACGGAATAATTTAAACTTTTCATTACCAGCAAAACTATTTTTTTTAAAAATTGCATATTATCTCTTTAGCATACATGTTCTATTTGATCAGGGTGTCTGGACATCTGGAAAACCTAAGAAAATTGGGGAAATTTGAAAAAAAGTTTGTACTAAAATCAGGGAATTTTTTAGAAATCTGTCAAGGAAATCAGGGAATTATCAGGGAAATTTTTTTCCTGAATTTTGTGGACACCCTGAAGGAGAAAGATGTTTGTTGTTGTTTCTAATCTCCATAAATCTACGTCATTATTCATTTGCAAAAAGTCATAAACATTGGATGCATTTTTTAAAAACGAGTGAAATTGCTTTGTATTTATGAAGAATTTCTTTCCGATTCCAAATATTCAAACAAAAGTTCTTTAAAAAAATGAGTTATTTAAATATTAAGAAAAGAAAATGCCTTGATACCCAGTCCAATCGCAGTCCGATCAAAACGCTCCGCTATAGCTGGAGACGTCACTACATCCTTTCGTTTCTATGGTTATCCTGGGGTTTCTTCCAAATGGTTGGTGTGTGTTTGGTAGACAGTTTTCATATCCCATACCATTTGGCGCGATTTGTGAGAAACTTGCAAAACTGGTTTGCACTGCTGTGTTTCAAGCCAAATTGTCTCGGATGTAGTGACGTCACATTTGATTCGAGCCAAATGTGTTGTTTTCCTGCCAAAATCTAACAAACGATTTTAGGTTGCAAATTAAAAAGAAGAAAAAGCACAGTGAGCAGAAATTTTTGTGTTTATGGCCTTTTCAAAACATTTATAACTCTTGGATATTACACGTCATTCACTTAGTTTCAATACATTCCAGCTATAGTAATATAATAGCTATAGTTATAGATAGAGCTATAGTAATATAATAGCTATAGTTATAGATAGAGCTATAGTAATATAATAGCTATAGTTATAGATAGAGCTATAGTAATATAATAGCTATAGTTATAGATAGAGCTATAGTAATATAATAGCTATAGTTATAGATAGAGCTATAGTAATATAATAGCTATAGTTATAGATAGAGCTATAGTAATATAATAGCTATAGTTATAGATAGAGCTATAGTAATATAATAGCTATAGTTATAGATAGAGCTATAGTAATATAATAGCTATAGTTATAGATAGAGCTATAATAATATAATAGCTATAGTTATAGATAGAGCTATAGTAATATAATAGCTATAGTTATAGATAGAGCTATAGTAATATAATAGCTATAGTTATAGATAGATCTATAATAATATAATAGCTATAGTTATAGATAGAGCTATAGTAATATAATAGCTATAGTTATAGATAGAGCTATAGTAATATAATAGCTATAGTTATAGATAGAGCTATAATAATATAATAGCTATAGTTATAGATAGAGCTATAATAATATAATAGCTATAGTTATAGATAGATCTATAATAATATAATAGCTATAGTTATAGATAGAGCTATAGTAATATAATAGCTATAGTTATAGATAGAGCTATAGTAATATAATAGCTATAGTTATAGATAGATCTATAATAATATAATAGCTATAGTTATAGATAGAGCTATAGTAATATAATAGCTATAGTTATAGATAGAGCTATAGTAATATAATAGCTATAGTTATAGATAGAGCTATAGTAATATAATAGCTATAGTTATAGATAGAGCTATAGTAATATAATAGCTATAGTTATAGATAGAGCTATAATAATATAATAGCTATAGTTATAGATAGAGCTATAGTAATATAATAGCTATAGTTATAGATAGAGCTATAATAATATAATAGCTATAGTTATAGATAGAGCTATAGTAATATAATAGCTATAGTTATAGATAGAGCTATAATAATATAATAGCTATAGTTATAGATAGAGCTATAGTAATATAATAGCTATAGTTATAGATAGAGCTATAGTAATATAATAGCTATAGTTATAGATAGATCTATAATAATATAATAGCTATAGTTATAGATAGAGCTATAGTAATATAATAGCTATAGTTATAGATAGAGCTATAGTAATATAATAGCTATAGTTATAGATAGATCTATAGTAATATAATAGCTATAGTTATAGATAGAGCTATAGTAATATAATAGCTATAGTTATAGATAGAACTATAGTAATATAATAGCTATACTTATAGATAGAGCTATAGTAATATAATAGCTGTAGTTATAGATAGAGCTATAGTAATATAATAGCTATAGTTATAGATAGATCTATAATAATATAATAGCTATAGTTATAGATAGAGCTATAGTAATATAATAGCTATAGTTATAGATAGAGCTATAGTAATATAATAGCTATAGTTGTAGATAGAGCTATAATAATATAATAGCTATAGTTGTAGATAGAGCTATAGTAATATAATAGCTATAGTTATAGATAGAGCTATAGTAATATAATAGCTATAGTTATAGATAGATCTATAATAATATAATAGCTATAGTTATAGATAGAGCTATAGTAATATAATAGCTATAGTTATAGATAGAGCTATAGTAATATAATAGCTATAGTTATAGATAGAGCTATAGTAATATAATAGCTATAGTTATAGATAGATCTATAATAATATAATAGCTATAGTTATAGATAGAGCTATAGTAATATAATAGCTATAGTTATAGATAGATCTATAGTAATATAATAGCTATAGTTATAGATAGAGCTATAGTAATATAATAGCTATAGTTATAGATAGATCTATAATAATATAATAGCTATAGTTATAGATAGAGCTATAGTAATATAATAGCTATAGTTATAGATAGAGCTATAGTAATATAATAGCTATAGTTATAGATAGAGCTATAGTAATATAATAGCTATAGTTATAGATAGAGCTATAGTAATATAATAGCTATAGTTATAGATAGAGCTATAGTAATATAATAGCTATAGTTATAGATAGAGCTATAATAATATAATAGCTATAGTTATAGATAGAGCTATAGTAATATAATAGCTATAGTTATAGATAGAGCTATAGTAATATAATAGCTATAGTTATAGATAGAGCTATAGTAATATAATAGCTATAGTTATAGATAGATCTATAGTAATATAATAGCTATAGTTATAGATAGAGCTATAGTAATATAATAGCTATACTTATAGATAGAGCTATAGTTATATAATACAACCATAAAAAAGTTATTATAAATCCTTTATATGCATTAGCAATTTTTATATTCATTTACAAAGCGCTGTTTCTTTGCCAGCTAGTGCTTGGTGTTTGCATCTAAATTTAAATATTAAAAGCATCTCTATTAGCAAAATATGCTGTAAATTACTTTTCAAAAGTTATTCATTAAAAATGAATGCGAATTTATGCAATCGCATCCAAATCTCTTTTATTTATTCAGATTAAAAGTTTTGGCAACAGGAAAAACTTTCTTCAGTGATTGGTTAAATGCTATTTCAGCTTGATTAGATGACAGCAATTTGTTTTATTAATATTCCTTAAAAGTGACCATTTAATGACAGTGAATTAGGTCTTTGCAGATTTTCCCGCCATCGACATACGCAGCCACACACACACAAAATCGAAGTTAATATAAGGGATTTAAAAAGCTTCCAATTTACTTTAAAATGAGTGCACTCTATTTATATTTCAAAGCACCCTATTTTGTCTGTGTCCTTTACTCAGTAATCAGATATCCACCAGCTTAAGCAGGATGTGAGGGCATTGGAGGAACTCAGCAGGCAACTCTTCCTGGAGGCTGTCAATGTACACAACATGCAGGTTGGGACCTTCTTTTAAATTAAAGTTGTGACAAAATAGTGTTTTATCAATTCAATTTAAATCCACTTTTTATGTTGAGTTGTCGCTACCGTAGATCACTGTACATCTAGTGAACATGTCAGGGTTCCCACTGTCATTGAAAGTCGTTAAAAGTGCTTAGCATTTTTGAACTTGTTTTCAAGGCCTTGAAAGTGCTTGAAAAGGCTTAGAGGTGCTTAAAAGTCCTTGAAAATGCTTAAAGGTCCCAGGGATGAGTTTCTTCCGCCATGTGGCGGAATTCCGCTTTTTTAATTTTTTAGAAAAAAAAGAATTCCGCTTTTTCAAAGAAAGTTCCGCTTTTCTAATTTCTGAAAAAAAATCCGTGTTTTTTAGCTTTTTCTATCTCACCGAAAAATAACTTTTTTTCTAAGGCTGAACCGCGAAGCAGCTTCACTTCCGAAAGATCGGGAAACCTATCGCTCAGGGGTTGCATCACATTCCTGCCTTATTCCTGCTCCAAGTACAAAAATCCACTGAAAAGCATTTTTTTTAGTCAGATTGGCCTCAAACTTGCATTTTGTATATTTCCAACTGCGCCGAAATTTTAACTTTTTGTGTCATCTTTTTCTCGGCTCAAAATGTAAATTCCTTCTTACGATTTCACGCGATTAACGTATACTAATAATGCTCTTGCTTCCAAGTCTGACATCCACGGAACTATCGTTTATTTACGTTAATATGTGTTGCTTGTTTTCGTTAAGCGTTACGCTGATGTAATGTCCGTTACTGCCGAGATTTGTGTGGCTAGGGCGTGCCTTATCACTGTGATTTAGGTTGTTGTGGTGACCATTTTCCCGGAGTATTACGCCGATATAACAGCGTTATTGCTGAGAATTGTTCTGGTATCTTCGGCGCTAACGCTGATATTTACGTTTATATGATGGGCATTTTCGTTGAGTGTGCTACCCTGTTGTAAAATCTGAGATTTGCACCGATGTTACCTAAAGAATGTTGATAGTACCATGATGAATTGCGCTATCGCCGAGATTTTTTTATGGTAATTTCGTCGAGTGCCGTCGATGGTAATACGTCACGTCCATACAATAGCGTTATTGTTGAGAGTTGCTCTGGTATATTAGGTTCTAACTTTGATATTTCAGTTGGTGTGAGAGTTGTTTTCGTGGAATGCTTTACTTTGATAACATCCGATATTACCGAAATTTGCACTAGTATTACCAAGAAAATGCCGATATTATCGAAATTTGTGCAGATATCGTGGACGCTATCGCCGATACTCACGTTGTTGTGATTTTCATTTCGGCTGATATTTAGATTTTCGCTGGTATTGCAAACGCTATTGCTTTCGCTTGAGAGATGGTCATTTTCGCCGAGGTTTACTCTAATACAATTCCGGCTATTACCGAGATTTTCAACACCGTTTCGTAGCCATTCGCCTAGACTTCCGTAAATGCGATAGCCGCTATATCCGTGATTAGTGCCTATTTAAGGATCGATTTCGCCGTTTCATGTGAATTACTAAACATTTTATATCATTTTGTATAAAAATGATATAAAAAATATTCTGAAAATTAGTTCCAATTAAAAAAATTCTAAAGAAGCTGTGTTTAAAGTCATTTTAACAGCTATTGTATGTAGAATTGTTTGTTGCTTTTTATTTTATTGAACAAGCTGAACAGTAGGAATAGAAATTTAAATGTAAAGATTTTACTACTTAAAATGTAGCTTAAAAATTTAGAAAACTAGGTTTAATTATATTCAGCCTGTTTGTCAATATGGTATAGTTGCTTAAAGTTGTTTGACTTGTTGAAAATTTGTAGTTTTTGCCGGATTCCATCGCTTTTAAAGTTTTTTTTTTTTTTTTTTTTTTTGTGAAGCTATACCATGCCTGATGATAGCTTAAAAAGTGTTTTACGCATAAAACGTTTGGAGTTTTGTTTTCAGCTTTTTGATTTTTTACCAAACTCATCCCTGAGGTCCTTAAAAGTCCTTAATTTTTGCAAATATTGTGTGGCCAACTGCAAAATTTATAAAAATACAACTCGGGACTTGCTATCCCTGCATGACTGCCACTTATCTGCACCATATCGGAATTTTCCGACATATTTGTATTACGCATCCACCAACTTGTAACTTTTTTGGTAAAATATACTTTATTAAAAATTTATATATAGACTTGATCGCTGAAAGCAAATTTTTAAAGGTCCTTAAAAGTCATTGATTTTTATTCTGTGATTTGAGTGGGAACCCTGCATGTATATGTGCTTGAAATAATACTCTCTTTTAGAATCAACATTAATTTATTTAATCTTTTCAAAGCGCCTATTCCTATTTTTAACTCGTTCACCAATTCATTCAGTAACTTCCCACGTTAAGTTAATTGTGCAAGATTTGTGATGTCATCATTTTTTGTAACAGAGATTCTCATAATTAATATTCTGTATTGCTCATTCTTGCATCAAATGGTTTATAACTTCACACACCCTTGGTATTTTAATTTCTGCTAAGCTCATCTATATTTCCATGGATAATTTCCAGTGTATTTCACAAGGTGATTCATTATTATTCATTCGCTTCATATCTGTCGTTTTGATCACACGCAACTCCTAGCTCTCTCTCTGTGTGCTTTCAAATTATTAACTCGCAATAAATGTGTTCGACTGCCTCAAAAAACTTTCCTGACTTGCTACGTTGTCTTAATTTCCACTAAAATCAGGGTTGCCACGCACCCGGAATCGTCAGGGAAAATGAAAACTACTAAATAAAGGTTAGAGAAAACTAAAAAATGTGATATTTTCTGAAAAAGTCAGGGAATTTCATTCAGATTCGAGTTTTCTTCCAAAAAGTTCAGTAATTTTTTTTCAAAACACCTAACTGCTTTCTACAAATTTAATATTTTCTTATAACAACGTGTAAAAAGTAGCCGCTGCAAGCGAATTTATTGAAAAACGGGTGAAAATCTTTCGCTTTTATACCAATTTCCACTTTTTTTCCTGAGAATTTTCACTTTTTCTAGAATTTTATTATTTTTAATGGTCTTTGAAGGATTTTATCTGACTAAACTTGCCTAAAGCACCCCTCAGAAAAAATCTCTAGCTGCGCCTCTATTCTGTGCACACATTAGTATTCAAATATATTTTTATTCAGCTATTTGTATAGTTCAAAATGACGCTGCGTATATATATTTATCTTTTTTATATTTTGATTTTTTTTAACCCCTGGGAAAAATAAAGGGAGCTGCACAAATTGCTATTTCTACCATCTAATCAATTTATCTTCATGTGCAAGTACGTCAGTGTTTGGTGACACAAATCACAAACATTTTACAGTTCCACAAAAAAGTGGATTCCCTTTTTTTTTTTTTTACCAAAATTTCGATTAATTGATAAAAATATATATTAAAATATCGTAAAAAATTTATGTATAATCCTTCTTTGAAATTATAATTTTAATTGCAGTTGTATGCAAAAAAAAAAATGTGTTTACTTTGGCTTGAAATGAAACCTGGAAATTTAAAAAAACTGTCTGGAAAAGTCGGGTATTTTGCATTTGAGTGGCAAACCTGTAAAATGTGAACATTACCTACTTATATTTTGAGATTGAATTAAAAGCAATTGTTATCGGTTAATTATTTAATAGCTAGTCAGTCTTTTTCATTAGTTCTGTCTTAACTAATGGTTTAATCTCAAAGAAACTTTGCACATAGTTTTTCTATTTTAGTAACTTTTTAACAATTGGTTTAATTCCACAAGATCTTTCTTGCTACAATAGTTGCTACTTTTCAAAGTTTGTTTTAAACTTAAGGTACTTGACCACCTTGGAAAGATAAAAAATACAACATTTTCAATAACTTTTTTTTCTGGTCCTGTATAAGATATTACAATGATTTTTTTTTTTTTTTTTAAACTTTTATTTGAAGCTTATAAAATACAAAAATACTTGATTCTTTTAAAATGTCATTTTTTAACAACTATCTATGAGGCGCCAAAGTCGAGGCCTATAAAAAATGGTGTCCCATGGCGGACAGTTAATCTCGGGATTGGTAAACCTGAAATTTTTTTTAAAAAAAATGGAATCTTCAAAAGGAAGATTCCTTACGTGACAATTTATTTTAAATTGCCAAAAATAAAAAAATGACGGATGTTTGGAAAAAAGATGGAAAAAACATCCCTGTTTTTCACTATTCTTTGCTAAAAAAAACAATGTTATAATTATTTTTTTTGGCAAAATATGGTAAATAGGCATACAAAACATCTCAACAAACAAAACTTGACCAAAATCATTGAAATCTGACGAGTAGTTTCGGAGATTAAGTGTCCGTCATTTGAAAAAAGTAGTTTCGAGAAAAACGCGTTTAAAGTTTTTACTCGCTAGTATGGAGTGCTGGAAGCGCACGCACACTTTCACTAATTTCATTATGTTTGAATTCTAATTAAAAAAAACAACATTTTTTGGGGGGTGATTTTTAAAAGTATAAGGATTGAGAAAATGCAAAACAAAGTTGATTTTTTAAAATTTATAAGGTGGTCAAGTACCTTAACTATACTGAACTTCAACTTAACTAGACATCACTTAGACGGTAGATCGTCACAGTGCTCATAGGTATTTAATCCATTTTGGCGGCGTGAAAGCATAATGTTCGCCAAACCACAACTCTATAGAGAACAAAAGGCTATAAGGTTTGGCAAGAATTATGTCTTCACTCCGCCAAAATGGATTAAATGCCTATGAGCACTGTGACGATCTATCGTCTAAGTGATGTCTAGTTAAGTTGAAGTTTAGTATAGTAAACATAAGAAGTTTTACTTTTCTATTTTTCTTTCATTTTAGTTTATCAAAAAACAAGTGAAGAACTTTTGTTTGAAAATTGATTTTTGAAGTATATTTTGACGTAACAAATGTTTTTAGTTTTTGTAGAAAAATTTCTTGTATTAAAATAAATAAGGTTCAGAAAGACAGGAATATTATAATCGAAAATGTTTTAAACTATGAATTTTCTTAGAAATAAAATTTATTTAAGTAACTTATTTCTAATCTGATAAATGGCTCATAGGTCATGTATTTTAGTTTGTTGATTATAATTGTCATTTATTGTTATTTCTAGAATATTACTGATATATGGGTGTAAATTTTCATGCCTAATTTTATATTATTAGTGGATATAAAATTTCAATTACGCATATAGTCATATAATTTAGTACAATCCAATTCGATATTCTTGCATCATATTTAAGGTTGTAATTTTAAGTAAGGTTTATATTCTGTTTTCTGTTGCTAACTTCTTTAAATATTTTTTTTAGGAAAGAATAGAATGGTCGAAAACCTTAAAGGGAAAGTACTTTAATTGCTTAGGGTACTTCTTTTCACTTTACTGTATGTGGAAAATTTTCATAGTAAGTATTGCAAATATTATACCAACATTTTGTCACATATGCTTTTACATAGTTCAAGCTTAGTTAAGTCTTTTTCTGAATTGAAGAAATCCAATCGCTAGTTTATTTTAGCATACTGAACAATATTTTTTTTTACCATAAAACCATTCCATATTAGTTTACATTATATTTGAACTGTTTTACCTATCTATGACTGTAAATCTCTATATTGCAAAAAAAAAAGTAAGGATTGAAAAAAATCACAGCGCATTCCGAATTTTTCTGTCTCGTGGTTTTCTCTGTCTCAAAGTGCAAAACTTCTTAGATTTAAAAGTATGTAGTTTTGTAAATTTTTGTACAGAAATGTTTGAAAACTGCTGGTACAAAAAAATTAGATTTGTGAACTTAGTATTCGAGTTATTAAATGTCAAAGTGAATTTTTATTTTTTTTATTTGCCGCCCTCACATGGAAAAATTAACCAATGTAGAATTCTATTTTTTTGCTGACATTATATGTCTTACTAAAAGATTGACGTCTCTTATTTTTAAAATTTTTTTTGATGTAGTTATGTAGTCATTAAATAATTAAATTTTGAAATTTTTTGTTTTAAGCTTGCATGATTTTTTTGTACATAAGATTCAGAAAAGCAATTAGGTTCTTTTTATAAATTATACTACAGCATAAATTATCAGAGTTCAATTTAAGAAGTCAAATTGTTAAATTATCAACACAAAGATGTGACTAATTTAAGTTAGTTAAAAAACAGTATTCCCCCCCCCCTTTTTTTTTTTCTCTTCTTCTCCAAGTAAAGAAGCACTTTTACTACTGATGGCTTTTACACTTTCCCTAGTCAAAAGCAAAACTCATCATCTTGGAGGTTGCAAAACAATCCTCAGGGGTTGGCAAGCATTAGCGAGCAAGGGTGGAGACCCCAGTACATTACAAAATAACAGTTTCAAATAAATTGTGTTTGTTCATCAAGCAAATCAAAATCCAAACTTGGGTTGAATTTGTTGAATTCTAATGTTTTAAGGAGTACAATTGAATTTAGTTTGGTAACTTATGTTATTGACATCAAAATCTATACAGATGGCAGCAAAATTGATATACAGGCAGGCAGTGGAATTTATATAGAAACGCCCGTAGAGAAACATTCTATTAAACAACGTAATCCAGATTTCTGCTCTGTCTTTCGAAGCGAATTAATAGCAATTGACCTGGGTTTAGAGAATATCTTTGGCGAGGTCAACTACGGAGACTTATGGATTCTATCCGATAGCCGAAGTTCCATTCAACACCTTAAAAACTGGGCCCTCGTGGGAGACAAAACTAGTCTATCCATAATACGCAAAGTCAAGAGCATATCCCGACTGCACAAAGTGCACTTTCAGTGGATCCCGTCACATGTAGACATCCACGGAAATGAATTGGCTGACACTCTTGCTAAGGAGGGACTAGAACACCCTGTCCTCTCTACTCAAGAACTCACATATCAAGAGTTATACTCAAAGAAAATAGCTCAAAATAAAGCGGCATATACCTCCGTCTCACGAATGGTATAAAGTCAAAAAGCCAGGACACTCCCTATCTCTTCCTTGTGATAGGCACACCAATACCCGTCTGTCCCGACTTGCTAGTGGTCACCTTAAAGGACTCACATATTCCGGGGGAAGCAAAAATTTTCCTCTTTGCCCTAAATGCCAAAAAGAACAGGCATCACCTCAGCACATTTTGGACTGCCTTGGACTGGACTGGGAGGACATTTATAACTGTCCACAACTAGTGTCAGACTTCATTAAAGTCAATGGCTTCACTGATATTGTCTGACTTCGTCAGACAAAAGGGAGATTAGAAACAAAAACAACAACAAAAAATAAATTATATAAAACATAAATGAATTTTTCCAAATTCAGTTCTTTTTTAATTATTTGATGGTGCATAATTTAAAATACATATTCATTCCCTTCTAAATCTTATCAGAGTTCTTTAATTGAGTCAATTAAACATAATAGGATACTTCTTTAACAATACTTAAATCAATGTAACTTGCATTATACACCATTTTTTTTGCTTTTAAAAATCTTAATATTAAAAGTCTTAATTTTATGAAGTGCATAGAATATAAATATACTAATTAAATTTGTCAATTGGTAGGTTTTACTAAGAGCAATTGAGGCATGTAGTTTCATAACTTACTCCATCTATTTTTTTTTTTTTTTAAATTCTCTTTGCCTTGTTGTTCAGGTTTTTTTTTTAGATTTTTTAAGACTTTGATTGTTTTAAGGTAAAT
The DNA here is from genome assembly GCA_963978545.1 of Linyphia triangularis. NCBI lineage: Eukaryota > Metazoa > Arthropoda > Arachnida > Araneae > Linyphiidae > Linyphia > Linyphia triangularis. The sequence goes on from OZ021726.1 coordinate 2,343,411, forward strand.
TTAACAACTTTTGCAAATTTAAGTTTTTAAAAATTTTAATTTTAACTTTGGATGGAACTGGATTTGAAGAAAAACGAGTGATCAACAATCTTTTTTCAAAGCAATAAATAACCACTGTAAAGTTATCTACTACATGAAACTTTCTTAATTACAAATTACAGTTACTAAGTAGATAAATAAGATGACAAATTTAAATTGAAAGTGAAAAAAGTAAACATGACCTCTGTAAACGAATTAAAGTAAAAACCAACTAAGTTATTGGCGTTAAAGCTACATGACAACATTAGTAGTTATACAAGTTATAGCAAATGATTAATAAATAACTAAGAAATAAACAATTGGTAATAAATAAAATTTTGAAAATAAAAAAAAATATTAAAGTTGTAGAATAATTACGAACAATATAAATGTAAGAATTTTTTTAAAAAACTACAACAAAACCAGAAAAAATTCATTGAATTCACAAAATTCAGTCTGAAGCTGAGATAGCCGAATAAATAAATAAAATAAATTCAGACAAAAAATCAAACAAAATTGTGAGGCAGAAAAGTTACACAAGATCAAACACCCACATTTTCATTCAATTCAATATTCTCACACTTAGTTGGAGTTGATTTTGAAACAAACCCTTAACTTTGAAAGTAACTTTCACATTGAAGGAGCTGCTTTGCAACCTAATCACTTGGCAGAAGAATGAAGTGTATTGAAAACTTATAAAAAGAATTAAAAAAAAAAAAATCCTTTTGGAAAAAATATGAATGGAGCTGACTTTGATGCTACATGCCTCAATTGATCTTTTGTCTTATCTCTAGTAGACATTTTAGTATTTATATCTTTTTCGTTTAAGAAAGAATGGCAACATACTGTTGCACAAATTGTCTGTATATAGTGTAAATAGTGACGTATTATTTTAAAACTCTATTGTAATTTATTTTAACTTATTTGATTTATCAGCAGCGATTATACAGGTTAGAAAAAGGTGGCAACACCTAAAGCAATCGAGAAATTTCGAGATGTTTCTTTTTCAACGAATTGGCTGGAAATTTCGGGAATGTTCTCACGCGCCTGGTATGTAAAGACCAGAAATCGGGAAAGTTTTCAGATTGACTTCGGACTTCAAAGAAAGCTGATTGCTTTGTTTACCTATTGGAGTGAGCTTGTATAATCGCTGTATTCGAAGTTGTTTTTATTGAAGCTTGTATGGAAGCTTGATAGTGACTGTTCTTCGAATAATTTTTGTGAGCTCTTCAAGAGAGAATAAATATTTGTGTACCATAAAAACTTTGCCATCATTGCCTCAGTGGAAAAATTCATAACAATACTTATTACTTTCAATCACCCATTTGTATACATTGGGTAGTGAATAGTAAAAATTTTTTGATTTCCCCCCCCCCCCCCTTTTTCATTTTTTTACATTTTGGAATGTGCTGATTTCAAAAAAGTGATTTAGAAAAAATGTATGTCTGTGGTCAGCATAACTCCTTAACAAATTGACCTACGATGTTCAAGTTTGGTGTGCCAGTTGGTGATGGCACAGGGACCTAACATTAAGGTTTTCGTCAAAATTGTGCATGTGCATAAGGTAGCTGCCATTGAAAAAAATTATGTTTTTTAAGTAATTGCTAAAAAGCGGCTCTAACGATTTTGTCCAAAATCGCTGTGGTAATGCCTCTTATGGTGCTCTAAACATCTCCACTTCCGAAATTCCTGTAAAAATGCTTTGATGGTGTGAAAAGTTGAAAAACAAATGCCTTTAATACAGAGTTCTATTTCCTTGAGAATACCCCATCAACGATAATTTTTACTCCTCTCCCCTCAGTTTCACATACAAGAAATGATAACATAAGACCTATTGAAAAGTATATCGCCAAAATCACCTATTTGGCAAAGTTTTTTTTTTTCTTCTTGTGTACATACAAGAATTACGGCAAAAAATATCGCCAAACTGGCCATTTTTTCTAAATGAATGATGAAAATATAAAAACGGTAAATGACACAAATTGACATCAGTATTATTGTGTAATTAAAAGTTGTGCAATGTTCCTCATCCCTTGTTCATTGCTAATGTATTGTTAATTATTGTTAGTAATTTTCACAGAGGAAATGATGACGAGTTTTTACTTGATAAAGACTATAATTTATTCCTCTTTCAAAGGCTCACAAAACTTCTCCAAAGAGCAAAATCACTATCAAGTTTCAATAAAAGCTTCAAACTTCGATACATATTGTTACAAATTTTTGTATATTTGTAAATATTTCGTAGTGTTAATTTTGTAAATAGGAAAATTTATGTACATCTCGCATAAGGCAGTGCAATAGTTCGTCTTTAGTTTGCTTCCCCGCAATATGTGTCTTAATGCTTGATAAAGAGTTTTACAGAGATAACGCTGGGAAGTGAGTTTTACAAGGAGCAGGGCATTTAACATTATGGTAATGGAAATTTCGCCAAATTGGCAAGATATAGCCAAGTTGGCGATGGTTTTGGCGTCTAATTTCGGTCTCCATGTACATGTATAGGACTTTTCGACTACGATCTGGAAAGTTCTCCAAATATCTACCTCTAGAAGTCTCAAGAAGGTTTGACTCCTATATAAGTCGGCCGAGTCAGTTAGCTGACTGGAATTTACTGAGTTGAGATACTGAGTCTCATTGAGCATTCAGAGTAGTTCTAAAGCGAACTGTATTGCATTGTCTTTTGCAGCGATTTTAGCAGTTGTGTTGTCAAGTTTTTTATCTGCTGTTTTATGCTCTATTGTTGTGAAAAGAGCTGTATTGAGTCTGTTAGAACGAGAAGTTCTGGAGTTGTAAAGGAATCTGTGAAGAGTTATATTGGAATAAATTTCTGCAAGTGTTAATCTGCTTTGAATTCAAATCTTTCGAATCCGTCCACACAACAATACATTTTTGGATACAGTAATAATGCAGGCACAACACAAGTAAATAAAAGCTCAGATCCTTTCAAAGCAGCAGCTGAAACTAAATTGATTTCGCGATTCCATCCATTGCCTCTTTTTATACTCTTGCGGCAGAAATTTCTGGCAAAGTCCAATCATAATGGAAACGCCTCAAAATTTCTTGATTGATTTAGATGTTGCCACCTTTTTTCTAAAAAATAAAATAAAATTTAAAAAGAAATACGTCACTTTTTACAATTATATACAGAAAATATGTGTAACAGTATTTTTAAGGTATTATTTTGTCTGTAAAGGAGATTATTCTTTTTTTAGTGCACAATCAACATTCTGTTTGACAGAGTGGGAAAAGTGGACCCTGTTACGCGAGGAATCGAAATTGCGGTGAATTACATGGGGATCAATTTTGATGTATGTAACTTTTATGCCTTAAAAACTATTCATTATTGAAAACTGATGATTGAAGTAATGCTATACTTTGTATAATTTATTTTTAAAGGGATTTGGTACCTTAAATTTATATAATATCGGTTCTGAGTTTAGAATTGTTTGGTAAAATATAATTTATTTCCTTTAAAAGGATACCTCTTTTGTAATTATACCTCATTTAGAAGTAATTTTAATTTTTTTTTTTAAATTATAAGTTGGAACTAGTAGTGTAAGTAAAGTTTTCTTTAAAACGTGTTTTTCTCAAAACTACATTTTTCATTACTCATGTACTTTTTTCTCAGAAACTACCCAAACAATGTACTTAAAACTTTTAACCACACGTTCCTTTTATGTATCTGTATATACTAAAGTCATATTTTGTTTTTCATTTTTAAATATTTTTTGTTCTGTCTTATTTTGTAAAAAAAATAATTTTTAAAAATTTTTAGTGACTTTTGCAATAATTCATTTTTGTAAAAAAAAATAGAGGAATTACAATTAGGAACTTGCACAAGTGAGGAAAATGAATATTTTTTGTATTTTCTAGTGTTATCCAACGTATATATTTGAGCAGTGCAATTATTTTTAGCTTTATGCTTTCAATTAATCAAAAATCGAGTTTGCAATTAGCCAAAATCAAAGCAAAAGTCACGTGACCAAAAACGCATAAAAAAACAGTGACGTGGTTACGCAGAGAAAAAGTGGCAAAACAAATTAAAAACCTTACTCATTCCTCGTCTAAAACAGGTTTTAGACTGGTTCATTATCTGCGCATTGACGTTTCACGCAAAAGTGGCTTTTTCCCGCCAAATTGCAAAGTAAAAAACTAAATATTTTTTTAACTATCTATCCGAGCTCAAATTTTTGAAAGAATGGTATTGTTTTTCATGATTTTTTCTCTACTTTTATTTAAAAATAAGACCAAAAAATGTTAAAGTTCCTCATTAAAAGCAAACACTTTGGTAAAATAATAAGTGCCTGCTAAATGCACTGAAAAAAATTACGATTCTATGTCATAAATATGTCAAATTAACATTAACAGTATAGATGGTACAAACTCCCCTTAAACTTTTTTTTATCAGGCAGCAACAAATAGAGTTTTGTTTGGAATTGTTAATATATTGTTCTCTATTAACTCTTGTAAAATTGAATACAACAGCAGTACTTTGTTGAATTATATGTTAAAAATTAATTAATTATCATATTAAAAGTTGTATGACTCTGCAATACACATACGTATCTGAAACATCTTCAAAGCATTTGAATGGTTTCTCTTTTTAACAACTAAATTAGTTTCTTTTAAATTTATCTGAATTTAGATTGATTCCTGCTTTCAACTTTTTAATTTTAACTTTTGGCATTATCACTTATCTTTATTCTTATTTTTTAATGACAGCTGGTACTATGTATATTAATCTAGTGGTCTGTGGCTGCCTTAATGTTGTTTATCTTTGTACATGAAAATCCCTATGTATTGTTTGTTGGGGCATTGCATGTTTAGTCCTTGATGCATTTCGAAATTATTTTGCTTCGTTCTCCTTCCATTTAACTAATAGCTGGACAAAGAGTAGAGAAATGTACTACTTTTAATTATTTTTTAAAAAGTATTTTATTTGCAACTTGATAATTTTTATTTTTTGCTGTAAGACGTTCTAGGGTGAAAAGATGATTTTGATTTAGCATCAGAAAAACAATTTAGAAGGGTACTTAAAAATGAATTAAAACCAAAAACACCACCACTATATTTGATTAGTTTTCCAAAAAGGCACCCACATATACTTTTCTCAGATTTGTAGGATTTACTCAATTTACTTTTGGTATTTTAACACCTCTTTAATTTTTTCTTGCATTAAGAGTAACTTTAATTTTTTTTACTACAGGTCAAATTTTGGTCCCAGTACATTTCATTTATATTGGTTGGTGTAATAGTTGTGACATCTATCCGTGGTCTTTTGATCACACTCACAAAGGTTTGAGGGTTTTTTACAATCATTTTTCAAACTTTATGCTCCTTTTCTTGTACAGTTGTTTATTTATTTCCGTTTCTCTTTTTACAGTTTTTCTATGCAATATCCAGCAGTAAATCATCGAATATCATAGTGCTTGCCCTTGCTCAGATTATGGTAGGTTTATATTTTAGAAATGAGATAATTATCAATATTTTACTGTTCCAATTTCAATAAAATTCCTCATGTTAAAATAATTTTTGTTACTAATAGTCCGAGAGGCGACTGCAATTCTTGGACCCCATCGAACATCATTCTGAATTTTTTATAGAAATTAGAGAAAAGTGAGTAGATTAGGAATCCACTGGTCTGCCGTGGCAAAAATGGCCGAAACTGACCAATAATCGACTTGGAATGAGTTGAACTAAAATCCGATTGCCAAATATGTTATAACTTGCCAAAAATAGAACAAACTTATTCGTCTGACAACCCACTTCATTTTGATTTTCAATGAGAAAAAGCGCAAATGATTTCTGATCTTTGGCTCGGAAAACTTATATCTTTTAAAAGTAAGCCAAATTGGCGACATCGGTTACGTCATAAGTGACGTAATATTTTTTGCCAACTTGGCTTCCTTTTAATAGATACAAGTAGACCATCGCCAGATATCTGAATCGTCTGCAACCTTCTTAATTGAAAATTAAAGAATGAGGGTTACCAAATAAAAAAAAATGCTCATTATTTGGCAAGTTATGGCTCATTTGGCAATTGGATTTAGTTCAACTTATTAAAAGTCGATTTTTGACCAGTTTCGGCCATTTTTGCCACTGCAGACCAGTGGATTCATAATCTACTCACTTTTCTCTAATTTCTATAAAAAATTCAAAATGATGTTTGATGGGGTCCAAAAATTGCAGTCACCTCTCAGTCTATAATGATGAGGGAAGAAATTGAGCTCTTGAAACTTTTTCAATTTCATGTATTTATATTTGTTATTACGCTGTCTAATGTTGTTTACTCATAGATTCATATTTTCATGTATACTCTTTAATAGTCAACTCTTGCACAGAATTTGTAAGGAAACAAGTTTTAATTACATAACCCATAAAAAAGTTTTTAAGATAAATCCTTTATATGCATTACCAATTTTTATGTTCATTAACAAAGCGTTGTTTCTGTTACCAGCGTGTTCTTGGTGTTGGCATTTCATTTTAAATAGTAAAAACATCTTTATTAGCAAAATATGTGGTTACCTACTTTTCAAAATTCATTCATTAAAAATAAGCATGAATTTATGCACTCACATCCAAATATCTTCTATTTATTTTGATTAAAACAATTTTATTATTTATTTATTAAAACAATTTTGGCAACAAGTAAGAGTTTCTTCAATTAGATTAAATGCTATTTCAATGTAATTGGATGACAGAAAGTTGGTGTATTAGTATTTTGTAAAAGCGACCTTTTAGTTGCAGTGACAGCCACCAAAATTTGACAGAATGTATTGTCATCTTCATCGAATCTATTTGCCAAGTTTCAGCCCGATAAGATGATGGCAAGGGGATTAATTAGGCCTCCGCATATTTTCCTAGCCACACTCAAAAAATGGAAGTCAATATAAAGGATTTAAAAGTGGAAATCATGGTTTGCTGCATTGAACAATGAAATATGATAATCAAATTGCAAATCGTTTTCAGTTATGACAAACAGGAGGCTCTGATAGTCACACAGATAAAGAAAATTGTTGAAACGATTTTTAGAGTTCTTTGAAACATATTGAATGTGTGGTTTTTTTTTTATTATTATTTTTATTTTTTTTATTTTTAACTTCTACACTTCCTGTTTCAAATCCCGCAAACTACAAATTTGTGGCAATATTCTTAATTTTTTTTTAAAGTGTTAAAAACTTTTTGTTCATTCTGTGTTGCGCTAGATTTATTTCTTATTTTAAAAATGGCAATGAAGTTGTAACATCTAATACATAGACAGAACCAATTGGTATAAGAATAGTCACCTCAACACTGTTTCTTCATTAAACTTTTTCAGCTGGTAACATTCATTTAAATTCTGCATAAATGTTTACATTATTTTAAAAAACTAAATATTATTAGAATTCAGTTAAAAATATCATAAAGAGGTCTGTTTAAGGATAAATTATTCCTTTTGTTGAAGTAAATTATCTTAAAATATTTTGATAACCAGTTTCTCATAAATTTTGTGAATTAAATTGAAATGAAAGATTTTTTAGTTATTTAATAGAGGTGAATAATAAAAATGTTCCTGAAAATAGTTAATGATTTTTAATTCCTATTATTGAGTGGGATATGCTATATTTCCATTATGAAAAAACCTTTCTACAATGTTGTTGATCAAAATTCAAGATGAAATGTATAAAACATTCAGTGTATTGTGGAGTACTGTCATACACAGATTGAAAATTTTACCAAAATGTATTCGTGCTGCTTTTTGAAATTTTTTATATTAACTTCGATTTTGTGTGTGCGGATGAGTGTTTAGTTGGATGGTTGTGCATTTCAATAGCGAGCAAATCTTCAGAGGCCTAATTAACCTCCTTGCCATCATCCAATCGGGCTGAAACTTGACAGATAGATTTGATGTAGTTGACAATACATTCTAACAAATTTTGGCGGCTGTCACTGTTACTAAAAGTTTGCTTTTATGGAATACTAATAAACTAACTTGAGGTCATCCAATTGCACTGAAATATCATTTAACGGAGCATTGAAGAAACTCTTTCCTGTTACCAAATTTTTTTTAATAAATGATAAAATAAATTATTTTAATCAGATTAAATAAAAGATATTTTTATGCAAGTGCATAAATTTGCATTCATTTTAAAGAATAAATTTTGAAAAGTAGTTTATCGTATATATAGCTGATAGAGGTGTTTTTAATATTTAAAATGAAATGCCAACATCCAAAAATTAGATGTCTCACGCTGGTAACAGAAACTGCGCTTTGTTAATAAATATATAAATAGAAGATACGTGTAAAGGATTTTAAAACAGACACACACAAAAAAAAGAAGAAAGTTATAAAATATTCAATGTATTATGAAGTTCCCATATAGTTCACATCCTCCCAGGAGGTCCCTCGGACATTTCCAGTAATCCCCGGAACTATGAATGATTTCCTAGGGACCTCCCTTGGAGGATGTGAGGTGTATTAGTGCTTCTTACTGAATCTAGCTAGACAGACAAAATGTCACAAAATTACAGTACACAAAGTACGTGCATTATCTCCTCTATTACATGGTTCGTATGTTTTTAAAAAACCTTGAAAAGTGCTTAGAAAAAAAGCTATTTTAAGTGCTTGAAAACCTTAAATTTCTTAAAAATATATTTATAGTGCCTGAATTTAATTTAATTTTTTTAAAATATAGCCTCATAAAAAAAAATTTCAACAAAATAAGCAAAACCGTTTGAATTTAGTTAGGTCAATCAGCAACCAGGAAAACAGGGTTGCACAATTATCAATAGCTTCTTCAAATAGTTCTGGATTTAAATTTTAGGGGGACAAATTTAAGTACATTTATTTTTTTATTATAGTAATTTATATAAGTAAGTTTTCATTTTTGTGTAACATTTTGAACATTTTTTTTCGTATTTAGTCATTTTGAACATGCACCATTTGCCAACAATTTTTTTAATGTGTACAAGTTGATAACACATCTTTGAAAAGTGCTTGAATTTTTTCTCTCCTTTAATAGGGTTCCCACGGTCATTGAAAGTCATTAAAAGTGCTTAATATTTGTGTATATTGACCAATTGCAAAATTTACAAAAATGCAACTTAGACTTGTTATCCCTGCGTGTCCGTCACTTATTCTCTCTGTATCGGATTTTTCTGACATATTTGTATTACGCATGCACAAACTTGTAATGTTTTGGTAGAATATACTTTATAAAAAATTTATATATAGAAATGATGCCTGAAAACAAATTTTTAAAGGTCCTTAAAAACATTAATTAGGTCCTTAAAAGTCATTGATTTTCATTCTGTGATTTGATTGGGAACCCTGTGTAAGTGTACAAACCATGCATTAGTTCCAAAACTATGCAGCTCTTTTTTCTGAAACTTTTTAGGCTTTAACTTTATAAACAAAGTAATACTATTAGTTTTGTTGCATAATGAAATAATATGATTAAATACATTCCCAAGTAAGTAAACTAAATGTTCATAAAATAAATGAATTGCTTTTTTCAGGGAATGTACTTTGTTTCATCAGTACTACTCATCAGAATGAATATGCCTTCAGAATACAGGTAGTTGGTGCTATTTAGTTTTAATTTTAAATTGACACTAGGATTTTAATTACTTTAAACCCCTTATGTTTAATAATTAACCTATTACGTATTATTTAAGACAAAAAATAATTTTAAATAATTTTCAGTACAATTTGATTGAATATTGTTGATGAAATTATCCAAAACGTATTTGGATGCTTTTTATTTTTTAATAATGAACGATTCTCGCATTTAAATTTTTTTTTTTTATTCAAATGTTTCAAAAAGGCAGTAAAGCCAAAAAATTCTGCTCATGCAGTTTTTTTTTTTTTTTTTAAATTTGGAACCTAAATTCGCCTGTTCGATTTTGGTGAGAAAACGATTCATTCTGCCTGAATTGATGGTGACATCACTTGATCTGAAACAACTTGGCTTGAAGTGCAGCAGGGGAAACCAATTTTGCTAGTTTCTAGCAAATCGCTCCAACCTGTACGAGATATGGCAACTGTCTACCAAACCAAAGCCAACTATTTGGCAGAAACCGCTCGGTAACCATAGAGAACGGAAGGATGTCATGACGTCACAGCTAAAGTGAAGTGTTTTGATTGGACTGGTTTTAGCTCGGTTTTGGGGCATTTTCTTTTCTTAATATCTAAATAACTAATTTTTTTTAAAGAAATTTGGTTTGAATAGTTGGAATCAAAAAGAAATTCTTCATAATTATAAACTAATGTCACTCGTTTTTAAAAAATGCGGGAATCGTCCATTACACAGTTCCTAAATGTGAAAGTTTGTTACTAATATGGGTTAACAGATTCCTACGAAACTTTCAGCATATTTTCATGCTATCCCGTATAAAGACATAGGTCATATATATTATTTAAATTGCTTTTGTTATTTCAGAGTTATTGCAGAATTCAGACGTTCTCTTACAAATATTCTGGCTAATTTCATTAAATACATCAATTAATTCTTTATCCATCTGTTTATTGAACTCCACAAGTCAAAAACAAAAAATTCAAAAGTATCTCTCGTATATTAATACTCAGTTCATTGATATAAAAAAAATAATAATAAAATAATGTAATAATATATATGAAATTGTCCTTTACGAAGCGGATCTGCAACCACTCTCTCTCAGAAGGCAGGCAGGCTTGGTCAAATATTTCAATAAACTTTCCAGCTTAAACCAAGAAAATAAAACGGCCTATTACTTAAATAACTGGACAAGCAATCAAAGACTTAAGAAACACAGTCCTTTCAGCCAAGTTAAATCACAGAAGTTAATGGCAGATAATGTAGAGCCCCACTGTCTTAATACTAATTTGAACACTTACGATGGACTCTCCAATGTTGATTTTATTGATTGCCTTCCCACCACACTTAATAAGAATGAATGTTGTCCGGAATTTCTTAGGCAATTGGCATTGGAAATTATTGATCAAATTCCTTCAATTGACATCAAAATCTATACAGATGGCAGCAAAATAGATATACAGGCAGGCAGTGGAATTTATATAGAAACGCCCGTAGAGAAACATTCTATTAAACAACGTAATCCAGATTTCTGCTCTGTCTTTCGAAGCGAATTAATAGCAATTGACCTGGGTTTAGAGAATATCTTTGGCGAGGTCAACTACGGAGACTTATGGATTCTATCCGATAGCCGAAGTTCCATTCAACACCTCAAAAACTGGGCCCTCGTGCGAGACAAAACCAGTCTATCCATAATACGCAAAGTCAAGAGCATATCCCGACTGCACAAAGTGCACTTTCAGTGGATCCCGTCACATGTAGACATCCACGGAAATGAATTGGCTGACACTCTTGCTAAGGAGGGACTAGAACACCCTGTCCTCTCTACTCAAGAACTTACATATCAAGAGTTATACTCAAAGAAAATTGCTCAAAATAAAGCGAAATGGCATATACCTCCATCTCACGAATGGTATAAAGCCAAAAAGCCAGGACACTCCCTATCTCTTCCTTGTGATAGGCACACCAATACCCGTCTGTCCCGACTTGCTAGTGGTCACCTTAAAGGCCTAACATATTCCGGGGGAAGCAAAAATTTTCCTCTTTGCCCTAAATGCCAAAAAGAACAGGCATCACCTCAGCACATTTTGGACTGCCTTGGACTGGACTGGGAGGACATTTATAACTGTCCACAACTAGTGTCAGACTTCATTAATGTCAATGGCTTCACTGATATTGTCTGACTTCGTCAGACAAAAGGGAGATTAGAAACAACAACAACAATAATATATATTTACAATTAGTTAGTCTTAAATATTTGAAATAATTTTCAAAGAGGCGCTAGAATTTTTTTTTAAATTGATGAGAAGCAGTGGTTGGTAAAATTCGATGATTTAAAACACTTCTATAGTATTAATCAGTGCTAAGTATTTGAAACAGTGCAACTAGGTTAATCAATTAGCTACTCAAAAACCTACATGTAATGTAAATCCAATTTATGTTGTAGCAGTCTTTTTATAAAGATGAAGGTGCTTCTGAAATGCATTCAGGTCTCTGTTAGGCTTTGCCAAACCAGCAGGCTGGAGCTTACATGTTTTTATTTTTGAAGTCAATGTTCTTGTGTAGTATTATTTAAAATGGGTGAACATAGTGGTCATAGAACAAGGAAATCAGAGAAATGTCAGCGAGCTTTCTAAATTTGGAAAAAATCAGGGAATTTTTTTAAATTTTGAAAAGGTCAGGGAATTTTTCTTTTGTTTTGAAGCTATATTACCCCATTCATTCTTAATTTGGTGCCATTTTTCTGGGGAACTGTGGTAATTATTCGAAGTTTCACGTTACGGTATGATTTAAACTTTTCATTGTTGACAAAACTACGTTTAAAAAAATTGGCATATTATCTCTTTGGAATAAATGTTCTATTTCATCTACACATCTGGAAAAATTGCGGAAATTTAAAAAAAGTTTTGCCGTAAGACCAGGGAATTTTGTAAATATCTATCAGGGAACTTTTCCTTCGGAATTTTGTGCCCACCCTGGTGAAGAAACTCTTGGTCACATGACGACATGAACAGGGTTTCCGGCATATGGGAAGTCGGGAAATGTCATGAATTTGGACACTTTGTGAATTTTGCCATCGAAAGTCATGATTTTGAGCAAAAAATGGCCATAAGTCATGGAAATTTAGTGAATTTCATAGATTTCTAAACATTTTAAGTGAAATCACGTAACTTAGACGTCATAAACGTCATGGTCGCTATTCAGCTCATCCAAAATTCATCTATGTTTTTATTTACGTTTTGATTTCCAACGGTCACAGTTAAGATGTCACAGCCGTTGAAAACATTTCCGAATTCCAAATGTGTGACATTACATGAGTAAGTCTCATAGGTGAAAAAAATTTCATAATGTGATTACTAAAATGAACAGTTTTTAATAAGCTTGTGTTTTACATTTTATTATTTTTTTCCTGTCATCTTTCTTTCGTTTAGCATTGTTGATATCAAAACATTTGATTTTTGATTATATAATTTATTCTTATTAACTTATTATTCCCTTAAATTTTTTTTTTATTATTAAAGATTGATATTTCAGTGTTAAAAAGGCTAATCAAAAAATGAAAAATCCTTTTTCTCTTTTTCTTCCGATTTGAAGTTACTGAAACAAGATTTTTTTTTACTTAATTTAAAATAAAACTTTATAAAAATCATTTTATGGTAAATTGACTTGCTTACTATGTTCGTGTCAGAAAAATTCATATAGGTTATTATTGTTGTTATTATTATTATTTTTGTTATTTGATTTCTTGAGTCATGGAAAATTATTTGCTCAATCTTGGAAATCATGAAAAGTCATGGATTTGTGACATTTTATTTTAACAGAAACCCTGCATGGATTGGTTGCCTTATTTGGTATTACTGTGAATTCATGGGAATAGGATTGAATCGTGAGAGTTACAGGCAAATGTCAAGGCATCATTTAATGCAAAAGTTTTAATGGAAGGGATTAACATTCACACTTTAGAAATGGGTTATATTTTCATAATGAAGGCAAGTTTAAGTCTGAATTTATTGCGCATGTATTACATCTATGCATAGTGAAATTTAGTTGTGAAGCATGGATATTCAAGTAGTGTTTAGTTTATATAAAAAATAATTATGTGTAATATGTAATTTTGTGAGGGTATATTGTGAGTGAATGTAAATTTTTTTTAATACATAAAGGGGACTTAAAATGCTTAAATACGAAGTATATTCTGCTGTATTACTGCCATATTCTGCTGTTCTTAATTCATTTAATCATGTATCATCAGGTCAATCATCACTGAGGTGCTGGGCAACATCCAGTTCAACTTCTACCACCGCTGGTTCGATCTCATCTTCCTGGTCAGTGCTTTGTCCAGCATTGGATTCCTGTATGTTGCCCACAAGCAGATGCCAGAAGCTGACATCATTTAGCTAAACCACATTCATTATTATTATTATTATTATATTTTTACTATATTAATCAATAAAGTATTTATTGTACTTAAAATACTCATAGTGAGTGCATAAGTGAAGTGAACTACTGTACCACTTTTTCAGCCGTCGATTCCCTTGCTCGTGCTTTGGCAAAGTGCCCTGCTTCAAGTGCATCGATATAGATAAACAACTGAATAGATTGCTCCGATCCCAATACCAGGGGAAAAACACGCCAGTGGTTGATGATGATGGGTGGACGATTAACCAATCACAGTTCACTTTTATAGTTGGGCGGAAATGCGAGAAACCTTGTAAAGTTCTAAAGTAGATATTTTTTTTTTGCATTATTACTAATTAAGGTTTACTATTGACAATTCTGATGTGTACAACTCAAGATTTTACTTTAAATCTTCGCAATCCGTATTTTTTCCACCCAACAATCTGGCAACGGATTCATCTCAACAGCGTTAAACAGTCCGTCCAGTTGCTTATCTGTATTGATGTTCAAGTGTACCCAGCGCCTGAAAAAGTGGTACAGTAGTTGAATTGTCGTTGGTCAACTTGGCCATCTGATCCCATATCGTGACGTTCCTCCACTTGGATGTTTATTGAGATCCAAGCACTTGACTTCAACACAGCATTGAAGGTAATGTTGTACACCCATCACCTGGAATTCAGTTTACCCTTGCCACTACACCCATAGTCGTTTTTGATGATGTTGTAACATTTATTTGAACTAGCATTCTTGCAATCATGGTGCACCCTTTCAATGGCCTTACTTTTCATCTGTCTCTGAAATGCTGTGGTCCAACTATTATACTAGTACTTTGAAAAGTGCTTATACTTGGTCGTTCTAGTTGTAAAAACAGCTCCGAAAACTACTAGAGATATCTACATTTATACAAAAAGGTTCCCACGGTCATTGAAAGTCATTAAAAGTGCTTAATATTTTTGAACTTGTTCTCAAGGTCTTGAAAGTGCTTGAAAATGCTTAGAGGTGCTTAAAAGTCCTTGAAACTGCTTAGAGATCCTTAAAAGTCCTTAATTTTTGCAAATGTTGTGTCCTTAAAAGTCCTTAATTTTTTGCAAATGTTGTGTCCTTAAAAGTCCTTAATTTTTGCAAATGTTGTGTGCCCAACTGCAAAAGTTATAAAAATACAACTCGAACTTGCTATCTCCGCGTGACCAACACTTATCTGCATCGTATTGGAATCCTCTGACGTATTTGTACTACCAACAAATCCACCAACTTGTAACTTTTTTGATAGAATATACTTTATTAAAAATTTATAAATAGACACGATGACTGTAAACAAATTTTCAAAGGTCCTTAAAAACATTAGTTTGGTCCTTGGAAGTCATTGAAAAGTCATTGATTTTCATTCTGTAATTTGAGTGTGAACCCTGTACAAGATCCAGGGTTTCCACGGTCCTTGAAAGTCCTTCAAATTTTTTTTGATAAGTTCGTGAATTTTTAAGCGACCACCAATAATCACTGTCTCCGTTTTTTTTCCACCTCCACTTTGTATTATAATTTCTAAAGTACAGTAGAATCTCGATTAACCGACCTAATTCGGACCAAAGGTAGGTCGGTTAAGCTAAAATTCCGGATAAAAGAGAGTTGTAAAAAACAATAAAAAGTAAATGATTTTCGTTTATTGTATACAGGACTTTTAATGTTTTTTATGACATAATTGTTGGAAATGAGTTTTCGTTGCGATAATCTTGATAATCTTTGTTTCGCTGCTCTATCCCGGAGTCTTTTTGAAGGCAAT
Source organism: Linyphia triangularis (assembly GCA_963978545.1). NCBI lineage: Eukaryota > Metazoa > Arthropoda > Arachnida > Araneae > Linyphiidae > Linyphia > Linyphia triangularis. The sequence goes on from OZ021726.1 coordinate 2,359,155, forward strand.
AGTTCAATTTGATCTGCATCCGAAGGTTGCTCTAACCATGTCAGTTCTGTAGAAAAACAGTCAAAAGCCTCGCCATTACTTATGTAACTTTAGAGCGAGGGAAAAGATTACGGTTTAAAAAGGAACAAATGATTTATTACTCATTCGGGAGATTTTTGATGTCGACTAAATGATTGCCGGTTGACAGAGAGTTCCGGATAAAGGAGGGGCGGTTAATCGAGGCTCTACTGTATGTAATTTTATAGTCCTTGAATTTTCTCATAAAGATCCTTGAATTTTTTTTTCTTTGAACAAGAGTGCGAACCCTGAGTCTTTCAGAAAGGACTCCTTAACTTTGAAACGTCATAACTGTGAGAGACAGAAAAAAGAGACTAGTATTATATTGGATAGATAGATATAGAACACTTGTTTGCAAAATTAGTTACAGTTATTGGTACAGGGTTCCCACGGTCATTAAAAGTGTTTAATATTTTTGAACTTGTTTTCAAAGCTTTGAAAGTGCTTGAAAATGCTTTGAGGTGCTTAAGAGGGTCTGAGACTCAAAACTATAAAATCTCTATTTTTAGAATTATTTTTCTGAAATTTTTTATGCAGTAATGTATGATGTGTTATGCTTTGAAATTTAAAAAATATTTTTCTAAAAAACTTCAAAATCTTGATGTTTTCTACTTTTGATATATCTAAAAAACTTTTTTAAAAACCACTATATTTTTGCATAAAATTACTTATTATAATTCATATAAAAATTGTCTTCGTGTTTTTTCAATAAAGTAATTAGAAAAAATTAAAAAAAGTATTTTGTGCAAAAACTGCATAAAATCTATAGTATGCTAAGTTCCAAACACTTTTTCAAAAAAATTTAATTAAAATACACAATTCCTGAAGGCAAATTAAAGAAATATATATGAAAAATAATTGTGGAAAGTTTCACAGATTTATAACAAGTAGTTTTTGAGTTATATCAATTTAAACTCAAAAAAGGGACAAAAAGCCATCATCGAGAAAAACAGTTTTAAAGTTTCAAGATAGCATGTCTGAGATGCAGTTGTCATGTGACAAACATTTAAACATTTCAAGTTCTACTAATGATAGAAACAAAATTTGTATGCCATTTTATTAAAAAATATTTGCATTATTTTTTACATAATAATAATAATATTTTTTTTTTTTGAGAATTTTAAAAATGTGGAGTCTTAGAACCCCTTAAAAATCCTTGAAACTGCTTAGAGGTCTTTAAAAGTCCTTAATTTTTGTGTATGTTGTGTGTCCAACTGTAAAATTTATAAAAATACAACTCGGGCTTCCTATTCCCCCGTGACCGCCACTTATCCGCACCGTAATTGCGAAGCTGGTGGGATGATTAACCAATCACAGTTCACTTTTATAGTTGGATGGGAATGAGAAAAACCTTGTAAAGTGTTAGAGTATATATATTTTTGCACATTATTACTAATTAAGGTCTACTATTGACATTTCTGCTGTGTACAACCCAAAATTTTATTTTCAATCCTCGGCAATCTGTATTTTTTATCCCACCAATTGCATCTGGCAACGGCTTCATTTTCCCAGCGTTAAGCAGTCTATCCAGTTGTTTATCTATATCGATGATCGGGATTCTCTTGACATATTTGTATTACGCATGCGTCAACTTGTATGTTTTTTTGTTAGAATATATATTTTTTTTATTAAAAATTTATATATAGACACGATGACTGTAAACAAATTTTCGAAGGTCTTTAAAAACATTAATTGGGACCTTAAAATAATGTGTTTTCATTCTGTGATATGAGTGGGAATCCTGGTTAATAAATTGTTATAAAATCTGATAGACTGAGAGGCGACTGCAATTTTTGGACCCTATCGAACATCATTCTGAATATTTTATAGAAATTAGAAAAAAAGTGAGTAGATTACGAATCCACTGGTCTGCCGTGGCAAAAATGGCCGAAACTGGTCAAAAATCGACTTTTAATAAGTTGAACTAAATCCAATTGCCAAATGCGCCATGACTTGCCAAATAATGAGCTTTTTTTTTTTTATTTGATAACCCTCACTCTTTAATTTTCAATTAAAAAGGTTGCAGACGATTCAGATATCTGGCGACGGTCTACTTGCATCTATTAAAAGGGAGCCAAGTTGGTAAAAAATATTACGTCACTTATGACGTAACTGATGTAGCCAATTTGGCTTACTTTTAAAAGATATAAGTTTTTCGAGCCAAGGATCAGAAATCGTTTGCTCTTTTTCTTATTGAAAATCAAAATGAAGTGGGTTGCCAGACGAATAAGTTTGTTCTATTTTTGGCAAATTATGACATATTTGGCAATCGGATTTTAGTTCAACTCATTCCAAATCGATTATTGATCAGTTTCGGCCATTTTTGCCACGGCAGACCAGTGGATTCCTTATCTACTCACTTTTCTCTAATTTCTATAAAAAATTCAGAATGATGTTCGATGGGGTCCAAAAATTGCAGTCGCCTCTCGGACTATGAATAAAGCGGAATGAATTTATTATTTCCCTCATGTGAGTGCAGTATGATCTCCTTACTGGATAGTGCTGACCAAATGGTTTCTTTGGTTTTGAAGGAGACGGGTTTTCAATACCCTATATTCATCAGTTTTGTCTATTGATAAATCTCTACAAATGAAAATGGGCCTCGTCGGTAAATCATCAAATTTTCTCCCATCAGTCAACCTGCGTGTTTAAAAGTTCATATAGGTCTGTCCAACATATCACTTTTCCCTTTTTATGTCCTTTTATATTAACTTCGATTTTGTATCGATGTTTGTCGATAAGAGCGGAATCTGCGGAGGCCTAAAAAATAGAGGTCGGAAATATCGATCAAAATAAATATCGATACTATATCGTTTGCATAGAAAAAAATATCGATTTATCGATACATGATTTTTTATTTATTTAATTTTCAATTTTGACAGAAACAAAGTTTTTCGGGGCAAATTTCTACTTTTTATGATATTGCTTTTTTGTAAGATGACTACTTTTTCAACTGAAATGGATCTATTACAAAAAAAAAAAAAAAAAAGTTATATTTTCGCTTAATTGGTGCAGTGATTTTAAGAAAAATTTAGATAATTTTCAATAGCTTTTAAGTGTATGGCAAAATATTGAATATTGGTGACATTTTAACTGTCTCTCAGCCAAGTTCAAACTTTAGTTTTGAAGTTTTTGAAAAGGGAATAAAGAAAATCGAAAAAGCACATGGAACTAAAAAACGATTATCAAAAAACTAAAAATATTTCAAAATATCGATATATCGGTGACTTTTATCAATATTTTTAATATCGATATTATCTTAGAAATATCGATAAAAATATCGTATCGATATATCGCCGACCTCTCCTGTTTGACCCTCTTGCCGTCATCCAATCGGGCTGAAACTTGGCAGATAGGGTCGATGACAATGCATTCTATCATATTTTAGGGCTGTTACTGTCACTAACAGGTTGCTTTTACGGAATACTAATAAACCAACTTGCCATCATTCAATCGCATTGAAATAGCATGGAACCGACCATTGTTGAAACTCTTTCTTGTAGTCAATTTTTTTTTAATAAAAAAATAATAAAATTACTTTATTCAGAATAAATGATATTTGGATGCGAGAGCTGAAATTCACGTTCATTTTTAATGAATAAATTTTGAAACATAGTTTGCCGCATATTGTTAAAAATGTTTTTGATATCGGCGCTGTTTTAATGAATATAAAAATATACAAAGCATATAAAGGATTTTTTAAAAACTCAGTTTTTATAGGTTATATTATTTATGTCTCTTACTATATTACAGTTGTGTTATTTCATAGTTCAAGATTTCGTTTTGTAAAGCCCTGTATGTGCAATGGTAAATTCAAACAATGATATAATTATATATGGTATATTTGCATAAGTTAATATGTACCATTTCCTCTGATTCCTCAATATATGGACACTGTTATGGATTATTTAAGAATCTTTGAAAAGTATAATAAGGATTTAAAAAAAAAAAAAAAAAAAAAAATAATTGTGAGAAATGTACGATCGACAAAATCATGGTTCAATAGCTTATAATGTGAGATAACTTAGGTTCTCGATTACCCTTGTCGGAATATATGATCCTCCTCTGCAAACCCTAATAAAACTAGGGGTGTGGAACATCGCACAACTTTCAATTACACTATATTACTGATGTGGATTTGTGTCATTTATCGTTTTTATATTTCCATCATTTGCTTAGAAAAAATGGCCAGTTTGGCGATAATTTTTGCTATGATTCTTAAATGGGTTTAAAAAAAAAAAAAAAAAAAAACCTTCACCAAAATGGTGTTTTTGGCGATATACTTTTCGATAATTCTTATAATATCCTTTCTTATAAGTGAAACTGAGAAGAGAAGAAAAACCTATCATTGATGAGCTATTTTCAAGGAATAAGAACTCTGTGTTGAAAGCATTCGTTTTTCAACTTTTTACGACGTTACAGCATTTTTACGGGAATGCTTAGTTATTTTGGAGATGGGGATGCTTAGAACACCTTAAAAGGCATTACCACAGCAATTTTAATCAAAATCGTTAGAGCCGTTTCTTAGCAATTACTGAAAAACATGATTTTTTCAATGGCAGCTACCTTATGCGCATGCGCGATTTCGACGAATACCTTAATGGTAAGTCCCTGGGCCATCACCAACCTGCACACCAAATTTGAACATTGTAGGGCAATTTTTTCGACTGCTGACCAAGTACACACAGACATATTTTTTCTAGATTATTTTTTTGAAATCAGGATGTTCCAAAACGTGGAGAAATGCAAAAAAAAAAAAAAAAAAAAAAAAAAAATTTTGGACCGAATCCCATATTTTTATTATCCTTATGGTATTACATATGGGTAATTGAAAGTAAAAATGAGTACACACGAGACTATGATTTTGAGAGATAGTCTTGCGTCGATTTTCTAGCTATCTGGAAGAAACTTTCTAGATTTAATATTAGGCTGAAAGCATTGACAGAACAACTCTTCCAACATCCTGGAAGAAATGTAATCCCTCTTGAAATTCAAACTACTCTCAGTACATTGGAAGTTTTTGTAACATATAATATAGACCTTGTGTTGCTCTTGCACATGAAAAATATAACAGTTGCAGGAATCCATAGTCATTTAATCTCAGATTCAAACGGTATGTTATTTGACTCTAATAACTACAACAATGGTAAAACTTGTCACCAGTACTAATTATCATTACTCACGAATTCATTAAACATCAACTGAATTTGATAACTAGTAAGTCTCAATTTTACTTTAGGTTTACAATGGACTTAAAAATATTGTCTTCACACTTATGTTATATTACATTCGACTATACAGATCTTTGTATACAGGGTGTCTATAAAATGTTGGACTCATTTTGATGATGAATAATTCATAAAATAATGAAGATACATTTAAATTGATAACACTAATGCTTAGATTCACTCAAAATTTTTTATGGACCTTGTCAATGGACTTCCACATATGCACCGTTCGTCGGACGGAGAATATTAAGACGGGAGTCAAGTACGAGCAAGCATGTCGGCATCCACAGAGCTTATTGCGGCTGTAATCCTGGCCTTTTAAGTGATCAACATACGCCATTTTCCTCCCGTAAACGATGTTCTTTACGAATCCCTAAAGGAAAAAGTCAAGTGGCGTTGTATCACATGATCTGGGTGGCCAAGAAAGAAAAACTTACAATTAATAATAGTCCGAGAGGCGACTGCAATTTTTGGACCTCATCGAACATCATTCTGAATTTTTTATAGAAATTGGAGGAAAGTGAGTTGATTACGAATCCACTGGTCTGCCGTGGCAAAAATGGCCGAAAAAGGTCCAAAATCGACTTGGAATGAGTTGAACTAAAATCCGATTGCCAAATATGTCATAACTTGCCAAAAAAAGAACACACTTTTTCATCTGGCAACCCTGCATTTTGATTTTCAATGAGAAAAAGCGCAAACGATTTTTGATCTCTGGCTTGGAAAATTTGTCTCTTTTAAAAGTAAGCCAAATTGGCGACATCAGTTACGTCATCTGTGACGTAATGTTTATCGCCAACTTGGCTCCCTTTTAATAGATGCAAGTAGACTGTCGCCAGATATCTGAATCGTCTGCAACCTTCTTAATTGAAAATTAAAAAGTGAGGGTTACCAAATTAAAAAAAAATGCTCATTATTTGGCAAGTTATTGCGTATTTGGCAAATGAATTTAGTTCAACTTATTAAAAGTCGATTTTTGAACAGTTTCGGCCATTTTTGCCACGGCAGACCAGTGGATTCGTAATCTACTCACTTTTCTCCAATTTCTATAAAAAATTAGGAATGATGTTTGATGGGGTCCAAAAATTGCAGTCGCCTCGCGGACTATAAAGGAATAAGTCCAGTGACGTTGTATCAGGTGATCTGTGTGGCCAAGAAAGAAAAACATACAATTAATAACTCGCACAGACAATAATTGCAAAAGAAACGAGAAAAACACAAAATTAATAACACGGGCAGACGATATTTACAAAAGAAATGATATTCAAATGGGAAAAGGAAATTTTCTATGGCCACGTTCACAATAAATGGAGTTATTCTATGTATAAATAAATGCCATGAGTTTTTTTTTTTTGTATCTTCACTATTTTATGAATTATTCAACATCAAAATGTGTCCAACATTTTATAGACACTCTGTATATCTGACGTCACAACCATGTGAATTTGTTTGGCTTCATAATTCTTTGAGTAGATTCGAATGACTGTTTAAAAATGGACTTTGAGGAGTGGTAGATGAAGGATTAGTAAAATTCTTTCAGGTTTGTAATATTCTCATTACATAGAAATAGTTTCCAAACCGGATCCAACATAAAACACTCGCTCTCAAATATTTCAACCTCCAATGGAGGAGATTTTTCTGTAGCTCATATTTGTCGAATCACTAATTAACAAATAGTAGTGCATTAGTAATAATCTTTTTATTTATGGTATATTGCCTTTGAATAAGCTGTTTGCATTTGATCAAAAGTTTTACTCATAATTTTCTCGCTTAAATTAAATTGAATTTCTCGCACAATTTGGTTATACTATCATAGTTCATTTACCGCTACGTTCGACAGGCGGCTTAAGAATTCCCAACTATTTAAGGTATACATATACGTTGGACTATTTTTTATTTAGTTCTTATGCCAGCGTGTCAAATTTTTGTGAGAATTACAAGAGCAAAAAATTTTATGTATTTGCAGCAACAAAAAGTAAAAATATAAAATATTTATTTAATTAATTGAATTTTAATTCACTAATTAAGGCCTAATTGCAACGATGATAAAATAATACCTGAAAAAAATTTCTTACTGGAAATTAAAGACAAGGTATTGATACACGGGCCCAAGCAAAATATAATGCATAACTTAAATATTTTTTAAATTTTAACATTTAACATGAAAAATACTAGAAAAAATAAAAAATTTCCAAAAATAAAAATATTCTAAAATACATAAAAAAATCTATTTTTTACCAAAATTTTTGTAAACAGGTAGAGCCCGTGCTCTAAAATTTTATCTAAATTATACAGTTTAAATTTTAAAAGTCAGTTAATTAACACTTAAGATATCACCGTTGGAATACATTCACTCAACAATGAAAAGCAGTTCTCCAAAAATTGAGTTAAAAGTTTTCGATATTTTCTTTTTTCTAATATGTTTTAAATGTCGACCTTTATGAAATTGCATGTAATTAAAAAAGTATTTTAACTATAAGAAAGTTATTGGTATCATTTTAAAGATAATGAATAGGAGAACATTTTAGAATGAAAAAACAAAAATGCCTGTTTGGGTCAATTTTTGCGATTCCCAACGTATATGTATACCGTTACTAGATGGCAGCACCAGTCAATTATAGCCCTTTCTTCGTCAAACAGTATCCAAAAGAAACTTTTTAAATATATAACTGGTCTGTGTTTCGTCTTTCTATCATTGAAAAAAGCACTTTGTTTTCATTAAACTGTGTTTAGTCTTTAAAATAATCGGAATGACTTTGATGATTGAAACCGTCCTGGATACCGGAGGAACGCTCAACAACGAAAGTAACAAATCAAACAATCAAAATTTATTTATTTTTGTTTGTTTTGTGTTAACCATCGAGATTGTCAAATGAGCGGCCAACTCTGACACGCCTTATTTTTTTTTTTATTTGACCACTGTCAAGAGGAATGACGTCAAGTACAATATTCAACTGGAATATAAAAAAAAAATATAACGTCTGGATTCTATCAGAGGGCAGCACCAGCCATATGTTTCATGTTACCACGGCAACCAAAAAGCGAAAGAAACTGTATTTACAAAATATCAAACTGATATCTTGCATTCTGCTTTTCACTGTGTTTTGGAACGATATAATTGGATTTTTTTTAACAAAACTATCAACTGGTCTTTGATAAACCAAATCAGGATGAATTTGGTAGCGGAAACCGATGCAGATATTTCTTCCGAATCTTCTTCCGAAAGCGAAGGCGTCTTCACCGTGACACAAGTACTACCAGTAACGGCTGAAGAAGAACTAGGGGCTCCTGCCGAGACCACTGGGGAAGCTGGTTTCGACGAAGAACCGCCACTGGACAATGACGAGCCGCATCGGAGCTACCAACTGAAACCGACTGTCAAAGTCAATCCGGCCAGAATCAGAGAAACCACCGAGCGAATTCTAAATGAGCATTTGGCGGACGTGAAAGAATACGATGCCGACGAAATGCGAGATTCGGTTTTAAAAATATCGTCTGCAGTTCGAGAGGAGTTGAGGGGTATGGGACTGGACAGATATAGGATCGTGTGTCAGGTCAGCGTGGGCGAAAAGTGCGACCAGGACATTGCAATGAGTTTTTTGTGTCTCTGGAGTCATGAGTTTGATCATTATGCGGTAGCGACTTTCGACGACGACAAGTTTTTCGCAACTGCCGTCGTTTTCGCCATTTATAAACAGTGATCGGATGCCCTTTACAGGAATGTTGACAATTTGTGTACTTGATGGAAAGATAATTGTTGTGTAAATTCACAAACTCACATTTTTCATCTCTGTTGTTGGATAGTTCCTCCGAATCGGTAATTTTCGTCAATAAACGAAAAGTGGTCGCGGAAAAATCATTAAGTATTATTTTTTGAGGTTTCGTCGACAAATCAACTCGTCAAAATGTGGTTACTGTAAACAAAAATTCTGCTATACTAAACTCCAACTTAACTTGACATCACTAGACGATAGATCTTCATCATGCTCATAGGTAGTTAATCCATTTTAGCGGAAAAAAAATCTGCTATACTAAACTCCAACTTAACTTGACATCACTAGACGATAGATCTTCACCGTGCTCATAGGTAGTTAATCCATTTTAGCGGAGTGAAGACATAATTCTCGCCAAACCTTATAGCCTTTTGTTCTCTACAGGGTTGTGGTTTGGCGAACATTATGCTCTCACGCCGCCAAAATGGATTGAATACCTATGAGCACTGTGACTATCTACCGTCTAAGTGATGTCAAGTTAAGTTGAAGTTTAGTATAATAGCGATGGATGATACAGTTTGTTTTTGAACATTTAATAATGCATTGCCTATCTTGCTGTTTGCGTATTATTCCCTCGATGGTAGCTGGTGACGAAAAGTTTCTCTGCCCTCTCTGTGGTCTGGTTCGACTCAGACCAGGGGTGGTTCCTCCCCATGGAATGCTTTTTCAGTACTTCCGTTCAGACCGACCGTTTAAGTGGTCTAAAAGGAATTCGTTTCTCAATATTTTTTTTTTTTGTCTTGCCGACGATCGACGGTATAATATGTAACACCTTTATCCTAGATTGTAGAGTTTGGTGTTTAAACCCATTGGCTAATATCTCGTATCACATTGTAAAGATATATCATCGGTAGAATGATCCAAGTTTAAGTGTTTGAAACATTGCTCGTTGTAAAAACACATGATTGGTTAGAATGCGTTATACGCCCCTGCCCCCTTTTTTTTGGCGATTTTGCGCCAAGTATGGTAACCCATTGCTATATGGTTCCATTACAACTTAGCATCCATTTTGGTAAACTTGTGGTTCAATTCAGTAGTAGCTTGTTAATAATTAATATTGGCGGCATTTTGCAAAGTCGCCAAGAGGGAGGAAGGTTGAAGGGGTCTCATATAAAGCATTTTAACTTACAAAAGAAGTTACAAGACGATCCAAAAGTAACGAGTTAATATTGCTTTAGAAATGCGGTTTTATTAATTTTTTCAAGTACATTTTAGAGCGAAATATTTAATGAATTTCCTTATTTTCGATATTTTTATTAGATTAGTACACAAGGTAAAAAAAAAATATATTTTATAAAAATAAAATGTGCGATTTTTGGGGAAGCAAAGATTCCCATAAAAATAAATAAATAAATCTAGGGGTGTAGAACATCGCACCACTTTCAATTACACTATTATACTGATGTGAATTGGTGTTAGTTGCCATTTTTATATTTTCATGAATCATTTAGAAAAAATGGCCAGTTAAGTGATAATTCTTGGGGGATAATGGATTTTGGCAATTGGATTTAGTTCAACCTATTAAAAGTCAATTTTTGACCAGTTTCGGCCATTTTTGCCACTGCAGACCAGTGGATTCGTAATCTACTCATTTTTCTCTAATTTCTATAAAAAATTCAGAATCATGTTCGATGGAGTCCAAAAATTGAAGTCGCCTCTCAGTCTATACTGAATGCTATACTTTCATTACCCTATGTATACATTTGGGTGATCAACAGTAAAGACAGAGAGAAAAAAATTTAAAACCTCATTTGTGTGGCTAAGCTCCTTTTAAAAGCGACAAACAATGGGAAATAAAATAACCCGTTTAAGCAAAGATTTTAATTTTCTTTTCTTTAGACGCATTGCTAATTTTTAAGTGCAATTGCTACTTCTTGATCTCAGTTTCATACTCCAGTTGACTAGCAACAGAAAAACAGAGTACTTAGACTATATGTGAGTAAAAGTCAACCATTGGATGAACTCAAGCAAGTTGTATTCTTTATTTTGAATTGCACATACCGCTTTGGTTTCAAATTAAAAAAAAAAGAAATCAATTTTCTGAAGGTCATAAGATCGCATATAAGCAGGGTTCCCACGGTCATTGAAAGTCATTAAAAGTGCTAATATTTTTGAACTTGTTTTCAAGGACTTGAAAGAGCTTGAAAATGCTTAGAGGTGCTTAAAAGTCCTTGAAAATGCTTAGAGGTCCTTAAAAGTCCTCAAGTTTTACAGATGTTGTCCAGCTGCAAAAATTTATAAAAATACAACTCGGATTTGCTATCCCCGCGTGACCGCCACTTATCTGCACCGTATCAAAATTTTCCGACATATTTGTATTGCGCATCCACCAACTTGTAACTTTTTTGGTAGAATATACTTTATTAAAAATTTAAATATAGATATGATGCCTGAAAACGAATTTTCATAGGTCCTTAAAAACATTAATTAGGTCCTTGAAAAGTCATTGATTTTCATTCTGTGATTTGAGTGGGAACCCTTTATAAGGTTCCTTCCATACGTCACTCATAAAATTTGATTTTGGACGAAAGGAGAAATGAAACAGAACTGGAGCGTCAGGTTCTGAAATCTCGAGAATTTTCCAAGGGAAAGACAATCAGGCTTATTACAATCTCGTAGCCCATTGCATTTAGAAACTACTTTGTATAAAAACTTTAAATTTGGTGATAGACTGAGAGACGACTGCAATTTTTGGACCCCATCGAACATCAGTCTGAATTTTTTATAGAAATTAGAGAAAAGTGAGTAGATTACGAATCCACTGGTCTGCCGTGGCAAAAATGGCCGAAACTGATAAAAAATCGACTTTTAATAAATTGAACTAAATCCAATTGTCAAGTGCGCCATAACCTGCCAAATAAGGAGCATTTTTTTTTTATTTAGTAACCCTCACTCTTTAATTTTCAATTAAGAAGGTCGCAGACGATTCAGATATCTGGCGACGGTCTACTTGCATCTATTAAAAGGGAGCCAAGTTGGCAAAAAATATTACGTCACTTATGGCGTAACTGATATCGCCAATTTGGCTTACTTTTAAAAGATATAAGTTTTCCGAGCCAAAGATCAGAAATCGTTTGCGCTTTTTCTCATTGAAAATCAAAATGAAGTGGATTGCGAGACGAATAAGTTTGTTCTATTTTTGGCAAGTTATGACATATTTGGCAATCGGATTTTAGTTCAACTCATTCCAAGTCGATTATTGATCAGTTTCGGCCATTTTTGCCACGGCAGACCAGTGGATTCGTAATCTACTCACTTTTCTCCAATTTCTATAAAAAATTCAGAATAATGTTCGATGGGGTCCAAAAATTGCAGTCGCCTCTCGGACTATGAGTAAGTACAAAAATGATCACTCAATGAAATGGCATCAATTATAAACTCAAAAATAGTTTCTAATATATTTTATTTTATATTTGAAATCCTTACGTCAATGCATATGCAGTGGCCCCAACTAGTTTTATCTTTTGCTATTTTAATTTTCATTTATAATAGATAGACTTCGAATAAAAACATTTTATGTCTTTTCATTAGGTGATAGTTTTCGTACCTACTCACCAAATGTCAAGGTTTTATAGAAAGTAGTTTCTAAATGCACTGGGCTAGAAGATTGTAACATAGCGAGTATAGAGAATGATACTTACTAGGAATTCCTCTTAGTCCGAGAGGCGACTGCAATTTTTGGATCCCATCGAACATCATTCTGAATTTTGTATAGAAATTGGAGAAAAGTGAGTAGATTACGAATCCACTGGTCTGCCATGGCAAAAATGGCCGAAACTGGTCAAAAATCGACTTTTATTAGTTGAACTAAAATCCGATTGCCAAATGCTCCATAACTTGCCAAAAATAGAACAAACTTATTCGTCTGGCAACCCACTTCATTTTGATTTTCAATGAGAAAAGGGCAAACGATTTCTGATCTTTGGCTCGGAAAATTTGTATCTTTTAAAAGTAAGCAAAATTGGCGACATCAGTTACGTCATAAGTGACCTAATATTTTTTGCCAACTTGGCTCCCTTTTAATAGATGAAAGTAGACCGTTGCCTGATATCTGAATCGTCTGCAACCTTCTTAATTGAAAATTAAAGAGTGAGCATTACCAAATAAAAAATAAAAAAAATGCTAATTTTTTGGCAAGTTATGACACATTTGGCAACTGGATTTAGTTCAACATATAAAAGTCGATTTTTGATTAGTTTCGGCCATTTGTGCCATGGCAGACCAGTGGATTTGTAAACTATTCACTTTTATCTAATTTCTATAAAAAATTCAGAATGATGTTCGATGGGGTCCGAAAATTGCAGTCGCCTTTCAGTCTATCTTAAATAGTTAGGAAGAGTTAGCGAACAAACTCTTTAAAACTCGAAAAGGCGGTAATAAAGAAAAGTATAGAAATTTTATTTCTAGTATTGATCCCCAAGTAAAATATTAATAAGAATTTTCTCAGATGACGTAGTTTCTACAAAACAAAAACTAATCAAAAACTTCTTCCTTTCAAAGGCTCACAATAAACTCACTTTCAAGATTCAGATATCTTTAAAAATTAATATACTTTATTATTTAAATACTGATTATTAATATACTTTGTTATTTAAATGTTCATATTTATTAATTAATTTAAATGATTAATTTCATTTATAAAATTTAAAAATTTAATTATTACAAAAATTAGTTTTATGAAGTCAAATTTTTTCTGTTTCTATTATTTATCTCTCATTGGAGTGAACTTGGTTTCCATAAATCATTGATTGTTGTTTGCTGCAAAAACTAAAACAAGAAATCTAAACTGCAAAATAATGTCCAGACATTTAACTAACATGTTTATTAGAAAATGACATTCGAAATGATAATATATTTTACCTTAAAGGTTATAAAATAAGTAAAAAGTTATACGATAGTACGTAAATATTACAAATATTTCATTAGTACATCTACTTTTCTTAGTATATCTCTAAAAGGCCTCATGGGGGAGGGGGGTTAGTGATCAGTATTTGAATGTATTGGGCTTTTAAATTTTTTTTTAAGGAAATCATCTCTCTTTGTATTTAAAAATAATTAAAAAAAAAAAAAAAAAAAAAAAAAAACTTCCGTACCAGACCGGCACATTTTATACAGTTATGAATTTTTCCACTGAGGCAATGATGATACAGTTATTAAAATGAAAACTACTATTTATTCACTCCTCACAGTGTAATCAATCTCAAGCTTCAACACAAGCTTCAGTAAGAACAACTTCGAATACAGTGATTATACAAGCTCTCTCCAGTAAAAAAAAGCGATCAGTTTTCATCGAAGTCCGAAGTCAATCTGAAAACTTTCCCGATCTCCAGTCTTATTTATACTTGGCGCCAGAGAACATTCCCTAAATTTCCAGCCAATTCGTCGAAAAAGAAACATCTCGAAATTTCTCGATCGCTTTAGGTGTTGCCACCTTTTTCTAACCTGTATAATCGCTGTTAATAAATAAAATAAGATAAAATACAATAGAATTTTAAAATAATACGTCACTATTTACACTATATACAGACAATTTGTGCAACAATACAGATATTGACCTGTCCGGTGATTGCACCGGACAACCCTATGGCCAGTACGCCCCTGGTGCTTTGTCGAAGTGCTTCAGTGCTTACGACTTCGGTTATAACGATCATTCAGACTCCACAATAAACGCCGAGCTTCTTTTTGAACAGCTCTCAAAATGAAAATCATTCGAATTCAGGCATTGGCAGTACTTATGTCTTCGCCGGAGAACATTCCCGAACAATCAAGAGCAGACGATTTTGGTGATTAGAACGGGCTGGGAAACACCTCGAAAATGTTCGATTAACACGCGTGATGCCAACATTTTAAAGCCTGCATTAAGCCTGTAAACTAACATATTTAATAAAATAGGACTTTAAAAAGAAATATAAACACTATTTAGAATTATGTACAGGAAAATTAAATATTTTTTTTTTTTTTTTTTTTTTTTTTTTTTTTTAATTAAAAAAAAAAAATTAACAAAATTAACATACGTATTTGGAAAGGGACCGAACAAAATATTTAAAGACCACTGCTTGTCGATCGCTGTCATAGGTTGGTTGGTTGTATTCAGATTATCTAGCGCCGTCATTAACATGAGGGCTATAATGCGCCGAAACATTTGTCATTAGACAAGCCAACATACATTTACAAACACCCATGCCTAACACGGGACTCGAACCCGGAACCTGGCGGTCTTGAGGCTGGCACGCTAACCACTATACCATTTGGTCGGCCCGCTGTCATAGGAAAAGAAAGTTTAGCCAACTTTTAAATCCTTTATATTAACTTCGATTTTGCGTACATGTATTTTTGTCATTGGCTGGCAAATATGAGAAAGCTTAATTATCACCCTTGCCGTCATCCAATCGGGCTGGAACCTGCCAGATAGATTCGATGTCGATGACAGTGCATTCTATCAAATATTGAGGGCTGCCACTGTCACTAAAAAGTTAATTTTACGGAATGATAATAAACCAACTGGTACACTTCAAACTTTTTTTTTTTTATTTAAGCCTTTAAAATTATAATTTTTTACATATGTAGAAGTATTTCTAAGTAAAAACTAAATTTTATTTTTAAAAAATAGTTCACTTTGTGCTATAAATGTTACAAATTTAAAAAAAAATCATAAAATTACAAATTCTATCTTCTTTTTCAGTTTTCAATATTTTTTCCTAATTAAAAAAAAAAAAAAAAAAAAAAAAAAAGTTCTGGTAATATACTCTAACTTTTTAAGCATCGGATTTAGAATAAGTATAATAGTTTTCGAGAAATTTTTTAATTACTGTACCTGTCGGTAAAAAAGTGTATTAATAACATTTAAGGGCTCTATTTACAATGGATGCATGAAAAAAACAACATATTTCTATTAATTTTTTTAAAGAATAGTGTTATGTTTATTGATATAAAACTTGTTAGGCTTAACAAAAAACATTCGTAAATTACAAAAAAAAAAAAAAAGTATTGATTGCAACTTTTTTTTAAGTGTGAAAATGCCAGGTAAAGAGGAATCCTCAAAAAGTAGGTAAGTGTGCGCTATTGAAAAAATCTCAGAAACTACTGAACTGATCCCGTACCAGAATTATTGCAAAATTTTAATTTTTACAATTTTTTTTAGCAAAAAACATGCAAAAAAAAACCCCCATCTTTTTTTTTTTTTTTTTGCCCGCCATTTTGTTATTTTTGCATATAAATTAATATTAAAGGTACGGGATATAGCCACTGTCACACTAAAGCTAAAACCATTCAATTTTTTTGTTTCAGATAGGCCGTTGTTCAGATTTTTTCAACAGCGAAC
Organism: Linyphia triangularis; assembly: GCA_963978545.1. Taxonomy (NCBI): domain Eukaryota; kingdom Metazoa; phylum Arthropoda; class Arachnida; order Araneae; family Linyphiidae; genus Linyphia; species Linyphia triangularis. The sequence goes on from OZ021726.1 coordinate 2,375,534, forward strand.
GCCTACCTATTTTACCTGGCATTTTCACACTAAAAAAGTGGTTAAAATCGATATATATATATATATTTTTGTAATTTACGAATATTTTTCTTGAGCCTAATAAGTTTTATATCAATAAACATAACAGTATTCTTTTAAAAAAATTAGTAAAAATAGCGTTTTTTTTCATGCATCCAAAGTAGACAAAACCCTTAAATTTGTAGCTTACCAAACGGTATAGTCGTTAGCGTGCTGGTTTCTAGACCATGAGGTTGTGGGTTCGAGTCCCGTGTTAGGCATGGGTGTTTGTAAATGTATGTTGGCTTGACTAATGACGAATGTTTCGGCGCATTATAGACCTCGTGTTGCTGACGGCGCAAGATAATCTGAAAACAACCAACCCACCCAACTTTAAATGCGAGTCACATTCGCTTCGAGTTGAATGTCATTTTCCCCGCCAAAATAAACAAGGAAACTTAGGTTTCAAATTAAAATTAAAAAAAAAACCAAAAAAAAAATTGTGCCAGGTAATATGAATACAACCCTTAAATTTGTAAAAAAAAGTTTATATTTTATTCAAAAATCCATACCTATTTTTTCAAATAGATGTTAAGAATGACACATTCAACTCATTTCATTCATATTTGCTGAAGTTTTTATCATTTTGAGTAAGGTGGGAATTTCAAAAATCACGAACTGAGAAAAATACGTTCGAAACATCGAAGGAGCTATTGCGGCAATGCTAAATTCTCCCTAAAAAAAATATTTTTTTTTGCAATTGCAGTTATCGGATCAGCTCAAAAACTTGCCAGAATAAGGAGGAGTTTTCAAAGATTATAAACAGGCAAAATATAGAACATTGATGTTTTTATAATTTTTGGTGAAAACAAGGGGTATCAAGTCCCCTTAAATCATTGAAGTAGTCGAGTTCATCGGAATCACGACCGGAAAACAATCTGACAGGTGACGAGCTAATACAATTCTCTTTTCTTCTCTGTCGATGTCTAGATGGCGCCAGTGGTCATCGCCATTTCTTTTTCACGGTCGAGAGGAACATGTCACCTGGAAGTGAAAAGGAAGAATAACATTAATAAAATATGAATCGGAAGATGAGAATCGTTTGGAATTTCATTTACGGCGCTTTTCGATTGCATTCCGTCGCCCGGTTTTATTTTAGAATCGTTTCATCGTTTCTTGTTCTCAACAAAATGAGTTCAGTAAAAACAACTAGGTTTGAGAAAAGCTTTATAGGCTCTAAGATGTGATGACGTTGAAGCCCCTAACAATTTAATGCTCAGAAAATAAGAAAATCATTGGGACACTTTTTGAATATGCATAAAAAATTTATATAGATCGTTTATTTAAAATTCACGATACTTACAAATTATTCCATTTACCAATTTTGACAAAACCGAATCTGTCGCCAAATTGCTGCTTTAACGGTAATTATGGATAACAGCGTGCTACAGCTTCTTTCTGGTGACAGTTTCGGTTTTATCGAAAATGATTAAAACTTTTTGAGAAGTACTATTGGTTGTTCATACTGAATTCATTTACGTAACAGTCACAAGTGTTGTCTTTTGTTTTTATGATGTTTATTTTGTAATAATTATTCAGGGTGACCAGCGTAAAAATGACTCCAGATTTAAAGAGTAACAGCGCTTCAGATTGTTAAACGTAATTTCAGTCGTCTGTTTTGAAAATAATCTGAAACTTCTTCTATGCTGGCCACCCTATATTATTCAAAGAAATATATGCCACAATGTGTACCCAGCAACGCGGGTCCACGCAGCTAGTTTTTAATGTAAACCAAAGAGAGAAAAAATGAATGGTGATCATAAAAATAATCTTCATCAATAATTTTTTGTAAGGACTAACTGAAGGGGGATTCGAATACCGTTGTTTTGAACTGGATCTTAAATAATTTATGTAAAATAAAATTACGACTGTTACATGAACTGACACACAAGCAGTAGGTTGATCCAATAGCTCTATAATGAAGTACAGCTTGTACGTCATGGATATGAATGGGTTACTTCAAAATATTAAAAACATCCAAAAACTGAGCGTGCAGCCTCCCCCCCCCCCCCACACACACACCCGTATGCGTTACTGCATTCGAAAGTTTTATAAGCAAGTCAAAAATGTAGAAGTGTGTGCGTTTTAAAGATTGCAAATGTAAATTTATCCTTTAAAGGGCTGCCAGTAAATTGGTGAAAAAAATACTTATTTTGGGCTTGAGGTGGTCATTGATTAGTTTTCTATTAACAGACCTTTCTTGACAACTTCCTGGATGGCCAGTCATCAGCTTATCTGCTTGATTTCAAGTGGGTCTAGCAGCTGGCAGCTGGATTTAATTTTTTTCCAGAATGGCCAGTCATCAGCTTATCTGTTTGATTTCAAGTGGATCTAGCAGATGGCAGCTGGATTTCATTATTTCCAGGATGGCCAATCATCAGCTTATTTGTTTGATTTCAAGTGGTTCTATCAGCTGGCAGCTGTATTTCATTATTTCCAGAATGGCCAGTCATCAGCTTATCTGTTTGATTTCAAGTGGGTCAATCAGCTGGCAGCTGGATTTCATTATTTCCAGGAAGGCCAGTCATCAGCTTATCTGTTTGATTTCAAGTGGGTCAATCAGCTGGCAGCTGGATTTCATTATTTCCAGGATGGCCAGTCATCAGCTTATCTGTTTGATTTCAAGTGGATCTAGCAGCTGGCAGCTGGATTTCATTATTTTCAGGATGACCAGTCATCAGCTTATCTGTTTGATTTCAAGTGGATCTAGCAGCTGGATTTCATCCTTCCTGGATGTCCAGGCACATACATATTGAATACACGTTCCTTCCTAGCTGGACGGGAAGTCACTGACTTACAAATGTAATTATAAATATGCTCCCCAAATGCTGTTCTCATATGGGCAGGTATCTTTATTCAGTAAGTTTGGGGCAAGGTGGAATCTACGAAGAGAAGTCTAAAGAAACCGTAGCTCTGCAGTCTCTCGGATAAATGAAGTCCCATCGATTGAAAGAAAAGGAAAGAAAGTTTGTTTAGGGCGTTATAAATGTAAAACAGAGAAATGGGAAATCCGGATTTTCGCACTCTCTTCTCTCCTCCATGTTTGGCGATCCCTTAATGGTCATGCATTTTTAAAGAGTCGTCTGCCCTTTTTGTTTGAGTTGAGTTGGAGGGGGGGGACGAGCTATCGGTCCGGAAAGGGAATTTTAACGAAGAAACTGAGGAAGTTAAAGAGGAGAGATACATGGAGAACCTTTCACCTTCGTCATACTCGCGAGAAGGAATGATTTTTCTCTCGTCTTTTTTTTCCCTTCCTTCTCCCCATTTGGGAGCGGCACCCGACGTCCCAGAGAGATCCGAGTGATGGCAAATGAGAGAGGGAGGGGGGGGGGGAGTTTTCCCACTTTTGGCTTTGTGTGCAGAGCGATTGATGGTATTTCTGTATTTTTAACCCCCCCACTTGGATGGAGGAGTGGGGTGCATTTGTGTTTCTGGATTTCGAAGGTTTCTATTAACTTTCTTGGAGGATCGAATCCTAGTTATGGTAAGAGGAATCGTGCATAGAAGGATTGTGAATTTAAAATAATGCAATTATTCAAACTATTCGGTTGGTCACAATGCGAAACACTCATGGTATTGCGTATGCATTTTAGGACTCTGAACACACAATATATACTCTAAAGAAAGAGATTAAACCCTTTTATTTTCCACAGACAAGAACCGTTTCATTTAGAACATGAAAACATAAAAATGGTACAACCAACTTTCGTCCTGTTTTTCAAATCCACTGTTTTACAATTAAAGTCTCGCGCGCAATATTACAGGCTCATCCTAGCATCATCGATATAGATAAACAACTGGATAGACTGCTTAACGCTGGGAAAATGAAGCCGTTGCCAGATGCAATTGGTGGGATAAAAAATACGGATTGCCGAGGATTGAAAATAAAATTTTGGGTTGTACACAGCAGAAATGTCAATAGTAGACCTTAATTAGTAATAATGTGCAAAAAAATATATACTGTAACACTTTACAAGGTTTTTCGCATTCCCATCCAACTATAAAAGTGAACTGTGATTGGTTAATCATCCCACCAGCTTCGCAATCCCAGACGCGTTTTTCTCTTTGCATTGACAATGGAGCAGTCTATCCAGTTGTTTATCTATATCAATTGAAAGGATAGGCAAAACAATACAATGCGCCTTCATGGCGCCACTCTGAAGAGATTGAAACCAGTCTGCCAAGAAAAATGATAGATTTGAAAGAAAGACACCTACGATTTGCATTGACAATGGAGCAGTCTATTAGCAGCGACACATGCTTGGTTGATTACATTGGAGATTTTCTAGCACAGGAGCTTCATGAGGGCCATGCTGAGCAGGAGTATCGTTAGATCGTGATCTTTGTAATTTATGTGATATTTTCACGGAAAAAGGGAAAATTTACCCGCATTTGCCTTTAGAAGGAAAAAGAACATCTGGAAAACTATCAATCGGAAGCTCGATCACCGACGCGAGATTATCTGTCACAAGGACATCAAGCGTTTTCGTTATTTAACAAACATTTCAATTTTGGACAGCGCTTTTCCAGATGTAACATGAATAAATTGATTAAGTGATTACTCTTCTAATAACAAGCGAAAGCGTTGGTTTTCAAATTTACTCTGATCACGTGCGACCCAGTAAACTCTTCTAGATACAATCCTCCATTTTAGAGCTTCTAGTCCCTTTCATTCGTTGACTTAGGAAATAAATACCGTTACTTGAGGCGAGTTTAAGAGGATGTCTATACTAAACTTCAAATTAACTAGACATCACTTAGACGATAGATCGTGACAGTGCTCATAGGTATTTAATCCATTTTGGCGGCGTGAAAGCATAACGTTCGCCAAACCACAACCCTGTAGAGAGAACAAAAGGCTATATAAGGTTTGGCGAGAATTATGTCTTCACTCAGCCAAAATGGATTAAATACCTATGAGCACTGTCACGATCTATCGTCTAAGTGATGTCTAGTTAAGTTGAAGTTTAGAATAGTAAAGATCATTCCCTATACTCGCTGTGTTACAATCTTCTAGAACAGTGCATTTAGAAACTACTTTCTATAAAACTTTGAAATTTGGTGAATAGGTACGAAAAAGACAATTTAATGATATGACATAAATTGTTTTCATTTAATATCTATCTAATATAAATGAAAATTAAAATAGCAAAAAAATAGTACCAGATGGAACCACTGCATATGCATTGGCGTAAGGATTTCAAACATAAATTAATATACATTAGACGCTATTTTCGAGTTTTTAATTGATGTCATTTCATTAAGTGATCATTTTCGTACCTACTCACCAAATGTCAAGGAGGTTTTATCAAAAGCAGTTTCTAAATGCACTGGAACAGAAGATTATAGCATACAGTCCGAGAGGCGACTGCAATTTTTGGTCCCCGTCGAACATCATTCTGAATTTTTTATAGAGATTGGAGAAAAGTGAGTAGATTAGGAATCCACTGGTCTGCCGTGGCAAAAATGGCCGAAACTGATCAAAAATCGACTTGGAATGAGTTGAACTAAAATCAGATTGCCAAATATGTCATAACTTGCCAAAAAGAGAACAAACTTTTTCGCCTGGCAACCCTGCATTTTGATTTTCATTGAGAAAAAGCGCAAACGATTTCTGATCTTTGGCTAGGAAAACTTATATCTTTTAGAAGTAAGCCAAATTGGCGACATCAGTTACGTCATCCGTGACGTAATGTTTATTGCCAACTTGGCTCCCTTTTAATAGATGCAAGTAGACCGTCGCCAGATATCTGAATCGTCTGCAACCTTCTTAATTGATAATTAAAGAGTGAGGGTTACCAAATCAAAAAAAAATGCTCATTATTTGGCAAGTTATGGCTCATTTGGCAATTGGATTTAGTTCAACTTATTAAAAGTCGATTTTTGACCAGTTTCGGCCATTTTTGCCAAGGCAGACTGATTGGATTCGTAATCTACTCGCTTTTCTCTAATTTCTATAAAAAATTCAGAATGATGTTCGATGGGGACCAAAAATTGCCGTCGTCTCTGTCTAATAGCGAGTATAAGGAAAGATCCTTACTAGGATTTCCTCTTAATTGTAGCGAAACCATTGTTCTCTTTCTCGTGATTGTAGACGGAAGATCAAATTAGAACAACAAACTGCGGGAAAAAGTTCCCAACTGACTTTGATACACACACGTGACGCACAATTAAAAGGCCAGTTCTTTTACTCTTCCTTCATTTAATTTCTCCCCAAGAAGTTGCGAGAGAGTAAATACAAGAGGGGACAGCTTAAATGAACTTTAAGCCAAAAAGTACAGATGGCGCGTCGGTGCTTAAAACAACGAGAATGGGCAATTCCCACATTTAAAAACAATTTTTTTTATTCAATTCTTAATGTTTCGAAAAGGCCATAAATACACAAATTTCTGCTCATTGCGCTTTTTAAAAAAAAAAAAAAAAAAAAAAAAAAAAATTTCAACTGAAGTTCCCCTGTTAGACTTTGGCGAGAAAACGATTCATTCGGCACAAATTGAATGTGACGCCACTTGATCTGAAACATCTTGGCTTGAAACGCAGCAGCGGAAACTAGTTTTGCAAGTTCTGCGCAACTGTCTACGCCAACTATTTGGCAGAAACTCCACGATAGCCACAGAGAACGGAAGGATGTCATGACCATCGATATAAATAAACAACTGGATAGACTGCTTAACCCTGGGAAAATGAAGCCGTTGCCAGATGCAGTTGGTGGGATAAGAAATACGGATTGCCGAGGATTGAAAATAAAATTTTGGGTTGCACACAGCAGAAATGTCATTAGTAGACCTTAATTAGTAATAATGCGCAAACAAATATATACTCTAGCATTTTACGAGGTCTTTCGCATTTCCATCCAACTATAAAAGTGAACTGTGATTGGTTAATCTTCCCACCAGCTTCGCAATCCCCGGCGCGTTTTTCTCTTTTCATTGACAATGGAGCAGTCTATCCAGTTGTATATCTATATCAATGGTCATGACATCATAGTTACAGCGCAGTGTTTTCATCGGACTGTTTTTGGCTCGGTTTTGGGGCATTTTCTTTTCTTAATAATTAAATAACTAATTATTTCAATGAACTTTTGTTTGAATATTAGGAATCAGGAAGAAATTCTTCATAAATATAAACTAATTTCACTCGTTTTGAAGAAAATGGGGGAATTGTCCACTGTAGGAGGACATTAACGTGAGCTAGATTCATTAACATCAATTAGGTTGCTTCTCTCAGCGGAAGACAAATTTGTTTATAATTTCAAGTTATAAATTTTTAACTTCTAACCAAATGGGTATGCCCTAATGAATTTGTACACGTACATATCACTCAACTGTTGAATAAATGATTAAAAAGGTAAATTTAATTAAGGGGGTCCAGTACCGAAATTTCTTCAAAAATCCCAATTTTTTTTTCTGATTTTAAAAAATAGTTCATACATTCCTGAAGAGAATGATGTTTTTATCTTATTCCTCCGGTGATTAGAACACCACAAAATTACCTGTGATTTAAACATCACTAATGGGCGTAACACATTGAAGCGTCTGCTTAAAGTGCGTTTTTCGAGCACTAGTGTTTTTCACAGATGTTGCATATTCAAATCGATATATCTCCAGAACCATTAACAATTGGCTATTCAAATTTTTGGAGCATTTAATTTATATAGTTTTAAATATTTTGTCTTCGCAGAATTTTATTTTTTTAATTCTGTTTTAAAATATAACATTTAGCGTAAAAGATAACATAAAAAAAAGCAAAAATATCAATATTTTAACTTTGAGAATTTTTTTAATTTTTTTTAATTCACCTATCAAAATTCTGTGAAGACAAAATTTTTTTTATATAATTATGTATTACAGAAAGCTTTCACTTTGAAAAAAAAATTATTTTTTCTTGACTTATATCAAAATACGCAAACATCAATTATTATGGATTTTTCTTGGTTTTTAAATTTTTTTTAAATAACTAAACACAATATTTAATTTTTTTTTTCTCAAAGGTATATAAATAGTATCTCATACATAAAATAAATTTGTGACATAAAAATGTACATAAATAAAGTTTTTTTTATTTTCTGTACCGCACCCCCTTAAATGAAGACAAACACATAACATTAAGTGTTAACTAGGGGTGTTGAATATCGCACAACTTTCAATTACACTATAATATTGGTCATTGCATTAAAATTTCATATGGAGTTATTGAATCGTTTTTACATTGTCACTCATTTAAATAAAAATAACCAGTTTGGCGATATTTTTGTTTATTTCGGCAATAATTTTTACATGAACAAAAAACAAAAATACCAGTCAAGATGGCGAAATAGGCGACGTTATTCGATAGCCCTTTCTTGTGTGTGAAACAGAAAAAAAAATCAATCGTTTATGGGCTATGCTCAAAGGCAGAGAGCTCTGTGTTAAAGGCACTTCGTTTTTCAACTTTTTACGCTTTTATCACATTTCTACGGGAGTTTCGGAGGTGGGGGGGGGGGGGACGATTAGAACTCTTCAAAAGACATCAGAACAGAGATTTTAATCAAAATTGTTAGAGTCGTTTTTGTAGCAATTGTTGAAAAACATGATATTTTCATGATAACTCGAGATTTTAACCTAGTGCGCATGCGCTATTTTGACGACAACCTTAATGGTAGGTCCCATGGCCACCACTAACCCGCACACAAAATGAGAACATCGTAGATTAATTTTGTTCGGGACTGACCACGTACCCATAGAGACACAATCACAAATCTTTTTCTAGACCACTTTTTTAAAATCAGGGTGTGTTCCAAAATGTGAAGGAAAAAAAAAAAAAAAAAAATTTAACTGAATGCTATACTTTCAATACCTTGTGTAAACATATGGGTAATTGAAAGTAAAAATTTATACATTGAATAAAAAATCTAATCCACCAATAATACCACCCTTTGTATATATTTAATTTAGGTTATTTTGTTACCATATTTGGTTACTTATGGTTGCGTACTGTTGGTTTTTATAAAAATTTTCAGCTTGCATTATGTATTGCATTTTTCCAGTATGATTGTCAAACGCTGTGTCAACGTTGTGTATTGCATTGTATTATGTATATTGCATTGTATTATGTATATTGCATTGTATTACATATATTGCATTGTATTATGTATATTGTATTGTATAATCCTGTAACTATTGTATATTGTGTCAGCTTGTATATATTGCTTGCATTGTATATTGCATTTTTCCAGTATGATTGTCAAACGCTGTGCCAACTTTGTATATTGTATTGTGTTATGTACATTGTATTGCATTATGTATATTGTATTGTATTATGTATATTGTATTGTATAATCCTGTAACTATTGTATATTGTGTGTATGATCCTGTAACTATTCTATATTGTATGTTTGATCCTGTAACTATCGTATGCAAATTATTTTCTATTTCTATATACGTGTATATTGTTGCACAAATTGTCTGTATATATTGTAAATAGTGACGTATTATTTCAAAATTCTATTGTAATTTATTTTTATCCAATTTTATTTAGTAATTAATAGCGATTATACAAGTTAGAAAAAGGTGGCAACACCTAAAGTAATCGAGAAGTTTCGAGATATTTCGTTTCCGATAAATTGGCTGGAAATTTCGAGAATGTCTCACGCGCTTGTATATAAAGGACTGGAGAACGGGAAAGTTTTCAGATTGACTTCGGGACTTCGTTGAAAGCTGATCGCTTTGTTTACCTATTGGAGTGAGCTTGTATAATCGCTGAATTCGGAGTTATTTTCGTTGAAGCTTGTGTTGAAGCTTGAGAGTAATTAAACTGTTGCCTGTGAATAAATTTTGTGAGTTTTCTGAAGAGAGAATAAATATTTTTAAATCGTGAAAACTGTGCCATCATTGCCTCAGTGGAAAAATTCATAACAGTGGTGTCAGAAGTGGGATAAAGTCATCTTGAATGCCGACAACTAGAGGAATGATGGAAGACCAAATGAAGCAGTTGATGGAAATGATTGCTGGAATGAAGGCCCAGCAGGAAACCACCGCAGCCGAAATGAAAGCCTGCCAAGAAACCGCCGCAGCCGAAATGAAAGAAATGAAAGCCTGCCAAGAAACTGCCGCAGCCGAAATGAAAGCCTGCCAAAAAACTGCCGCAGCCGAAATGAAAGAAATGAAAGCCTGCCAAAAAACTGCCGCAGCCGAAATGAAAGCCGGCCAAGAGTCCACCGCCGCCGCAATTGCCGCTACATCATCGGAGATTAGAGCTTTAGCCGCCAAGTGTGAAACAACATCTGCAGCAGTGAATGAAATCAAAGAAGAAATGAAGATGGAGCTAGCCTCAATGGTGGAATCAACCATAATAGAAACTACCTCAAATGTTCTGCTATCCGTGCAAGAAAAAGTTTCCACTGTGCAAGAAAAAGTTTCCACCATGCAAGAAAAAGTTTCCACCTTAAAGGAAGAGCAAGATAGATTCATTGACGTTGTTGAGGAAAGGCTGCGAAAAATGGAAACGCGTGAAGCTGTGGCCATAGCTTCACCTAATTGGGATAACGCTTCCATCCCCTTTATGGCGCCGCGCTCTAACATCAAAGTGGCCCCTTTTGATGGGAAGTCGTCTTGGCGCGTTTATCAAACGCAATTTGAAATGATTGCTTCTGCGAATGGTTGGGACGATACTTCGAAGGCATTCCATCTCGCGGCATCTCTTCGAGGTGAAGCTGCTGACATTTTACAAACACTACCTGAAGAGAAGCGGGGAGAATTCGTGGCGCTGGCAAGTGCGTTGGAATTAAGGTTTGGGGAGCAACATCTAAAGGATTATAACAGACTGCAATTGAAAGTGAGACAGCAGAAGGCCAATGAAACTCTTCAAGAGTTGGCATCGGATATAGAAAGACTGTCGCTCCTCGCTTTCCCTGACTGTCCCCCGGATGTACGAGACGATCTTTCTCTGCAGTATTTCATCGACGCTATTCAAGATCCCGATGTGCAGCAGGCGGTAAGGTTATCCCAAAACAAAAACCTGAAGTCGGCCCTCGTGTACGCCATGAGAGTAGAAGCCGCGCAGCTAGCTTCTGAAAAAGACCGACGATATGTGCGTGGTGCATTAGCCGAGGATTCTTCTGACTTTGTCACCAGTAAGCTTCGGGAACTGGAGAGCAAAATTGATAGAATGATGAGAAGCTATCCCGGAGCCAGGGATCGAAGGACCAGAGTCGTTTGCTGGCACTGCAAACGGGAAGGGCATCTACGACGAAACTGCCTTGATTTGAAAAAGAGAAGGGATAACACTACAACGGATTCTCCACAACTGAATCTAAGAAGATGTCATCTTGCAGGGCAGAAGCTGCAATGTAGAACAGGTGAAGCCCCGACCAGTCGTTTCCACGTTTCATCCCGACAAGGAGGAAACCAGGGTTTATTCGTGAAGGGAGAGATCAACGGAACTCCATGTCGTCTAATCGTCGATTCGGGAGCGAACGTAACGATCGTAAGGACGGACGTGGCTCGTCGCCTGAACAGCCGACTCCTCTACACAGCGCCCTCTGTTTCTCTACAAACTGTGTCTGGTGGTAATATCTCTGTTCATGGGAAATTGCAAGTGGACATTGCCCTTGGATTTAACACCTACAAGCACACCGTTTATGTTGCCGAAATTGTAGATCCGTGCATTCTCGGACTAGACTTTTTGAAGAAAAATGGAATTACGCTGAATTTTGAGAGAAGCCAGCTGCAAACATGGAGAGGCGAAGTTCCTTTGCACGATCTAGACATGAAAGAGCTGTGCGTTTATCGGATTGTAGCTCATGAAGACAATGTCATAGAGAATGCTGAAGAGTCCACATCTATGGAAAGTACCTCTCCAGCCTCGGAGAGAGAACCGAAGAAAGCGACGTTGATGAAACCCTCCCAGGAAGTGGTTCATGTGGAAATGGACAAAGTTAGTGACGAGGGAATCGACATCCGTACTCCTGTTACAAGCATCGAACGGAGGTCCCAGGATCTATCAGCTGCACCCGCGGATGATTCGGACGCAATCTCAAAATCATATAACCAGCAAGATGGGGATCAGAAACTTTCACCGCTTCTGATGGCATACGGGAGTGCAACTCACGAGACCACCGGATTTTCTCCATCTCTAACGATGTGTGGAAGAGACCTTAGGCTCCCCATCAACCTCCTCTTTGGACAACCACAGGACACTCCTTCCTCGCCTGTCCAGTATCTAGATGATCTGCAGGCACGTTTGGAAGCCGTACATCGGTTCGCCAGAGAGGGAAACAACATCAGGACGGAGCGCATGAAGATCCGGTACTATGCCAAGACCATGGACCGTTCATTCCAGGAAGGTGACAAACGTCGGAAAGGACTCTCCCCTAAGCTCCAGACGAACTGGGAAGGGCCGTATGGGATCCTTAAGAAGATCAACGACGTCGTGGTGAGAATTCAACGGACACCTTCCTGTAAACCTAGAGTTGTACACTACAATAGGCTAGCCCCATATTATGGTAGAAGTCATTGAATGGCTTAAGGACTTCACTGCCCGGGACGTGCAGTCTTTAAGAAGGGGGAAATGTTGCACAAATTGTCTGTATATATTGTAAATAGTGACGTATTATTTCAAAATTCTATTGTAATTTATTTTTATCCAATTTTATTTAGTAATTAATAGCGATTATACAAGTTAGAAAAAGGTGGCAACACCTAAAGTAATCGAGAAGTTTCGAGATATTTCGTTTCCGATAAATTGGCTGGAAATTTCGAGAATGTCTCACGCGCTTGTATATAAAGGACTGGAGAACGGGAAAGTTTTCAGATTGACTTCGGGACTTCGTTGAAAGCTGATCGCTTTGTTTACCTATTGGAGTGAGCTTGTATAATCGCTGAATTCGGAGTTATTTTCGTTGAAGCTTGTGTTGAAGCTTGAGAGTAATTAAACTGTTGCCTGTGAATAAATTTTGTGAGTTTTCTGAAGAGAGAATAAATATTTTTAAATCGTGAAAACTGTGCCATCATTGCCTCAGTGGAAAAATTCATAACAATATATATATTTACTCGACCAACCCTGTTGGGCCTTGAGCCTGTTGTTGGTTAATTAGTGCGTTGTTAATTTCGCTTAATTAGTGCAGTGATAAAAGTGAAAGAGCTTATAGCTGATGGAAGCTTATGGTCTGATTGGAGTTTAAATAAGTTTAAAATTTGCTAGCGCAGTTACCAGCTCATAAAAAACCCATTCATTTGACCTCTCCTATCATTCTCAAAGGGGGCACAGGGAATTTTCAAAAACATTTAGGTAAGAATTTTAGGATAATTCTTAAAATATTAGAGATAATTTATTAAATATTAGGGATAATTTGTTAAATATTAGGGATAATTTGTTAAATATTAGGGATAATTTGTTAAATATTAGGGATAATTTGTTAAATATTATTGATAATTTATTAAATATTAGGGATAATTTATTAAATATTAGGGATAATTTAATAAATATTAGGGATAATTTAATAAATATTAGGGATAATTTATTAAATATTAGGGATAATTTAATAAATATTAGGGATAATTTAATAAATATTAGGGATAATTTATTAAATATTAGGGATAATTCAAAAAACATTTAAGGATATTTCTTTTGAAGTTAACATAGGCTCCTAACACAAAAATATTCTTTCCAAAGCATCTTTCAATACCGGCAAAAAAAATGCTAATTTTCAGAAAAGTGAACGTCAAACAACTTTTTAGCTAAATAACAGTTATTATAACTAAACAATTATACTATTTGGACGAAAATTAAATCCACTTTTCTCATCTGGAGGAATATCAAGGTGTTTTTTTCGAGGGGTTTGGAGAAAAATCAGAGAATTTCCGGATTTTCAATTATTTTTAGAATGTATTGAAAACTTTAGGAACAATTTTAGGAATTTAAGTGAGATACAAAAATTTAAGGAATATTAGCAATTTTAGGGCGAATTCGACCGCTGTTCTCATTGGTGACTTATTAGAGGTCGGAAATATCGATCAAAATACATATCGATACTATATCGTTGCATAGGAAAAAAATATCGATATATGATTTTTTTAATTTAAATTTGATTTTCAATTTTGCCAGAAACAAAGTTTTTCGGGGCAAATTTCTACTTTTCATGATTGCTTTTTTGTAAGGTGACTACTTTTTCAACTGAAATGGATCGATTACAAAAAAAAAGAAGTTATATTTTCGCTTAATTGGTGCAGTGATTTTAAGAAAAATTTAGATAATTTTTAATAGCTTTTAAGTGTATGGCAAAATATTGAATATTGGTTACATTTTAACTGTCTCTCAGTCAATCAAGTTCAAACTTTAGTTTAGAAACTTTTTGAAAAGAGAATAAAGAAAATCGAAAAAGCACATGGAATTACAAAATAATCATCAAAAAACAAAAAATGTTTTAAAATATCGATATATCGGTGACTTGTATCGATATTTTTTAGAAATATCGATAAAAATATCGTCGTATCGATATATCGCCGACCTCTATGACTTATGGCACCCGTTGCCAGCCGCATCATAACTTAAAAGAACCGTGTCGTCTGCACCATGAACTTTGGAATTAATATCATGACTGTTATAAATGTCTGCGATGTGCATTATTTTCCGCCATAGACTTTGAATTGTTCTCGTCATTGCACACACGTAACATGGCATCAGTCTGAAAATCGTTTGCCACATCCGTTGTGTTGAAGACGTGCTGCAAATCCAGAATATTCGCTCGTCAACCGTTAGTGTAACGGGAACGGCCTCTTCTATCTTTTTTTTTTTTTATAGGTGTTGGTCATCCTTTTAGCAATGCACCGTAGGGTCATTTCGAGCACCTGTTTGCAGAAGTAATGGATTCGAATTTCGAACATTTCCACCCAGATATCTGTGGCCGAATTCGTTGAGAAGAATCGTGGGTGGTGATGACGATGCAGGGATATTCGAAGAATATTTTAGATCAAGTCACGTAACTTACTTTTTGAAGTAAAGTCTGTAATTTGTTTTTTTGCATAAAGACGTCATGATGTTCAGAGAAGACACTGGTTTTCTTGTATTGTTAAATCTATATATTGTTGCGTGGATGGGTTCGAAAGATTTGAAGCCAAAGCAGATCAAAACTTGCAAAAATTTATTCCCATATAACTCTTCACAGATTCTCTTACAACTCCAGAACTTCTCGTTCTAGTAGACTCAATACAGCTCTTTTCACAACAATAGAGCACAAAACAGCAGTTAAAAACTTCACAACACAACTGCTAAATCGCCGCAAAAGACAATGCAATACAGTTCGCTTTAGAACTACTAGGAATGTTCACTGAGACTCAGTAATTCCAGTCAACTAACTGACTAACCTCAGTCAACAACTAACTCCCTGCTCACTTGGCCGGTCTTATACAGGGGAAGCAAACATTCTTGAAACTTCTAGAGGTAGATATTTGGAGAACTTTTCAGATCGTAGTCGAAAAGTCCTATACATGTACATGGGGACCGAAAATGTCGCCAAATGGTCGCCAACTTGGCTCAATCTCGCCAATTTGGCGAGATTGTCATTCCCATAATGTTAAATGCCCTTCTCCTTGTAAAACTCGCTTCCCAGCGTTACCTCTGTAAAACTCGTTATCAAGTATCAAGACACACATTGCGGGGAAGCAAACTAACGACGAACTATTGCACTGCCTTATGCGAAATGTATATAAGTTTTACTATTTACAAAATTAACACTACGAAATATTTACAAATATACAAAAATTCGTAACAATATTAATTTCGATTTTGTGTTTATATGTGTGGGTGGTTGACTGTAACTGTCGATGGTGGGTAAATCTGCGGAGGCCTAATTAACCTCCTTGCCTCATCCAAGCGGACTGAAACTTAGCAGGTAAGTTCGATGTCATATTCGACCAAATTTTTGGGGTTCTCACTGTCACTGTAAGGTCGTTTTTACGGAGTACTAATAAACCAACTTGCCGTCATACAATCGTGCTGAGATAGCCTGCTCCTTCAGGAAACTCTTTCCTGTTGCCAAGTTTGTTTTAATAAATAAATAAATAAATAAATAAATAAATAAATAAATAAATAAATGAATAAATAAACAAATAAACAAATGAATGAATAAATGAATGAATAAATAAATAAATAAATAAATAAATAAATAAATAAATAAATAAATAAATAAATAAATAAATAAATAAATAAATAAATAAACAAATAAACAAATGAATGAATAAATGAATGAATAAATAAATAAATAAATAAATAAATAAATAAATAAATGAATGAATGAATGAATGAATGATTGAATGAATGAATGAATAAATAAATAAATAAATAAATAAATAAATAAATAAATAAATAAATAAATAAATAAATAAATAAATAAATAAATAAATAAATAAATAAATAAATAAATAAATAAATAAATAAATAAATAAATAAAAGATATTTTGATAAGAGTGCATAAATTGACATTCATTTTTAATGATTAAATTTTGAAAAGTAGTTCATTACATATTTTTCTGTTAGAGATGTTTTTAATATTTAAAATTAGAATGTCAACACCAAGCCCACGCTGGCAACAGAAACGGAGCTTTTTTAATTAATATAAAAATTGACAATGCATATAAAGGATTTATATAAAAAAAAAAAAACTTTGTTTCTTTGGGTTATATTATTTTTCACTAAGTAAATATAAAGTTCCTGCTCTTGACAATTGGACCACTTTCTGCAACTGCCGCAAAGACGCTTCTGTCCTCGTGTAAATCTTGCTCCAGAGGATATCAAATTCAACTTCCTCACCATTATAGGCATTAGGAAGTCCATAGCAGTTGTTTCAAACATCGATGGCTGAAAATCGTCCCCCTTCGATCCGGAGAATCGATCTTTTGCCTATCGAAAAGCGGGGAAAAAATACTCGAGTTGAAGTAGCTCGCTAATCGGTGGTAGAGAAAGGGCCCTGTGTCCCGAGGCATGGCACGTTCTGGTGGGGGTGAAGGGGCGATAACGAGTCGTTCTTGTCGACCCCCCCCACTCCTTGATTAGCCCCATTTGGGAGAGCCGCAAATCCCTCCCTCCCCCCCTTCTTTATCCCTTTGTTCACGGAGATTTTTCTGGAGTTTTGGGTAAAAAAAAATATTATATCCTTCCTCTGACCTTGTCTGAATCGAAAGATGATTTATTTTTCGACTTCACAGTGATCTACTATAGCTTATTTTATGAATCGGGGGGATACACTTGTCTCTTATAACATTGATTAAATCCTAGATTAAACACATTTTGCTTCATTTGTATCAGCCTATAGTCTGTATGGTCTTGTATCAATCCCATTTGGAAAAGAAGTTGCAATATTTGTAATTTACTAAGTAACCGTCAAAGCCGTATAATTTCTGCCATGTTCTAATTCCGCAACCGAAAAACGAATTATTTTAGAATTCTAATTTGTTTATAAGTAGAAAAAAAGAGCTAAAATGTCTCGTGCTTGCAGCAGAGAGTTGCCAAATTATTTATTGACACTGACATACACGTTCAAAATTGGGATACTTACAGTACATTTCAACAGAGCCCGATTTAGAAAAATTTGTACTGTAGGCACAACATTCAGAGAGGGGCCCCCCAATAGCAAATACTTTTTTCCTTACTTCACAATATTACCAGATCAAGCTACATTCGTTAAGACTAACTTTTTACAATTAAAACTCGTAGTTTACTTTCACACGATTTTTTTGTTATAATTAGTATGATCTTGATTTCCTCAAAACTTTTGAATTAATCAAGACCCCCCCCATGAACACTGATTTTAAAGCACACTTTCCTGTATTTTAAACTTACATTTTACCACAGGGTCCACAAATTATATAATAATAAAGATTACTTAATTTTATAACAATAATTGTAAATAATACAAAGTAACCTTTCCACTGTTTCCACGATTTCACCAAAAAGGAGGGCCAAAAAAGTCCACGGAAGAGCCTGCAAACCAATCACAAAGACTCTTTCATTTCATAATATAATAAGTTGTATATGGTTGGTTGGTTGGTGAACATCTCTTTACAAGAGGCGAGAGAATGAGAACAGCGGCGTAAAGCCCTTGTCTTCGTGTACATATGAAGTAATTGTATATGATTGGCTGAACCAGAAAGATTTGCTTAGTTAGGTTTTATTAGGTTAATCTTTCTAACTTAATTCTCTGTGACTATAAAAAATATGGAATTTGCGGATGTGTATCTAAAAAAATTTTTTTTTTTTTTCAGTACTTCCCATTAAAAGACCATTATATTTACAATTTTCAAAAAACTTTCAAAATTTGGGGGCCCCTAGGCCCGGGACTAGTGGGCCTAATGGTAAATCAGGCCCTGCATTTCAAGACGTTCTTTAATAGAATGTCAGCAAATATTTGACCGACGGCATCGTAGAACTTGCCTCTCACTTCTCTCGTATAGCTGTGGGCAACACAGCCTGCTATTTCCCTCAATTTGTCGCCCACTTAGTATAGTGGTTAGGGCATCCGACTAATACCCTGGTGGGTCCCGGTTCGATTCCGAAGAAAGACATGGATGCAAGACGTGGATGTCCTATGTTAGGGACAAGGATGGCCCGCGCACTGGGTGCCCCTTCACAAGTGGCCATCGCTACCGGCTTTGCAGACAAACAAATGACGGTAAGTACTTGGGCTCACCATTAGAAAAAAAGAAAAAAGAAATTCACTCAGTCTTGTCAAATATACACCCACCTAATATTTTGTATATTTGTCAAGATTAATCTACAACATTTATTCTTGTATTTTTATATTTTTTTAATTGATACATACTTTAATATTTTTTTAATAAGTATATTTTTTTAATAGATACATATTTTTATATTTTTTAATAGATACATATTTTTATATTGTTTTAATAGATACATATTTTTATATTGTTTTAATAGATACATATTTTTATATTGTTTTAATAGATACATATTTTTATATATTTTTAATAGATACATATTTTTATATTGTTTTAATAGATACATATTTTTATATTGTTTTAATATATACATATTTTTATATTGTTTTAATAGATACATATTTTTATATTTTTTTAATAGATACATATTTTTATATTGTTTTAATAGATACATATTTTTATATTGTTTTAATAGATACATATTTTTATATTGTTTTAATAGATACATATTTTTATATTGTTTTAATAGATACATACTTTTATATTGTTTTAATAGATACATATTTTTATATTGTTTTAATAGATACATATTTTTATATTGTTTTAATAGATACATATTTTTATATTGTTTTAATAGATACATATTTTTATATTGTTTTAATAGATACATATTTTTATATTGTTTTAATAGATACATATTTTTATATTGTTTTAATAGATACATATTTTTATATTGTTTTAATAGATACATATTTTTATATTTTTTTAATACAATTTTTTTTAATAGATACTTATATATTTAAAAAAAAAAGTATCGACATCTTACTTTAAGAATTTTAGAAATGTAATATTTTGTAAAAAAAAAAAAAAAAAAAAAAAAAAAACTTACGGGAATAAAATCAACACTAATCCCATTCGTGACAGGCCAATCAAATGGTATAGTGGTTAGCGTGCTAGCTTCTAGACCGCGAGGTTGCGGGTTCCGAGTCCCGTGTTAGGCATGGGTGTTTGTAAATGTATGTTGGCTTGTCAAATGACGAATGTTTCGGCGCATTATAGCCCTCGTGTTGCTGACGGCGCCAGATAATCTGATAACAGCCAATCCATTCGTGACAGATAGGGGCGTACCCAGGATTTTTTTTCGAGGAGAGGGGGGATATGCGCACCCATATTCAGAAAGCATTTATAATAATGATCTATAAAATAAATGTTGTAAATATTCTTAAAATAAATACCCTTAATTAAGTAATTAATTAGTTAACTAATTAAATATACGGGGCTATTGACCGACATATAATTTTTTAGTAGAAAATAAATCTAAATTTTATTTACTATCACACACAACATTTGCAGAAAGTTTAGTTAAGCACATATGTTGCGTTCTGCTATAGCTTTTTCTGAGATAAAACTTTTACTTGCAAAAAAACATCCCAGATTTTTAAAAGCTTAAAGGTATTTTGGGATTTCGGGGGGGGGGGGGGTATATCCTCATATCCCCTCCCCTGGCTACGCGCCTGGTGACATACCCCGGTTTTATTCTTTCGACAGCGTACATGACATGATTTTAAGTCTTATTATAATGATTAGTTCAGGCACCCTGTATAGAAGGGGTCTCATGACTTCAAGATGTTAATATTAAACATTGGACACTGTTGTGGTGACCAAAGAACCGCCAAAGTTTCACCTTTTAATCCACCTTCTCCTTTCTTAAGTTTTATTTGTTGATCCGATACAATAGGAAGTGAATTTTTTACTCATAAGCAGGGCCCGATTTAGAAATTATTTTACTGTAGGCCCAACATTCAAAGAGGGGCCCCCAATAGCAAATATTTATTTCCTTATGTCACAATATTACCAGATCAAGCTGCATTCGTTAAGACTAACTTTTTACAATTAAAACTCATAGTTTACTTTCACACGATTTTTTTGTTATAATTAGTATGATCTTGATTTCCTCAAAACTTTTGAATTAATCAAGAACCCCCCCCATGAACACTGATTTTAAAGCACACTTTCCTGTATTTTAAACTTACATTTTACCACATAGGCCACAAATTATATAATAATAAAGATTACTTAATTTTATAACAATAATTGTAAATAATACAAAGTAACCTTTCCTTTGTTTCCACGATCTCACCAAAAAGGAGGGCCAAAATAGTTCAAAAAAGTCCACGAAAGAGCCAGCAAACCAATCAATCACAAAGACTTTTTCATTTCAGAATATAAGAAGTTGTATATGGTTGGTTGGTTGGTGAACATCTCTTTACAAGAGGCGAGAGAAGGAGAACAGTGGCGTAAAGCCCTTGTCTCCGTGTACATATGAAGTTGTACATGATTGACTGAACTGGAAAGATTTGCTTAATTAGGTTTATCTATCTAACTTAACTCTCTGTGACTGTAAAAATTATGGAATTTGCGGATGCGTAACTAAAAAAAAATTATTATTTTTGTTCAGTACTTCCCATAAAAAGACAATTATATTTAAAAGTTTCAGAAAAATTTCAAAATTTGGGGCCCCCAAATTTAGGGGCCCCTAGGCCCGGGCCTAGTGGGCCTAATGGTAAATCAGGCCCTGCTCATAAGCATTTAACATTTTTATTAAATGGGAACACACATCCGCAAACATGAAAAAAAAATATGGCATTCACGTGACACAAACTAAATAGAACGCTCTAGAAAGACAACCAACTCGAACAAAGAACGCAGTAGATAGTAGTGACGCAGAGAAACCATTAGCCAGAGTCAGAAGAGCATGCGCGTTAGCAATGCACATTTGAAGGCCCTCCCGCGATTTTCAAGGTCATTCCAATAAAAATTGATTATTTCTTTCTTCTATAGTTTAATTTCAACCATTCTTAGTTTCAAATGAGAGATATTATACTTTTTCATTCCGTTTTGGCCAGTTTGGTAAGAAATTGGGCTAAAAACTTAAAAATTCAAAGTTATTTGGGCAGCCAAAGATATTATTTGATTTAGCTGAAATTTTGTATGATAAATAGGCTTTGTAAGTGACAACTTTTCCACACATAGGCATTATATATTTCTTACTTTTCATTTTTTCACTCCACCCTATTCTACATCTTCCAGATTAATTTTATACAGGATTAATGATTGCCTTAAATTTTATGATGAAGAGAAATAAGTCTGTTTCTGTTTCATTTTGACGTTGCCTAACTCACTGTTCAGATTCAAATAAACGCCTATAGCCTGTGCGAGGTTTCGGGTTTTATTTCTAGTACGAGTGACCTGCAATCTCTGGTTTCATAGATGAGAGGACAAGACAGCGATTGTGATAGGTAATCCCGTAGTATCGAATTCCATAGTTTAAATCGAATTTTAACTTGGAGAATAGGAAACACTATTTTTACAACAGAGTACTTGATAAATGGAACAATGTGCCGGACAACATCGTAAATTGTATCGGAGTCAACAGTTTTAAAGGACAGCTGAATCTATACTGGGGGATTGTTCAGAAGAGATAAATTGGACCAACCTTGATGGGCCTTGTGATTGTAGTTGGTCGTCATTTTTGTATTTGTGTTTGTGTACGCTACTTATACTAGAAGACAAAATATAGTCCGAGAGGCGACTGCAATTTTTGGACCTCATCGAACATCATTCTGAATTTTTTTTATAGAAATTGGAGAAAAGTGAGTAGATTAAGAATCCACTGGTCTGCCGTGGCAAAAATGGCCGAAACTGATCAAAAATTGACTTGGAATGAGTTGAACTAAAATTCGATTGCCAAATATGTCATAACTTGCCAAAAAGCGAACAAACTTTTTCGTCTGGCAACCCACTGCGTTTTGATTTTTAATGAGAAAAAGCGAAAACGATTTCTGATATCTGGCTCGGAAAACTTGTATCTTTTAAAAGTAAGCCAAATTGGCGACATCAATTATGTCATATATATTATATCAGTTATGTGACGTAATATTTATTCAAAATTTGGCTCATTTGTGAAAGATGCAAGTAAGCCATAGCCACACATCAGAATAGTCTGCAACCTTCTTAATTGAAAAGTGAGGGTTGCCGACCAAACGGTATAGTGGTTAGCGTGCTAGCCTCTAGACCACGAGGTTGCGGGTTCGAGTCCCGTGTTAGGCATGGATGTTTGTAAATGTATGTTGGCTTGTCTAATGACGAATGTTTCGGCGCATTATAGCCCTCGTGTTGCTGACTGCGCCAGATAATCTGAAAACAACCAACCAAAGTGAGGGTTACCAAAAAAAAAAAAAATGCTCATTATTTGGCAAGTTATGGCACATTTGGCAAAAGGATTTAGTTCAACTTATTGAAAGTCGATTTTTGACCAGTTTCGGCCATTTTTGCCACGGCAGTCCAGTGGATTCGTAATCTACTCACTTTCCTCCAATTTCTATAAAAAAATCAGAATGATGTTCGATGGGGTTCAAAAATTGCAGTCGCCTCTCTGTCAAATACCTTGAGCTCACACAATAGCATACAACAATGGGAGAACCGGTTCCTACAGCATATTCAATGAGATCAGTGTGCGTTGTCTTCTAGTGTAATGAGGGCTTTTTACTTTTTTGCCTCGCATTCTATATTCAAGTTAAATGCAGTTTCACTTTAAAATACAACGTTCCTCCGCAGTTCCTTAAGTTCTTTCGACAGGAAACGTCGATTCCGTTCTGGACATTAAATCCATCCCAGCAGTCACCAAAACAAGAGATCCCTCGCCAAATCTGTGAGCCATAAAAAAAGGGTCTCCTTGATCCCCAGCGGACAGTTATTACCCGCTCCACCACGATTATTAGTAAAATGAAACACTGGAGGGATTTCCTGGACCGCAGGAGCTTGTCTGCTCAACTCCCCTCTACTCCCGAATCCAACGAGGGGGGGATTTAGGCAGGGAAAAAATGAATAAATTTCGCGAGTGAAGGGAAGGGAGCGTAAATATTATTTATATTTCGTTTTGCGCACTTCGAAATGACGCTGGATTACGACGTCATCCGGGGCGATTGTGATTTGTTGAACGAGAGGGGACGTTTACGACGGGCGCCAGTCAACCAATCACAAACATGCTTTTCGCCCCAGATGACGGTCGTTTTTGAAGTGAAGCGAGACCGGGGCAACCAAAAGCTGTACCGCATATATATTTTATTGTATGGCCCCTTGGAGGCCGAGCTTTTATCGCGTATGTGCTGATTTCTGTGGTGGGGGGGAGATTTTGAAACGTCTAGCTCTTTTAGTTTTTTTCAAATAACAGTCGACGTTATTATAAAAGTGGATCAACAAGCGGTCAAGTGTTAAAATATCGAATTTATGTTTCTGTGAAAGTAGAGGCTGCTTATAAAGCTCGAAATCGATTGGTTCTTGCCCATCTGATGTCTGAGTGGTTAGCGCTATGGCCTCGCATGTTAAAGGTGCAGTATTCGAATCACGGGTTAGGCATGGATGTTCGTTGTGGTTCGGAATCCACGTTGGTATACATATACGTTGGACAATTTTTTTTTATTTCTTATGCCAGCGTGTCAAATTTTTGTGAGAATTAAAAGAGCAAAAAATGTAATGTATTTGCAGTAACAAAAAGTAAAAAAAAAAAAAAATATTTATTTAATTAATTGAATTTTAATTCACTAATTAAGGCCTAATTGCAACGATGATAAAATAATACCTAATTAATTTGGAAACAAATTTCTCACTGGAAATTAAAGACGAGGTATTGATACACGGACCCAAGCAAAATATAGTGCATAACTTAAATATTTTTAAAATTTTAACATTTAATATAAAAAATAAAAAATTTCCGAAAATAAAAATATTCTTAAATACATAAAAAAATCTATTTTTTACCAAAATTTTTGTAAACAGGTAGAGCCCGTGCTCTGAAATGTTATCTAAATTATACAATTTAAATTTTAAAGATCAGTTCATTAACTCTTAAGATATCACCGTTGGAGTACATTCACTCAACAATGAAAAGCAGTTCTCCAGAAATTGAGTTCAAAGTTTTCGACATTTTCTTTTTTCCAATACGTTTTAAACGTCGACCTTTACGAAATTGCGTGTAATTAAAAAAGTATTTTAACTGTAAGAAAGTTATTGGTATCATTTTAAAGAATTGGAGAACATTTTAGAATGAAAAAATAAAAATGCCTGTTTGGGTCAATTTTTGCGATTCCCAAAGTATATGTATACCTTAAGCTGTATAGGTTCCGGCCCAACCAACCAACAATTGGCATTTATCACTCGGTTTGTGTGATCATGCAGTTTCGTGGATCTGATGTATTATTTTATTAATAAAATTAAGAACTGG
Source organism: Linyphia triangularis (assembly GCA_963978545.1). Taxonomy (NCBI): domain Eukaryota; kingdom Metazoa; phylum Arthropoda; class Arachnida; order Araneae; family Linyphiidae; genus Linyphia; species Linyphia triangularis. The sequence continues at coordinate 2,400,524 of OZ021726.1, forward strand.
ATTTCAAAAGCAACAGTTTGCACAATTCGGAGATACTTAAAGGCTTGGAATCTGTTTGTTAAGAATATTTAAGTTTATGTCGTTTAAGTTATTTCATATATATCTATACAATAACAAAAGTGCGATACTTAGTTTTTAAGCATTTCGAAAAAAATTACAGTAGTCCGAGAGGCGACTGCAATTTTTGGATCTCATCGAACATCATTCTAAATTTTTTATAGAAATTGGAGATTTGTGAGTAGATTACGAATCCACTGGTCTGCCGTGGCAAAAATGGCCGAAACTGATCAAAAATCGACTTTTAATAAGTTGAACTAAAATCCGATTGCCAAATATGTCATAACTTGCCAAAAAGAAAACAAACTTTTTCGTCTGGCAACCCACTGTATTTTGATTTTCAATGAAAAAAAAGCGCAAACGATTTCTGATCTCTGGCTCGGTAAAACTTGTATCTTTTAAAAGTAAGCCAAATTGGCGACAACAGTTACGTCCTCAGTGACGTAATGTTTATTGCCAACTTGGCTCCCTTCTAATAGATGCAAGTGGACCGTCGCTAGATATTTGAATCATCTGCAACCTTCTTAATTGAAAATTAAAAAAGTGAGGGTTACCAAAAAAAAAAAAAAAAAAAAAAAATGCTCATTATTTGGCAAGTTATGGGGCATTTGGCAATTTGATTTAGTTCAACTTATTAAAAGTCGATTTTTGACCAGTTTCGGCCATTTTTTCCACGGCAGACCAGTGGATTCGTAATCTACTCACTTTTCTATAAAAAAATTCAGAATGATGTTCGATGGGATCCAAAAATTGCACTCGCCTCTCGGACTACAGCGAAAACTGAATGCCGCACCACAGGTTCCACTGTTAAAGGCACCTGAGCAATAGATCGTGTGTTCGGTCATGGCCTCACACACGTGCAAGATAATAGTGGCTGCTACAAATTAAAAAGGTCATAGTCCTCAATGTCTTTACGTTGGTGTGGAGGCGTTCATGAGTGAGGTATGCTCAATAAGGTTTCGATCTCGTAATCTTATCGTAATTCAAATTTCCGTTGCGTATTTGACTGTGATAAGCTATTCATTAAAGCAGAAATAGACAGTCAAAACTGTGCAAACCGAAGTGGTACTATGCATATTTATTGTATAACATTATGGAATTGTTTCAAACCAGAGCTGGTTCCAAAAAAAAAACTAGGGGTGTGGAACATCGCACAACTTTCAGCTACACTATATTACTGATGCGGATTTGTGTCATTTACCGTTTTATATTGTCATCATTCAATTAGAATAAATGGCCAGTTAGGCAAAAAAAAAAAAAATACCTCGCTATATTGGCGATTTTGGCGATATACTTTCCGATAATCCTTTATTATAAGTGAAAATGAGGGGAGAAGAAAAAACGATCTAATAAGGTATGCTCAAGGAAAGAGAACTCTGTGTTTAAGGCCTTCCTTTTTCAACTCTTTACGCCATTAAAGCATTTTTACGGAAATTTCAAATTTCGGAGGTGAGGATGTTTAAAACACCTTAAGAGGCATTACCACAGAGATTTTAATCAAAATCGTTTGAACCGTTTTTTAACAATAATTGAAAAACCTGATTTTTTCAATGGCAGCTACCTTATGCGCATGCGCGATTTTGACGTAAACCTTAATGATTGGTTCCATGGCTAAAGCCAACCCACATACCACATTTGAACATCGTAGGTCAATTTATTCGGCCGTTATGATGACCACAGACACACAGGCACACATTTTTTGAGATCAGGATACTATATTTTGACCGAATACTATACTTTCATTACCTTATGTATTACATATGGGTAATTGAAAGTAAAAAGTGTTTAAATTCATTGCATTTGTTTCGTGTTCAATATATAAAACGTATTAATTAAACGTATAATTCCTATTAATTATATACAACACACACTAAAACGTAGCGTATAGAACAAACGTATATTTATTATTTGCAAGAAATTCCATGTTACTTTCATCCATGTTGCCAAACGATCTTTTATAAAGAAAAGAAAATAAACTATAAATCTCGCAGTCTGACGTCATGTAGTTTCTCCACAGCATTTATATATTTACTAGCTGAATACCCGTGCTGCGCTACGAAATTTTACCATTAGCATTTTAGCGATCAAAAGACATTCATGTATTCTACACTTCAGACGTTTGCTCCCTTTTCGATCCCGACAAATTGATTTATCAAAATAGGAACTTTCCTTTGTTGACATTTTAAACGAAATTTATAATTGTGAATAGTAAACTGGAATAGTTTATTGTGTTTATGTTTGCTCTTAGTTCTAAATTTCAAAGTAGTAGCTGTATTGGAATTAAGTTAATTAGACATTAAGTTAATCCTCGTATAGTTTCAAGGTTGCGTCGTCTTTTCATCCCTTAAAAATTCGTTAATCGATATTGGAATGACTTATTTTTTTAACATTTGCAAAAAAATATCAGAAAAAGGACTACATTGGAAGAGGAACATTCGGATATCCCTCGTTTGGAACATTTAACCCCTTTTCGACCCCTTAAAGTTGGTTAATCGAGAACAGAATAGATTACTTTTTCTATGTTTAATCTTTTTTGACATTTGTACCAAATTTCCGAGTTGTGACCATATGGGAAGTGGTACATTCGAATATTCCTCGTTTGGAACGTTTAACCCCTTTTCCACCCCTTGATCCACCGGAGATCGGAATAGTTTACTTTTTCTGCGTTTGTCTTTATTGATATTCACACCAGTTTTCAGAATTGTGAAAATATGAGAAGTAGGACATTCGAATATATCGCTCGTTTGGAACGTTTGACCCCTTTTCGACCCCTTAAAGTGGGTTAATCGAGATCGGAATAGTTTACTTTTTCTATTTTTACCATTGTTGATATTTGTGTCGATTTTCAGAGTTGTGACTATGTGGGAAGTAGGATTTTCGAATGTCCCCCGTTTGGAACGTTTAACCCCTTTTCGACCCCTTAAAGTGGGTTAATCGAGATCTGAATAGTTTACTTTTTCTATTTTTACCATTGTTGATATTTGTGCCGATTTTCAGAGTTGTGACTATGTGGGAAGTGGGAGAATTAGTGATGAGTGAGTCAGTGAGTCAGTCAGTGAATCAGTGAGTGAGGGCTTTGCCTTATATATATAGAGAAGATTATCTTTTGTTAATTATCTTTTATCTGTTTTTTTTTGTCTGCATAATGAAGAGACGAACACTAAATGAAAGGAAACATTTCCAGCTTTTTAAAAATAATAATGTGAATAGCTCGATTTTTAAAAAGATAAGTAGTCCATTGAATTCCTAATATTGTAGTGCCTAAATTTGGAGATGCTAAATTTTTGAATATGGGCTTCTACAAAAAGGACCAAAATACATTTTTTTTTTGTATAATTCACTGATGTGTTTTCCATTTTTGGCGGGAAAGAAAGAGGGTTGCAAAAGGAAAAAAAAAAACAAAAAAAAAAAAAAAAACACGAGTTATGGTATATGTTATATTAGTATAAAAATGTATTATACTATTTTGTATAAAAGTATAAGTATTTTTCTTTACAAATACTGTTCATTTCGTCAACTTTTTACTTTGAAGAATCTTTTTTCATATAAAGACAAACCATTTAAAAATAAAAAAAAATACATTTTAGAGTTCTACATTAATTAAATTTCGCGAAAATATGCTAATTTAGAAACACTATTTGAATCTAAAGAGACCCACTATAAAATTTAAAGTAAAAGAATAAAAGAAGTATACACTATTGAAATAACACTTCACTTTTTCTCTTAATTCCAAGTAAAAAACTAAGTCGCATAACATTCATTAAAATATAAAATACATTTAGGACCTTTTTTTAATATTAGTTTCAAAGCCAGCAACAACACAATGCTTGGAAGTTCGGAGCTTCTTAACACCCACTGTGAAAATGAATCTTTTATCCAAAGAGATAAAAAAAAAAAAAAGTATCATTAACAGTTTGCATAAATAAGCGCTATCACTTCTACTTTTCAATTTGACCATCCGTAAAGGAAAGAAACGAGACATCCCCATTTCCTCCCTTCTCTTTCGCATCAAAATAGGATTCACATTTCTCCCATCCAAGGTTTAACACATAAGAGAGAACGCAATCTCGTTATCTATCTGTACTTTCCGTTTCGTTACGATTGCTTTAAAGGAAAAGCTGGCCATGAACAAGGGTTGGCAAAAATCACACAACTTTCAATTACACTATAATACTGTTATGAATTTTTCCACTGAGGCAATGATGGCACAGTTTTTAAGATGAAAACTACTATTTATTCACTCTTCACAGGCACAAAATTTATTCAAAGACAACAGTGTAATCAATCTCAAGCTTCAACACAAGCTTCAGTAAGAACAACTTCGAATACAGCGATTATACAAGTTCTCTCCAGTAAACAAAACGATCAGCTTTCATCGAAGTCCGAAGTCAATCTGAAAACTTTCCCGATCTCCAGTCTTATTTATACCAGGCGCGAGAGTACATTCTCGAAATAAACAGCCGATTCGTCGAAAAAGAAATATCTCGAAATTTCTGGATTGCTTTAGGTGTTGCCACCTTTTTCTAACTTGTATTATCGCTGTTAATAAATGAAATAAGATAAAATAAATTGCAATAGAATTTTAAAATAATACGTCACTATTTACACTATATACAGATAATTTGTGCAACAATACTGACGTGGATTTGAGCCATTTAGCGTTTTTATATTTTCATCATTCATTTAGAAAAATGGTTGGTTTGGCGATATTTTTTGCAATAAAAAAAACCACGTCGCCAAAATGATAATTTTGACGATATACTTTTAGATAATCTTTATTTTATCCTTTATTATAAGTGAAACTGAGGAGATAACATAAAACGATCGTTGATGAGGTATGCTCGAGGAAAGAGAACTCTGTGCATTGGTTTTTCAACTTTTTACGCCATCAAAGCATTTTTACGGACATTTTGGAGCTGGGGACATTTATAACACCTTAAGAGGCATTACCACAGTGATTTTCGATAAAATGTTTAGAGCCGTTTTTTAGCAATTACTGAAAAACATGATTTTTTTCAATGGCAACAACTTTATGCGCATGCGCGATTTTGACGAAAACCTTAATGGAAGGTCTCTATGCCATCAACAACCCGCGCACCAAATTTGAACATCGTAGGTCAATTTTTTCGGAAGTTATGCTGACCACAGACAGGCATTTTTTCTTGATCACTTTTTTGAAATTAGGATGTTCCAAAACGTGGAGAAATGCATTTTTTTTTTTTTTTTTTTTTTTTATAGAATGTACAGATCTGTTAGTAGATTATAAATGTATTGTTCTAACTGCAAAAATCTGGACGAACTTATTTGAAGATCGACTTGAATGAAATGAACTAAACCCGCCAACCAGATACGTCAAAGTTTGCCAAGTAATAAGCATTCATTTTAATTTGGTAATCTACCGCTTTTTGATTTTCAGTGAGGAAAAATGCAGATAATTTCTCTTACCTAGAGCCAAGTACTTGCATCATTTAAAAATGAGCCGATTGCTAATATTACGTCACTAATGCCTTTTATAAAGTCTATAAAAAATTTCAGAATAATGACTGAAGAGGTACCTAATTTTGCAGTCACCTATCACTCTATAGTGTAATATACAACTCCAGAAATTTCCAGACGAATCCGAAATTGAGTATTTCGTGTAATGGATAATTCAGCATTTTTTTTAAAAAAAAAAGAGTGAAATTCGTTTATAATTATGAAGAATTTCTTTCTGATTCCAGATATTTAAACAAAAGTTCTTTAAAAAAAAATAGTTATTTAAATATTAAGAAAAGAAAATGACCCAAAACTAAGCCAAAACCATCAAAACAGTCAACAAAATTCGTGACGTAAAGAAACCCCATCGTTTCTATGGTTAATGTGAGGTTTCTGCCAAATAGTTGGCGTTGAAATATTTGGCATTGGTAGACCATTGCCACATTCCGTACAGGTTGGCGTGATTTGCGAGAAACTTGCAAATCTGGTTTCCGCTGCTGCATTTCAAGCCGAGATGTTTGCGAAGCCTTGAAGTCACATTCAATGCCAGCCGAATGAGTCGTTTTCTCGCAAACCTCTAACAAGGTAATTTTGATGGCAAATTTAAAAAAAAGAAAAGAAAAAGCGCATTGAGCAGAAATTTTTGAAACATTGAATTTCGAAACATTTAGAATTGAATAACAAGTACAAAAAAGTGCGGGGATTGTCCATAGTCCAATGACATATGAGTGACGGGTAAGCGTTTACCTTTTCGACAGAGATGAAGAAATGAAGCAGACTTCTTGTATTGGCTACGATCTTAAGCTTACTCTCTAACACTTCAACTCCCCTTTTACGCACACACTTTCCATTACATAATATGCTAAGTTTTGGACCCTTCTAACTTTGCAATTTTGCCATACATTTTAAAAGCACCCTGTAGATTTCTGTGCCGATTTCCAAGTCATCTTAGGATTCAACACAATATCAAAGCATGCACTGACCATAGGTTGTACTTTTAGACTGAGAGGTGACTGCAATTTTTGGACCTCATCGAACATCCTTCTGATTTTTTTTTATAGGAATTAGAGAAAAGTGAGTAGATTACGAATCCACTGGTCTGCCGTGGCAAAATGGCCGAAACTGGTCAAAAATCGACTTTTAATAAGTTCAACTAAATCCAATTGCCAAATGAGCCATAACATGCCAAATAATGAGCATTTTTTTTTAATTTGGTAACCCTCACTCTTTAATTTTCAATTAAGAAGGTTGCAGACGATTCAGATATCTGGCGACGGTCTACTTGCATCTATTAAAAGGGAGGCAAATTGGCAATAAACATTACGTCACTGATGACGTAACTAATGTCGCCAATTTGGCCTACTTATAAGAGATACAAGTTTTCCAAGCCAGAGATCAGAAATCGTTTGCGTTTTTTCTCATTGAAAATCAAAATGCAGTGGGTTGCCAGACGAAAAAGTGTGTTCTATTTTTGGCAAGTTATGACATATTTGGCAATCGGATTTTAGTTCAACTCATTCCAAGTCGAATATTGATCAGTTTCGGCCATTTTTGCCACTTCAGACCAGTGGATTCTTAATATACTCACTTTTCTCTAATTTCTATAAAAAAATTCAGAACGATGTTCGATGGGATCCAAAATTTGCAGTCGCCTCTCGGACTATTAGAGATCAAAGTGTCCACTTCAGTGACCTCTCATCGATTCCGGTCAGATGAGGAGGGCGACACCTTAGTCGGCACCTTCGCAACCAGGACACGCCATCAACGGTCCGTTCTACGATGTTGCTGTGAAAAGACGATTTTACAAGACCCTTTCTCTTCCATCCATTTTATCCTTGAGGTCCAGTCCGTTCCAATCTTTAAATATGACCACCGGGCAGTCATCGAATTCCTTCCGGAAAAGGCAATGAGTGGAATTATGTATAAGTCCATGTCCCCCTCCCATTTCGCATGACTTGACCCGTCACGGAATCTTCTCGAATCGGAATTTCATTCCAGCTTCCACAATGGACTGAACCCCCCCCCCCCCCTCTCTCCATTTCCGGACTTTGGATTCGTCTTTTGGACACGAAAGATTCTTCCACTTGAGTGGGAGGGGGGGGGGGAGACTCTTTTTTTTTATTATTATTATTACATTTAATATTTTGTTGTGTGCTTTATCTTTTTTTTTTGTATCTGGTGGGGAATTTTGTACGCGTCAAATGTGTGGACTGCTGAGGGCGTTTTATTTTATTTTACACAGTTGAGCTGCTGATAGGAGTGAAGTGGTGTAAGTTTCATTTCAACAATGTAGATTTTGATATTTGAATCACTATTACTGTGTTTAAGTCAAAAATAAAAATTCTTCAATTTTTGTCCAAAATTCATGAAATGTTTTGTGCAGTTCAATAGCAATTGGAAAAAACAAAACTCAAAATTTCAAAAATTTATATTGATTTTTTTTTTCAAGAAATTAAATTATTTATTGAAAAATTTATCGTTTTTTCCGTAATTTTAAAAACTCTCCTTGCGATTCAAATTTTTTGCAATCTGTCTCAATTTTTTTGTACAAGCTAATCGAGTATATATTGACATAATTGTGCATGGATTTTGAATTTGACTCATTGGTTAATTATTTAAAAGTAAAACTTTGGTACAATGGCAGGAATGTAAACTTTTTAAATAGAAGCATTACGAAAATTGCTGTGAAACAATAAAAAAATACCAGATTCCAAAATCCATGCACAATTGTGTTCAAAATAGTATAGTAAACAATATCTCCAAATTTAAAAAAAAAATACATCAAATTTTGAATCCCAAGGAACAAATCGAATACCCTAAAATTCTTAAAATACACATGAAGAGAAAAATGCAATTTAAGAAAATGAAAAACAGACGATTTCTTATATGCGCTCTTACAAAAACTCAAATAATATTCTTAATTCTTCTCGGATCAGCAAAAATAAGGTATGCTCTGAAAGCTAGAGTTTCAGGCTATATTTTCCCATTAAAATATAAAAATCGAAAATTTTGAAATTTTTGCCTTAACAATTAAAAAATGAAATGTTTGTAAAAAAATCAATTTTAATTATGCACTAAAAATGGTATAACCCATAAAAACTGAGTCTTAAAAAAATGATTTGTATGCATTGTCAATTTCTATATTCATTAACACAGCGCCGATATCAAAAACATTTCTATCAGCGAAATGTGAGGCAAACTACGTTTCAAAATTTATTTAGGTTGGTTGGTTGGTTGAACTCCCGGCTGAGAGTGGAAAGGAAGGACTTTGTGAGCTATACTAAACTTCAACTTAACTAGACATCACTTAGACGATAGATCGTCACAGTGCTCATAGGTATTTAATCCATTTTGGCGGTGTGAAAGCATAATGTTCGCCAAACCACAACCCTGTAGAGAGAACAAAAGGCTCTAAGGTTTGGCGAGAATTATGTCTTCACTCCGCCAAAATGGATTAAATACCTATGAGCACTGTGACGATCTATCGTCTAAGTGATGTCTAGTTAAGTTGAAGTTTAGTATAGCACCTGTCTGCGCGTACATATGTGAGAGAACCACCTCTCTGGAACATATTAAAGTAAATAAAAGAACTGATAAAAAAAAATGGATGGGGGGGGGGGGGTGATATCAAATCATTTCGGTGCAGAAGGAATTTTGTGAAGTTGCCATTTTAATGCTTTCTCCGGGTGAGCAAAATTTATTTATTGAAAATAAATAAATTTTGAACTTGAACATCATCCAAATATCATTTACTTAATCTGATTCAAGTAATTTTATTATTTATTCATCAAAAAAATTTTGGCAACAAGAAAGAGTTTTTGACAATGGTAGGTTCAATGCTTTTTTAATGCGATTGAATGACGGCAAGTTGGTTTATTAGTATTCTGTAAAAACAAACTTTTTAGTGACAGTAACAGCCAGGTAACAGTAATACCAGTATTGATTAGAGTATTAATAAATAGTCGGCAGCTTTTACTAAACGATGTGGGATTCTCTTCCTGATACCAAAATACCGAGGGGGCCGACCAAACGGTACAGTGGTTAACGTGCTAGCTTCTAGACCACGAGGTTGCGGGTTCTAGTCCCGTGTTAGGCATGGGTGTTTGTAAATGTATGTTGGCTTGTCAAATGACGAATGTTTCGGCGCATTATAGCCCTCGTGTTGCTGACGGCGCCAGATAATCTGAAAACAACCAATCCAGTCCCGCACTCGCATCCGTGTCCGCATCGTGTGAAAGAAGCGTACGAGAGTTTTGAAGAAGAGGGTGATTGCAACCCTCCTTTGTGAGTTGGTCTTCCAATTCATTTCCGTAAAGATCTACACGTAACTTAGGGTTATGAAAGAATCACATTCGTTCAAAAGAAATCAATATTTTTACATTTTCACACGTTTTAGAACGTGCTAAATTTAAAAAAAAAAGTTGGTATAGGAAAAAAAAGCCTGTGTCTGTTTATGGCCGTGTGGCCGTGTCTGTCTATGGTTAGCATAACTTCCGAACGGATTCTTCTACGATGTTTAAATTTGGTGTACGTATTAGTGATGATCATGGGACTTGTTATTAAGGTTGTCATCAAAATTGCACTTGCAACATAAGGTAGATGCCATTGAAAAATTTATGTTTTTAGCAATTTGCAGAAAAACCTCGAACGATTTTGATTAAAATTGCCGTCGTAGTGGCGCTTTAGGAGCTCTTAACATCTCCACCTCCTATATTACCGCAGAAATGAGATAAAAGAGTAAAAAAAAAAAAAAAAAATGAAAAAAGACTACCTTCTTTAACGCATAGTTCTCTTCCCTTAAACATCGCCCATCAACGGCTGTCTCTCCTTTGTCTCTCACTTTCAAAAAAGCATAATGTAATATTTATCGAAAAACATATAGCCAATTTCGTTATTTTGATGGTTTTTTTTGTGTTTTTTTTTTTTTGCCTTTGTAATAATTATCGTTTTTAAAATATCACCAAACTGGACATTCTTTTTAAATATTGAAAATATGAACACGAAAACGATAAATTACACCAATCCATGGCAAATTTAAATGTAATGACCAGTATTAAATTGAAAGTTGCGTAATGTTCCACACCCCAAATTTTTGTGGTTGTGGACCAAGCAACACCATTCTCCACACCCCGTACAAGATGTTTTGCACAGTAAACACAATAAATTATACGTAGATTAAATAAAATAAAATTTTTTAAATCAAAGGGCAAAAGATAGGAGTTAGTTTTGTAGCTTCAAGAGAATATATGTATGATGTCACAGCTAGTAGTAAATGTCTGAAGTTACGACTGACCAGCTACGATTTCAATACTTTCCATGATAACTCTTTCATGATGCAAAATTTGAATTCGTGTCACAACTTTTGAAGTTGATATTTTTGATGGCTGCTGCTGTTGATTTTATTACAGATCAATCTAGGTTGGTTGTTTTCAGATTATCTGGCGCCGTCAGCAACACGAGGGCTATAATGAGCCGAAACATTCGTCATTAGACAGGCCAACATACATTTACAAACATCCATGCCTAACACGGGACTCTAACCAGCAACCTCGCGGTCTAGAAGCCAGCACGCTAACCACTATACCGCTTGGTCGGCCAGCTCCGATTTGAATACTTTCCCATGGTAATTTTTTCTTGATGAAAAATTTAAATTCGTGTCACAACTTTTGAAGTTAGTATTTTTGATGGTTGCTGCTGATGATTTTATTACAGATCAATCTATACTAAACTTCAACTTAACTTGACATCACTTGACGGTAGATCGTCACAGTGGTCATAGGTATTTAATCCATTTTGGCGGCGTGAAAGCATAATGTTCGCCAAACCACAACCCTGTAGAGAACAAAAGGCTATAAGGTTTCACTCCGCTAAAATGGATTAACTGCCTATGAGCACGGTGAAGATCTATCGTCTAGTGATGTCAAGTTAAGTTGGAGTTTAGTATAGAGATGCGTGTATTGTTTAAGTCTGATTACATGTATACAATTCCTCAGGTTATCTTTAAGCCTCTTTTAAGATATATTTACATACATTACTTGCATTATGTATTGCATTTTTCCAGTATGATTGTCAAACGCTGTGTCAACTTTGTGTACTGTATTATGTATATTGCATTGTATTATGTATATTTTATTGTATTATGTATATTTTATTGTATTGTGTATATTGTATTGAATAATCCTGTAACTATTGTATATTGTGTCAGCTTGTATATATTGCTTGCATTATATATTGCATTTTTCCAGTATGATTGTCAAACGCTGTGTCAACTTTGTGTACTGTATTATGTATATTGCATTGTATTATGTATATTTTATTGTATTATGTATATTTTATTGTATTGTGTATATTGTATTGAATAATCCTGTAACTATTGTATATTGTGTCAGCTTGTATATATTGCTTGCATTATATATTGCATTTTTCCAGTATGATTGTCAAACGCTGTGTCAACTTTGTGTACTGTATTATGTATATTGCATTGTATTATGTATATTTTATTGTATTATGTATATTTTATTGTATTGTGTATATTGTATTGAATAATCCTGTAACTATTGTATATTGTGTCAGCTTGTATATATTGCTTGCATTATATATTGCATTTTTCCAGTATGATTGTCAAACGCTGTGTCAACTTTGTGTACTGTATTATGTATATTGCATTGTATTATGTATATTTTATTGTATTATGTATATTTTATTGTATTGTGTATATTGTATTGAATAATCCTGTAACTATTGTATATTGTGTCAGCTTGTATATATTGCTTGCATTATATATTGCATTTTTCCAGTATGATTGTCAAACGTTGTGTCAACTTTGTATATTGCATTGTATTATGTACATTGTATTGTATTATGTATATTGTATTGTATAATCCTGTAACTATTGTATGTGCATGATCCTGTAACTAAGCTATATTGTATGTATGATAGTGTAACTATAGTATGCAAATTATTTTCTATTTCTATATACGTGTATATATATATATATATTTACTCGACCAACCCTGTTGGGCCTTGAGCCTGTTGTTGGTCTTAAAATTTGTATTTGTATTTGTTTTTACGTTACTTTTCTCATAATGTGGTTATATAAAACGAAGTATTTTTTTGTTTAACAGAATGTTGTTTGTTAAAGATGGACATTTCTGCAACTCACATCAGTCCTTATTGCAAAGAAAACTTAGTTCCAACACTTCTTCTTTATTTGTGTCTCTATCAACAAGCCTAATGTCACTTTTAATGATGTTGCCAGAATCCCTTTCCAAAGATCTCCCTCAAAAATACTACACATAAAATATGAAAGTCGACTGGCTCTGTGGTGGTCTTTTTTCTTTCCTTACCCCCCCCCCCCCAAAGTATCCTTGGGGAGGGGTGGGGGTGGAAGTGGTTAAGGGGAGTGTCCTGTGTAATTGGGCAGACGACATTTTGAGAAAAAGCGAACCGCAAACGAGAAAGCTGCTTAATGATTCTTTCTTAAAGGGCCGCCTCACGATATTGAAGGCAAAAAATAAAAACTCCAGACGATAAAAAAAACAAAAAAAAAAAAACCGCGAGTGATGTCCGTAATAGTTATTTTTATTTTATTCTCTCTCAGGATATATATCTTTTTTTATATAACATTAGACCACTATGTACTTTTTGTTGGTCTTTTTCTGTGGGGTTCCTTACGTAATTGCAGGGATGGAAAAAGAGGACAAGGGGGGGGGGGTCAATTTGGCATCACGTGGTCTGAGGTGCTCCAATTAGAGGGACCTTCCACAATGTGGTAGAGATTTTTTTTTTGTGGTGGTGGTCGTCGGGCTTTTATTCTTCTTTTTGGTGGAATGAGGGGGCAATTTCTTTGATAGTAAAAAATGCATCATAGTTAAGGCTCGTGTTTTCTGAAGTTGCGACTGTTCCGTTTCGGTGTTTTCTTTGATAGAGACCAGGGCCATACTGGACATAGGGTTGTCAGGCCGGTCAGTCTCTGTAAAAATGGGCCGGTCCGACATGAAGTTTTTTTTTTTAAATCCTGTATTTTGATTTTGTGTGTGTCGGTGGGAGGCAAATCTGTGGACGCCTAATTAAACCCTTTGCCGTCATCCTATAGAGCTGAAACTTGGCAGATAGGTCTGATGTCGACGACAATACATTCTATCATATTTTGGGGCTGTTACTGTCACTAAAAGATCGCTTTTACGGAATACCAATAGACCAACTTGCCGTTATCCAATCGCATTAAAATACCAATAAACCGATCACTGTTGAAACTCTTTCCTGTCGCAATTTTTTTTAAATAAATAAATAAATAAATAAATAAATAAATAAATAAATAAATAAATAAATAAATAAATAAATAAATAAATAAATAAATAAATAAATAAATAAATAAATAAATAAATAATAAAATCATTTTAATCTGAATAAATAAATAACATTTGGATCCGAGAGCATAAAGTCACGTTCTTTTTTAATAAATAATATTTGAAATGTAGTTTTCCGCACATTTTGCTGGATAGCAATGTTTTTGATATCGGTTTTGATATGTTTGTGATATAATGTTTTGATTATACTTTATATTTCTTTGTTTTTGTTTTTGCAATAAAATATCAATGGCTTATGGAAACTAAGTTCACTCAAAGGATATAAATACTAGAGACAGAGAACATTTTATTAAATTAAACTAATCATTATAACAATTAAATTTTTACTTTCAATTACCCATTTGTATACATAGGGTAATGAAAGTATAGTATTCGGTAAAAAAAAATCTAATTTTTATGCATTTCTTTATGTTTTGGGACATACTGATTTCATAAAAGTGATCTAGAAAAAATGTGTGTGTGTCTGTGGTCAACATAACTCTCAAACAAATTGACCTACGATGTTCAAATTTGGTGTGCGGATTGGAGATGACACAGAGACCTATCATTAAGGTTTACGTCAAAATCGCACATGCGCATAAGGTTGAAAAAATCATGTTTTTCAATAATTGCTAAAAACGGCTTTAGCGATTTTGTCCAAAATTGCTATGGTAATGCGTCTTGAGGTGTTCTAAACATCTCCACCTCCGAAAATTGCGTAAAAATGCTTTAATAGCGTAAAAAGTTGAAAAACGAATGCTTTAAAGAAAGAGTTCTATTTCCTTGAGCATACCTCTATCAACGATCATTTTTGTTCTTTTTCCCTCAGTTTCTCATAAAAGAAAGGGTAATATAAGAATTATTGAAAAGCATATCGCCATTATCATCTTTTTTTTTCTTTTTTCCCCCCCTTTTTTTTCTTCTTATGACCCATACAACAATTATGGTAAAAAATATCACCAAACTGACAATTTTTTCTAAATAAATGATGAAAATATAAAAACGGTAAATGAAATAAATTGACATCAGTATTATTGTGTAATTAAAAGTTGTGCGACGTTCCTCACCACTAGTTTAATTTATAAGTGAAACAATTCATAATGGAAATCAATTATTAAATACGAATATTATATTTAAGTGATAAAATGTGGGCCGGCATAAATTTAAAATCACCGGTCTGATTTTATGACCCATTACGCCCTTGGTAGAGACCAGTCCTGAAAAGTTTGGATTCAGGCTTGAAGAAAGTCTTGATTGAAATGTATATCTATAATAATAAAACAAGCTGTGTGTCTGTCTGTCTGTCTATCTGTGGCTCTGTGGATCTATAGAAACCTACTTAAAATTGGAGTAGAGCTCTGAAATTTTCAACATAGGAAGTTTTGGCCTGCTAATTTTATGCATCACAAACAGAATGTGTAAATTGTAATTAGTTCTTTTTTAATTAATTTTTTTAATTAATTAATAAATATCTTTCAAAACGATATCTAATATGGCTACAGCTCTGAAACTTTCAACATAAGTAGTTTTGGCCTTTTAATCGGACTTTTAAAAAACAGAAATTTAAATTTTTATTTTGTAATTTTTTTTTTTTTTTTTTAATTAATTAATAAACATTTTACAAACGATTACTAATAGGGCTACAGCTCTGAAATTTTCAATATAAGTAGTTTTGGATTTCTAATTGTATACCATCACAAACATAACGTTAAAATTTTAATTAGTTCTTTTTTAATTAATTTTTTAATTAATTAAAAAATATGTTACAAAACGATATCTAATAGGGCTACATTTCTGAAATTTTCAACACAAGTAGTTATGGCCTTCTAATTGGACTGAGAAAAAGAATGTTAAAATTTTAATTTGTTTTTCAATTAATTTTTTCACAAAAAGCTACTTCGAATAGTCCTAGATCTCTGAAAGTTTCAACATACGTAGTACTAGCCTCTAATTTTGCTTTCCACAAACACGTGGTAAAATAATCTTAAAGGGGTGTTGTATTATTGTATTAACGGATAATTTTTTTTTCTTGAAAAGGAAGAGGCTTCCAATATTAAGTCTTTACGTAGCAATTAGATTTTAGTGAGGGAAGCGAGCTTTTGCTTACGCAGCAATGAACCTTTCAGAGAGCGAAGCGAGCCTATGCTTGCATAGCAATAAACCTTTTAACGATTGAAATAAGCCTATGTTTATATGTCCATGAACTTTTCAGCGAAAGAAGCGAGCTCGATTTTGCGTAACGATGAACCATCCTGCGAGCGAAGCGCCAAAAACTGGGTTCTATACACGAATGACAGATTTACGCAATGCGAGGCCTCACAGCTAGCTAAAATATTGCACATGTTAAAATTTCGTAGCTAGGAAATCGAGGGTATTTAGCTTTCGAGGGTATTTAGCTTTCGAGGGTATTTAGCTTTCGAGGGTATTTAGCTTTCGAGGGTATTTAGCTTTCGAGGGTATTTAGCTAGTCAAGTTAATAAGGGGGCTTGGTACCCCTATTTTGCACAAAAAATTATGAAAATATTAGTTCTCTATTTTTTTGCGTGTTTGTAATTTTGGAAACCTCCTTATTCTGGGAAGTTTTTGAGTTGATCCGATAACTGCAATTGCAGAAATTTTTTATTTTTTATGGAGAATTTAGCATAACTGTAGTAGGTCCTTCAATGTTTCGAAAGCATTTTTTCAGTTAGTGTTTCTTGGAATTCCCGCTTTACACAAAATTCTAAAACTTCAGCAAATATATGAATGAAATGACTTGAAATTTTGTTGTGTCATTCTTAAGATCTATTTAACAAAATTAGGCATGGATTTTTGAATAAAATATAAACTTTTTTTTGTGCAAATTTAAATGTTGAAAAATATCCTTTTTTTTTTTACATATGGGTACAGTAACTATCGATTTTCTCAAAAACTATTTTACTTATTCAAACTCCAATGCCTAAAAATTTAGAGTATATTACTAAGAATCCCCCCCCCCCCCCTTTTTTTTTAAATCAGGAAAATATATTAAAAAATTGAAAAAGATTATAGAATATGAAATTTTTAGAATTTAAAAAAAAAAGAAAAAATTGAAGTTTAGAAAATTTAGAGTACTATGCGAACTTTTTTTTTTTTTTTTAAATATAATTCAGTTATTACTTGGTAATACTTCCAAATATGTAAAAATTATAAGTTTAAAAGCTTAAATAAAAAAAAAAAAGTTTGAAGGGCACCAAGTCCCCTTTAACAAAAGGATCTATTTATCTCGCCTCAAAATTCACATACTAAATAACAAATAATAAACTCTTGTACTTTTGGCAACTATAGTTTAATTTCAAAATTTAACCCTTTTCACTCGTATGTATCAGTGTGGGGGACATCACTCGTTGTTTTACCATCGCGCTCGTATGTCCCCGTACAGGGGACATCGCATTTGTATTGGGCAAACTGTGATAACTCAACCAAAACATTTCTGTTCTAAAATGATTTGCTTTGGTTGAGGTGCCGGCATTACGTTCCGCCTCAAAATATTGTTTATATAGTTTGTTCCTATTATTACGTTTCTTAGATTTTTAACTTTTTCGTCAATTTTTTAATCAGCTAATTGTTAATTAAAGTGACTAATTAGGACATTATTAGAGCATACTTAAATAAACTTGTATTTAACTTAGAGGTATGATTTTTATTGCAAATAAAAGGTATTATATTGACGCATGTTCCTATGGAGAATTTTGAATTTGACTGCAATATTTATTTAATTATAAATTTTTAAATAAAAAATTAAAAAGAATACAGAGTTTTTAACAAAAAATTAAGATTAAAATATTCATAAATTTTTTTTTTTATAACAATATATGTTAGATTCTCCATAAGAAACACATTCACAACTTGTGTCTACAGAACAAAATTAGAATTTTGTAAATCGGACAATTTATTATGAAGTTATGACCGCTGGTGAAAAGTCATATAACACCAAAATGTCATTCTTCAGAAAACGCGTTTAAAGTTTACTACACTAATGAAAGTTATACAAATCAGGTTCACAAAACCCACTGTAATTTAAAAAGCAAATTGAGTCTCAGAAAGATAATGGTATTATTTTAAAGGTAATGAATTCATTAACATAAAAAAACAACAACAAAAAAAAAAACGCAGACTTGAGTAAAATGCAATTCCTAATGTATATGTATACCTTAAGTTGCTTTCTATAGAGGGACAGAAAGATTTTTAGTTTTATTATTATAGATTGTTTATAAATTAATAAGTATTTTGTTAAAATATTATTATTTATTACTGCATATTATATTTTTTTATTAAATAATTATTTAATAGTATGTTGAAACATTATCATTATATACTTAATGTTATGTTGTAATATTGTTATAAAACAGTATAGTTGTATTTTGCGAGTGATTTTTCAGACTTAAATTCAGAAACATTGAAAGAATTTGTTAAACATGAAACTTTTTCTACTCCCCCTCTAAAACGCCCAGTTTTGCTTTGGAGTGTTTCGAATATCCGTCATTTTTTTAAGTGACCCAATTTCAACAAAATTAAATAGAACAACTTGCTTCAAAAATATCAACTAAGTAAACTTTGTTAAGCAAATATGTCGGACAGTTCAGAATTTAAACGAAACCCAACATTAATCTAAATGAATGTCGCCATTCAAAAAGTGTTCCAGAGTTTGTTTTCGTATTGCTTCCGACGTCGATATAAAAAGCGCCAGGTAATCCCCCCATGGCTGTGTGGAAGCCTTACCTGTACACAGTTTGGCTTCCTCTCAAAAAATCTCCCTCAAAATGTCAAGAATCTGCCCTTTGTTTGTGTCTCCATTGATCTTTTCTTTCATCATACTGGGGTAAAGGAATTTTTAAACCTATTCTGACTGGTTTAGCGTAAAAAATTAGAATGCTGGAGTAATCCGCAAATTTATGAACTTGGTTTAGTTGAAAGTGTTTCGAATTCATTCGATACATTTTAAATTTCGGAATTTCGACGTCATCTTGGAAAATATTTCGATACATAGATCTCGCCAAACTGGCTAAGTTAGGGAAAGTTTTAAACGCGAAAGTAGTTGCTTATTTATAGTTTAGAACAGTGGTCGGCAATCCGCGGCTAGCTAGCCCTTTGTAGAAGAAAAATAAATAGAAATAATAGTCCAAGAGGCGACTGCAATTTTTGGACCCCATCGAACATCATTCTGAATTTTTTATAGAAATTGGAGAAAAGTGAGCAGATTAGGAATCCACTGGACTGACATGGCAAAAATGGCCGAAACTGATGAATAATCGACTTGGAATGTGTTGAACTAAAATCCGATTGCCAAATATGTCATAACTTGGCAAAAATAAAACAAACTTATTCGTCTGGCAACCCACTTCATTTTGATTTTCAATGAGAAAAAGCGCAAACGATTTCTGATCTTTGGCTCGGAAAACTTATACCTTTTAAAAGTAAGCCACATTGGCGACATCAGTTACGTCATAAGTGACGTAATATTTTTTGCCAACTTGGCTCCCTTTTAATAGATGCAAGTAGACCGTCGACAGATATCTGGATCGTCTGCAACTTTCTTAATTGAAAATTAAAGAGTGAGGGTTACCAAATAAAAAAAAATGCTCATTATTTGGAAAGTCATAGCGCATTTGGCAATTGGATTTAGTTCAACTTATTAAAAGTCGATTTTTGACCAGTTTCGGCCCTTTTTGCCTCGGCAGACCAGTGGATTCGTAATCTACTCACTTTTCTCCAATTTCTATAAAAAATTCAGAGTGATGTTCGATGGGGTCCAAAAATTGCTGTCGCCTCTCGGACTATAACTTTACACTGAAAAATAATAAGCTGCCTTAAGGTAGTTCTTCAGGTTGTCTTCAATTAAATACATTTGTTTTCATCCAATAGATATTTTTTGTTGCGGCCTTTGATATTGAATTTTTTTTTTTGAAATCAAGTGTATTAGCACTTTGCTTAAAAAAGATTACTAGAAAGGAAATCTGGATTCACAAAGAAATGAATGTAGTCTGCGTTTAAGATTTTCATTAGATTGTAGTGTACAATTAACGAAAATATACAATTTTAAATCACATTCGTTTCACTTGATAGTGTTTAACTTAAAAGTTATACAATTAAAGATGAATATTTATAATTTATTTATGTTTTATATTCACCATTGCTCTAACAAAATTTCTTAGGTAAGGTATCCAATCCTAGTTTTTATATTAGAATATATTAGACTATAAGAGATATTGAATTGAAACTTTTGGTAGTGATAAATCAAACATTGTTACTTAATTTTATATGGGCTTTTTTACTTCCAATTAAACCATATGTATGCATAGGGTAAAAATCGTGTGTACGTGGTCAGTATAGCTCCCGAACAAATTAACCTACGCTGTTCAAATTTGATGTGCGGGTTAGAAGTGACCATAAGACCTACCACTAAGGTTTTTGTCAAAATCGCGCATGCACATAAGGTAGCTGCCACCGGAAAAATCTTTTTTTTTTCAATGATTGCTAAAAAACGGCTCTAACTGTTTTGATAAAAATCGATGTGCTAAGACCTATTAATTTGTTTTAAAAATCCTCACCTCCGAAATTCCCGTAAAAATGCTATAATGGAGTAAAAAGCTGAAAAACGAATGCCTTTAACACAGAGCTTTATTTCCTTGAGCATACCTCATCAACGATCAGTTTTTCTCATCTCCTCAGTTTCATTTATCAGAAAAGATAATATAAGAACTATGGAAAAGTATATCGCTAAAATCATTTATTTGGTAAAGTTTTTTTTTTTTTTTTTTTTAAAGTTTTTTTTAAAGTCTCATTCAAGAATTATGGTAAAAAATATCACCAAACTGGGCATTTTTCTAAATCATTAATAAAAATATAAAAAATGGTAAATGACACAAATTGATATCAGTATTTTAGTGCAATTGAAAGTTGTGCGATGTTCCATACCCCTAGTTTGTAATCAGAATCCCCCTATCAATACCCCAAATCATGGATCCAATACTCATGGATCCAAATCCGCCTCGACCATGTGTGATGGCGGCCGCCATCAGGAAACGCAAACGATAATTGCTCGCGGAAGAAATATACATGAGTAATTGGAGAAGTAAAATCCAAATTCGATTATTGTTCATTAAAAGTACTTTTTACTTCCGATGAATCAAAAATGAAAAGAAAAAAAAAAAAATAAATAAAAAAGCCAATGTAGGAATTGTTGCACCTTTGTGCCACCTTCTTGTCTATTCGCTCTGTCTCGTTAATGTGTGATGGCGGCCGCCATCAGGAAACGCAAACGATAATTACTCTCGGAATAAATATACATGAGTAATTGGAGAAGTAAAATCCAAATTCGATTATTTGTTCATTAAAAGTACTTTTTACTTCCGATGAATCAAAAATGAGAAGAAGAAGAAAAATAAAAAAGCCAATGTAGGAATTGTTGCACCTTTGTGCCACCTTCTTGTCTATTCGCTCTGTCTCGTCAATGTGTGATGGCGGCCGCCATCAGGAAACGCAAACGATAATTACTCTCGGAATAAATATACATGAGTAATTGGAGAAGTAAAATCCAAATTCGATTATTTGTTCATTAAAAGTACTTTTTACTTCCGATGAATCAAAAATGAGAAGAAGAAGAAAAATAAAAAAGCCAATGTAGGAATTGTTGCACCTTTGTGCCACCTTCTTGTCTATTCGCTCCGCCTCGTCAATGTGTGATGGCGGCCGCCATCAGGAAACGCAAACGATAATTACTCTCGGAATAAATATACATGAGTAATTGGAGAAGTAAAATCCAAATTCGATTATTTGTTCATTAAAAGTACTTTTTACTTCCGATGAATCAAAAATGAGAAGAAGAAGAAAAATAAAAAAGCCAATGTAGGAATTGTTGCACCTTTGTGCCACCTTCTTGTCTATTCGCTCTGTCTCGTCAATGTGTGATGGCGGCCGCCATCAGGAAACGCAAACGATAATTACTCTCGGAATAAATATACATGAGTAATTGGAGAAGTAAAATCCAAATTCGATTATTTGTTCATTAAAAGTACTTTTTACTTCCGATGAATCAAAAATGAGAAGAAGAAGAAAAATAAAAAAGCCAATGTAGGAATTGTTGCACCTTTGTGCCACCTTCTTGTCTATTCGCTCCGCCTCGTCAATGTGTGATGGCGGCCGCCATCAGGAAACGCAAACGATAATTACTCTCGGAATAAATATACATGAGTAATTGGAGAAGTAAAATCCAAATTCGATTATTTGTTCATTAAAAGTACTTTTTACTTCCGATGAATCAAAAATGAGAAGAAGAAGAAAAATAAAAAAGCCAATGTATCAATTGTTGCACCTTTGTGCCACCTTCTTGTCTATTCGCTCTGTCTCGTCAATGTGTGATGGCGGCCGCCATCAGGAAACGCAAACGATAATTACTCTCGGAATAAATATACATGAGTAATTGGAGAAGTAAAATCCAAATTCGATTATTTGTTCATTAAAAGTACTTTTTACCTCCGATGAATCAAAAATGAGAAGAAGAAGAAAAATAAAAAAGCCAATGTAGGAATTGTTGCACCTTTGTGCCACCTTCTTGTCTATTCGCTCTGTCTCGTCAATGTGTGATGGCGGCCGCCATCAGGAAACGCAAACGATAATTAATCTCGGAATAAATATACATGAGTAATTGGAGAAGTAAAATCCAAATTCGATTATTTGTTCATTAAAAGTACTTTTTACTTCCGATGAATCAAAAATGAGAAGAAGAAGAAAAATAAAAAAGCCAATGTAGGAATTGTTGCACCTTTGTGCCACCTTCTTGTCTATTCGCTCTGTCTCGTCAATGTGTGATGGCGGCCGCCATCAGGAAACGCAAACGATAATTACTCTCGGAATAAATATACATGAGTAATTGGAGAAGTAAAATCCAAATTCGATTATTTGTTCATTAAAAGTACTTTTTACTTCCGATGAATCAAAAATGAGAAGAAGAAGAAAAATAAAAAAGCCAATGTAGGAATTGTTGCACCTTTGTGCCACCTTCTTGTCTATTCGCTCTGTCTCGTCAATGTGTGATGGCGGCCGCCATCAGGAAACGCAAACGATAATTACTCTCGGAATAAATATACATGAGTAATTGGAGAAGTAAAATCCAAATTCGATTATTTGTTCATTAAAAGTACTTTTTACTTCCGATGAATCAAAAATGAGAAGAAGAAGAAAAATAAAAAAGCCAATGTAGGAATTGTTGCACCTTTGTGCCACCTTCTTGTCTATTCGCTCTGTCTCGTCAATGTGTGATGGCGGCCGCCATCAGGAAACGCAAACGATAATTACTCTCGGAATAAATATACATGAGTAATTGGAGAAGTAAAATCCAAATTCGATTATTTGTTCATTAAAAGTACTTTTTACTTCCGATGAATCAAAAATGAGAAGAAGAAGAAAAATAAAAAAGCCAATGTAGGAATTGTTGCACCTTTGTGCCACCTTCTTGTCTATTCGCTCTGTCTCGTCAATGTGTGATGGCGGCCGCCATCAGGAAACGCAAACGATAATTACTCTCGGAATAAATATACATGAGTAATTGGAGAAGTAAAATCCAAATTCGATTATTTGTTCATTAAAAGTACTTTTTACTTCCGATGAATCAAAAATGAGAAGAAGAAGAAAAATAAAAAAGCCAATGTAGGAATTGTTGCACCTTTGTGCCACCTTCTTGTCTATTCGCTCTGTCTCGTCAATGTGTGATGGCGGCCGCCATCAGGAAACGCAAACGATAATTACTCTCGGAATAAATATACATGAGTAATTGGAGAAGTAAAATCCAAATTCGATTATTTGTTCATTAAAAGTACTTTTTACTTCCGATGAATCAAAAATGAGAAGAAGAAGAAAAATAAAAAAGCCAATGTAGGAATTGTTGCACCTTTGTGCCACCTTCTTGTCTATTCGCTCTGTCTCGTCAATGTGTGATGGCGGCCGCCATCAGGAAACGCAAACGATAATTACTCTCGGAATAAATATACATGAGTAATTGGAGAAGTAAAATCCAAATTCGATTATTTGTTCATTAAAAGTACTTTTTACTTCCGATGAATCAAAAATGAGAAGAAGAAGAAAAATAAAAAAGCCAATGTAGGAATTGTTGCACCTTTGTGCCACCTTCTTGTCTATTCGCTCTGTCTCGTCAATGTGTGATGGCGGCCGCCATCAGGAAACGCAAACGATAATTACTCTCGGAATAAATATACATGAGTAATTGGAGAAGTAAAATCCAAATTCGATTATTTGTTCATTAAAAGTACTTTTTACTTCCGATGAATCAAAAATGAGAAGAAGAAGAAAAATAAAAAAGCCAATGTAGGAATTGTTGCACCTTTGTGCCACCTTCTTGTCTATTCGCTCTGTCTCGTCAATGTGTGATGGCGGCCGCCATCAGGAAACGCAAACGATAATTACTCTCGGAATAAATATACATGAGTAATTGGAGAAGTAAAATCCAAATTCGATTATTTGTTCATTAAAAGTACTTTTTACTTCCGATGAATCAAAAATGAGAAGAAGAAGAAAAATAAAAAAGCCAATGTAGGAATTGTTGCACCTTTGTGCCACCTTCTTGTCTATTCGCTCTGTCTCGTCAATGTGTGATGGCGGCCGCCATCAGGAAACGCAAACGATAATTACTCTCGGAATAAATATACATGAGTAATTGGAGAAGTAAAATCCAAATTCGATTATTTGTTCATTAAAAGTACTTTTTACTTCCGATGAATCAAAAATGAGAAGAAGAAGAAAAATAAAAAAGCCAATGTAGGAATTGTTGCACCTTTGTGCCACCTTCTTGTCTATTCGCTCTGTCTCGTCAATGTGTGATGGCGGCCGCCATCAGGAAACGCAAACGATAATTACTCTCGGAATAAATATACATGAGTAATTGGAGAAGTAAAATCCAAATTCGATTATTTGTTCATTAAAAGTACTTTTTACTTCCGATGAATCAAAAATGAGAAGAAAAAGAAAAATAAAAAAGCCAATGTAGGAATTGTTGCACCTTTGTGCCACCTTCTTGTCTATTCGCTCTGTCTCGTCAATGTGTGATGGCGGCCGCCATCAGGAAACGCAAACGATAATTACTCTCGGAATAAATATACATGAGTAATTGGAGAAGTAAAATCCAAATTCGATTATTTGTTCATTAAAAGTACTTTTTACTTCCGATGAATCAAAAATGAGAAGAAGAAGAAAAATAAAAAAGCCAATGTAGGAATTGTTGCACCTTTGTGCCACCTTCTTGTCTATTCGCTCTGTCTCGTCAATGTGTGATGGCGGCCGCCATCAGGAAACGCAAACGATAATTACTCTCGGAATAAATATACATGAGTAATTGGAGAAGTAAAATCCAAATTCGATTATTTGTTCATTAAAAGTACTTTTTACTTCCGATGAATCAAAAATGAGAAGAAGAAGAAAAATAAAAAAGCCAATGTAGGAATTGTTGCACCTTTGTGCCACCTTCTTGTCTATTCGCTCTGTCTCGTCAATGTGTGATGGCGGCCGCCATCAGGAAACGCAAACGATAATTACTCTCGGAATAAATATACATGAGTAATTGGAGAAGTAAAATCCAAATTCGATTATTTGTTCATTAAAAGTACTTTTTACTTCCGATGAATCAAAAATGAGAAGAAGAAGAAAAATAAAAAAGCCAATGTAGGAATTGTTGCACCTTTGTGCCACCTTCTTGTCTATTCGCTCTGTCTCGTCAATGTGTGATGGCGGCCGCCATCAGGAAACGCAAACGATAATTACTCTCGGAATAAATATACATGAGTAATTGGAGAAGTAAAATCCAAATTCGATTATTTGTTCATTAAAAGTACTTTTTACTTCCGATGAATCAAAAATGAGAAGAAGAAGAAAAATAAAAAAGCCAATGTAGGAATTGTTGCACCTTTGTGCCACCTTCTTGTCTATTCGCTCTGTCTCGTCAATGTGTGATGGCGGCCGCCATCAGGAAACGCAAACGATAATTACTCTCGGAATAAATATACATGAGTAATTGGAGAAGTAAAATCCAAATTCGATTATTTGTTCATTAAAAGTACTTTTTACTTCCGATGAATCAAAAATGAGAAGAAGAAGAAAAATAAAAAAGCCAATGTAGGAATTGTTGCACCTTTGTGCCACCTTCTTGTCTATTCGCTCTGTCTCGTCAATGTGTGATGGCGGCCGCCATCAGGAAACGCAAACGATAATTACTCTCGGAATAAATATACATGAGTAATTGGAGAAGTAAAATCCAAATTCGATTATTTGTTCATTAAAAGTACTTTTTACCTCCGATGAATCAAAAATGAGAAGAAGAAGAAAAATAAAAAAGCCAATGTAGGAATTGTTGCACCTTTGTGCCACCTTCTTGTCTATTCGCTCTGTCTCGTCAATGTGTGATGGCGGCCGCCATCAGGAAACGCAAACGATAATTACTCTCGGAATAAATATACATGAGTAATTGGAGAAGTAAAATCCAAATTCGATTATTTGTTCATTAAAAGTACTTTTTACTTCCGATGAATCAAAAATGAGAAGAAGAAGAAAAATAAAAAAGCCAATGTAGGAATTGTTGCACCTTTGTGCCACCTTCTTGTCTATTCGCTCTGTCTCGTCAATGTGTGATGGCGGCCGCCATCAGGAAACGCAAACGATAATTACTCTCGGAATAAATATACATGAGTAATTGGAGAAGTAAAATCCAAATTCGATTATTTGTTCATTAAAAGTACTTTTACCTCCGATGAATCAAAAATGAGAAGAAGAAGAAAAATA
>OZ021726.1:2427407-2449907 GCA_963978545.1 Linyphia triangularis
AAGAAAAATAAAAAAGCCAATGTAGGAATTGTTGCACCTTTGTGCCACCTTCTTGTCTATTCGCTCTGTCTCGTCAATGTGTGATGGCGGCCGCCATCAGGAAACGCAAACGATAATTACTCTCGGAATAAATATACATGAGTAATTGGAGAAGTAAAATCCAAATTCGATTATTTGTTCATTAAAAGTACTTTTTACTTCCGATGAATCAAAAATGAGAAGAAGAAGAAAAATAAAAAAGCCAATGTAGGAATTGTTGCACCTTTGTGCCACCTTCTTGTCTATTCGCTCTGTCTCGTCAATGTGTGATGGCGGCCGCCATCAGGAAACGCAAACGATAATTACTCTCGGAATAAATATACATGAGTAATTGGAGAAGTAAAATCCAAATTCGATTATTTGTTCATTAAAAGTACTTTTTACTTCCGATGAATCAAAAATGTGAAGAAGAAGAAAAATAAAAAAGCCAATGTAGGAATTGTTGCACCTTTGTGCCACCTTCTTGTCTATTCGCTCTGACTCGTCAATGTGTGATGGCGGCCGCCATCAGGAAACGCAAACAATAATTACTCTCGGAATAAATATACATGAGTAATTGGAGAAGTAAAATCCAAATTCGATTATTTGTTCATTAAAAGTACTTTTTACTTCCGATGAATCAAAAATGAGAAGAAGAAGAAAAATAAAAAAGCCAATGTAGGAATTGTTGCACCTTTGTGCCACCTTCTTGTCTATTCGCTCCGCCTCGTCAATGTGTGATGGCGGCCGCCATCAGGAAACGCAAACGATAATTACTCTCGGAATAAATATACATGAGTAATTGGAGAAGTAAAATCCAAATTCGATTATTTGTTCATTAAAAGTACTTTTTACTTCCGATGAATCAAAAATGAGAAGAAGAAGAAAAATAAAAAAGCCAATGTAGGAATTGTTGCACCTTTGTGCCACCTTCTTGTCTATTCGCTCCGCCTCGTCAATGTGTGATGGCGGCCGCCATCAGGAAACGCAAACGATAATTACTCTCGGAATAAATATACATGAGTAATTGGAGAAGTAAAATCCAAATTCGATTATTTGTTCATTAAAAGTACTTTTTACTTCCGATGAATCAAAAATGAGAAGAAGAAGAAAAATAAAAAAGCCAATGTAGGAATTGTTGCACCTTTGTGCCACCTTCTTGTCTATTCGCTCCGCCTCGTCATTGTGTGATGGCGGCCGCCATCAGGAAACGCAAACGATAATTACTCTCGGAATAAATATACATGAGTAATTGGAGAAGTAAAATCCAAATTCGATTATTTGTTCATTAAAAGTACTTTTTACTTCCGATGAATCAAAAATGAGAAGAAGAAGAAAAATAAAAAAGCCAATGTAGGAATTGTTGCACCTTTGTGCCACCTTCTTGTCTATTCGCTCCGCCTCGTCAATGTGTGATGGCGGCCGCCATCAGGAAACGCAAACGATAATTACTCTCGGAATAAATATACATGAGTAATTGGAGAAGTAAAATCCAAATTCGATTATTTGTTCATTAAAAGTACTTTTTACTTCCGATGAATCAAAAATGAGAAGAAGAAGAAAAATAAAAAAGCCAATGTATCAATTGTTGCACCTTTGTGCCACCTTCTTGTCTATTCGCTCTGTCTCGTCAATGTGTGATGGCGGCCGCCATCAGGAAACGCAAACGATAATTACTCTCGGAATAAATATACATGAGTAATTGGAGAAGTAAAATCCAAATTCGATTATTTGTTCATTAAAAGTACTTTTTACTTCCGATGAATCAAAAATGAGAAGAAGAAGAAAAATAAAAAAGCCAATGTAGGAATTGTTGCACCTTTGTGCCACCTTCTTGTCTATTCGCTCTGTCTCGTCAATGTGTGATGGCGGCCGCCATCAGGAAACGCAAACGATAATTACTCTCGGAATAAATATACATGAGTAATTGGAGAAGTAAAATCCAAATTCGATTATTTGTTCATTAAAAGTACTTTTTACTTCCGATGAATCAAAAATGAGAAGAAGAAGAAAAATAAAAAAGCCAATGTAGGAATTGTTGCACCTTTGTGCCACCTTCTTGTCTATTCGCTCTGTCTCGTCAATGTGTGATGGCGGCCGCCATCAGGAAACGCAAACGATAATTACTCTCGGAATAAATATACATGAGTAATTGGAGAAGTAAAATCCAAATTCGATTATTTGTTCATTAAAAGTACTTTTTACTTCCGATGAATCAAAAATGAGAAGAAGAAGAAAAATAAAAAAGCCAATGTAGGAATTGTTGCACCTTTGTGCCACCTTCTTGTCTATTCGCTCTGTCTCGTCAATGTGTGATGGCGGCCGCCATCAGGAAACGCAAACGATAATTACTCTCGGAATAAATATACATGAGTAATTGGAGAAGTAAAATCCAAATTCGATTATTTGTTCATTAAAAGTACTTTTTACTTCCGATGAATCAAAAATGAGAAGAAGAAGAAAAATAAAAAAGCCAATGTAGGAATTGTTGCACCTTTGTGCCACCTTCTTGTCTATTCGCTCTGTCTCGTCAATGTGTGATGGCGGCCGCCATCAGGAAACGCAAACGATAATTACTCTCGGAATAAATATACATGAGTAATTGGAGAAGTAAAATCCAAATTCGATTATTTGTTCATTAAAAGTACTTTTTACTTCCGATGAATCAAAAATGAGAAGAAGAAGAAAAATAAAAAAGCCAATGTAGGAATTGTTGCACCTTTGTGCCACCTTCTTGTCTATTCGCTCTGTCTCGTCAATGTGTGATGGCGGCCGCCATCAGGAAACGCAAACGATAATTACTCTCGGAATAAATATACATGAGTAATTGGAGAAGTAAAATCCAAATTCGATTATTTGTTCATTAAAAGTACTTTTTACTTCCGATGAATCAAAAATGAGAAGAAGAAGAAAAATAAAAAAGCCAATGTAGGAATTGTTGCACCTTTGTGCCACCTTCTTGTCTATTCGCTCTGTCTCGTCAATGTGTGATGGCGGCCGCCATCAGGAAACGCAAACGATAATTACTCTCGGAATAAATATACATGAGTAATTGGAGAAGTAAAATCCAAATTCGATTATTTGTTCATTAAAAGTACTTTTTACTTCCGATGAATCAAAAATGAGAAGAAGAAGAAAAATAAAAAAGCCAATGTAGGAATTGTTGCACCTTTGTGCCACCTTCTTGTCTATTCGCTCTGTCTCGTCAATGTGTGATGGCGGCCGCCATCAGGAAACGCAAACGATAATTACTCTCGGAATAAATATACATGAGTAATTGGAGAAGTAAAATCCAAATTCGATTATTTGTTCATTAAAAGTACTTTTTACTTCCGATGAATCAAAAATGAGAAGAAGAAGAAAAATAAAAAAGCCAATGTAGGAATTGTTGCACCTTTGTGCCACCTTCTTGTCTATTCGCTCTGTCTCGTCAATGTGTGATGGCGGCCGCCATCAGGAAACGCAAACGATAATTACTCTCGGAATAAATATACATGAGTAATTGGAGAAGTAAAATCCAAATTCGATTATTTGTTCATTAAAAGTACTTTTTACTTCCGATGAATCAAAAATGAGAAGAAGAAGAAAAATAAAAAAGCCAATGTAGGAATTGTTGCACCTTTGTGCCACCTTCTTGTCTATTCGCTCTGTCTCGTCAATGTGTGATGGCGGCCGCCATCAGGAAACGCAAACGATAATTACTCTCGGAATAAATATACATGAGTAATTGGAGAAGTAAAATCCAAATTCGATTATTTGTTCATTAAAAGTACTTTTTACTTCCGATGAATCAAAAATGAGAAGAAGAAGAAAAATAAAAAAGCCAATGTAGGAATTGTTGCACCTTTGTGCCACCTTCTTGTCTATTCGCTCTGTCTCGTCAATGTGTGATGGCGGCCGCCATCAGGAAACGCAAACGATAATTACTCTCGGAATAAATATACATGAGTAATTGGAGAAGTAAAATCCAAATTCGATTATTTGTTCATTAAAAGTACTTTTTACTTCCGATGAATCAAAAATGAGAAGAAGAAGAAAAATAAAAAAGCCAATGTAGGAATTGTTGCACCTTTGTGCCACCTTCTTGTCTATTCGCTCTGTCTCGTCAATGTGTGATGGCGGCCGCCATCAGGAAACGCAAACGATAATTACTCTCGGAATAAATATACATGAGTAATTGGAGAAGTAAAATCCAAATTCGATTATTTGTTCATTAAAAGTACTTTTTACTTCCGATGAATCAAAAATGAGAAGAAGAAGAAAAATAAAAAAGCCAATGTAGGAATTGTTGCACCTTTGTGCCACCTTCTTGTCTATTCGCTCTGTCTCGTCAATGTGTGATGGCGGCCGCCATCAGGAAACGCAAACGATAATTACTCTCGGAATAAATATACATGAGTAATTGGAGAAGTAAAATCCAAATTCGATTATTTGTTCATTAAAAGTACTTTTTACTTCCGATGAATCAAAAATGAGAAGAAGAAGAAAAATAAAAAAGCCAATGTAGGAATTGTTGCACCTTTGTGCCACCTTCTTGTCTATTCGCTCTGTCTCGTCAATGTGTGATGGCGGCCGCCATCAGGAAACGCAAACGATAATTACTCTCGGAATAAATATACATGAGTAATTGGAGAAGTAAAATCCAAATTCGATTATTTGTTCATTAAAAGTACTTTTTACTTCCGATGAATCAAAAATGAGAAGAAGAAGAAAAATAAAAAAGCCAATGTAGGAATTGTTGCACCTTTGTGCCACCTTCTTGTCTATTCGCTCTGTCTCGTCAATGTGTGATGGCGGCCGCCATCAGGAAACGCAAACGATAATTACTCTCGGAATAAATATACATGAGTAATTGGAGAAGTAAAATCCAAATTCGATTATTTGTTCATTAAAAGTACTTTTTACTTCCGATGAATCAAAAATGAGAAGAAGAAGAAAAATAAAAAAGCCAATGTAGGAATTGTTGCACCTTTGTGCCACCTTCTTGTCTATTCGCTCTGTCTCGTCAATGTGTGATGGCGGCCGCCATCAGGAAACGCAAACGATAATTACTCTCGGAATAAATATACATGAGTAATTGGAGAAGTAAAATCCAAATTCGATTATTTGTTCATTAAAAGTACTTTTTACTTCCGATGAATCAAAAATGAGAAGAAGAAGAAAAATAAAAAAGCCAATGTAGGAATTGTTGCACCTTTGTGCCACCTTCTTGTCTATTCGCTCTGTCTCGTCAATGTGTGATGGCGGCCGCCATCAGGAAACGCAAACGATAATTACTCTCGGAATAAATATACATGAGTAATTGGAGAAGTAAAATCCAAATTCGATTATTTGTTCATTAAAAGTACTTTTTACTTCCGATGAATCAAAAATGAGAAGAAGAAGAAAAATAAAAAAGCCAATGTAGGAATTGTTGCACCTTTGTGCCACCTTCTTGTCTATTCGCTCTGACTCGTCAATGTGTGATGGCGGCCGCCATCAGGAAACGCAAACGATAATTACTCTCGGAATGAATATACATGAGTAATTGGAGAAGTAAAATCCAAATTCGATTATTTGTTCATTAAAAGTACTTTTTACTTCCGATGAATCAAAAATGAGAAGAAGAAGAAAAATAAAAAAGCCAATGTAGGAATTGTTGCACCTTTGTGCCACCTTCTTGTCTATTCGCTCCGCCTCGTCAATGTGTGATGGCGGCCGCCATCAGGAAACGCAAACGATAATTACTCTCGGAATAAATATACATGAGTAATTGGAGAAGTAAAATCCAAATTCGATTATTTGTTCATTAAAAGTACTTTTTACTTCCGATGAATCAAAAATGAGAAGAAGAAGAAAAATAAAAAAGCCAATGTAGGAATTGTTGCACCTTTGTGCCACCTTCTTGTCTATTCGCTCCGCCTCGTCAATGTGTGATGGCGGCCGCCATCAGGAAACGCAAACGATAATTACTCTCGGAATAAATATACATGAGTAATTGGAGAAGTAAAATCCAAATTCGATTATTTGTTCATTAAAAGTACTTTTTACTTCCGATGAATCAAAAATGAGAAGAAGAAGAAAAATAAAAAAGCCAATGTATCAATTGTTGCACCTTTGTGCCACCTTCTTGTCTATTCGCTCTGTCTCGTCAATGTGTGATGGCGGCCGCCATCAGGAAACGCAAACGATAATTACTCTCGGAATAAATATACATGAGTAATTGGAGAAGTAAAATCCAAATTCGATTATTTGTTCATTAAAAGTACTTTTTACTTCCGATGAATCAAAAATGAGAAGAAGAAGAAAAATAAAAAAGCCAATGTATCAATTGTTGCACCTTTGTGCCACCTTCTTGTCTATTCGCTCTGTCTCGTCAATGTGTGATGGCGGCCGCCATCAGGAAACGCAAACGATAATTACTCTCGGAATAAATATACATGAGTAATTGGAGAAGTAAAATCCAAATTCGATTATTTGTTCATTAAAAGTACTTTTTACCTCCGATGAATCAAAAATGAGAAGAAGAAGAAAAATAAAAAAGCCAATGTAGGAATTGTTGCACCTTTGTGCCACCTTCTTGTCTATTCGCTCTGTCTCGTCAATGTGTGATGGCGGCCGCCATCAGGAAACGCAAACGATAATTACTCTCGGAATAAATATACATGAGTAATTGGAGAAGTAAAATCCAAATTCGATTATTTGTTCATTAAAAGTACTTTTTACTTCCGATGAATCAAAAATGAGAAGAAGAAGAAAAATAAAAAAGCCAATGTAGGAATTGTTGCACCTTTGTGCCACCTTCTTGTCTATTCGCTCTGTCTCGTCAATGTGTGATGGCGGCCGCCATCAGGAAACGCAAACGATAATTACTCTCGGAATAAATATACATGAGTAATTGGAGAAGTAAAATCCAAATTCGATTATTTGTTCATTAAAAGTACTTTTTACTTCCGATGAATCAAAAATGAGAAGAAGAAGAAAAATAAAAAAGCCAATGTAGGAATTGTTGCACCTTTGTGCCACCTTCTTGTCTATTCGCTCTGTCTCGTCAATGTGTGATGGCGGCCGCCATCAGGAAACGCAAACGATAATTACTCTCGGAATAAATATACATGAGTAATTGGAGAAGTAAAATCCAAATTCGATTATTTGTTCATTAAAAGTACTTTTTACTTCCGATGAATCAAAAATGAGAAGAAGAAGAAAAATAAAAAAGCCAATGTAGGAATTGTTGCACCTTTGTGCCACCTTCTTGTCTATTCGCTCTGTCTCGTCAATGTGTGATGGCGGCCGCCATCAGGAAACGCAAACGATAATTACTCTCGGAATAAATATACATGAGTAATTGGAGAAGTAAAATCCAAATTCGATTATTTGTTCATTAAAAGTACTTTTTACCTCCGATGAATCAAAAATGAGAAGAAGAAGAAAAATAAAAAAGCCAATGTAGGAATTGTTGCACCTTTGTGCCACCTTCTTGTCTATTCGCTCTGTCTCGTCAATGTGTGATGGCGGCCGCCATCAGGAAACGCAAACGATAATTACTCTCGGAATAAATATACATGAGTAATTGGAGAAGTAAAATCCAAATTCGATTATTTGTTCATTAAAAGTACTTTTTACTTCCGATGAATCAAAAATGAGAAGAAGAAGAAAAATAAAAAAGCCAATGTAGGAATTGTTGCACCTTTGTGCCACCTTCTTGTCTATTCGCTCTGTCTCGTCAATGTGTGATGGCGGCCGCCATCAGGAAACGCAAACGATAATTACTCTCGGAATAAATATACATGAGTAATTGGAGAAGTAAAATCCAAATTCGATTATTTGTTCATTAAAAGTACTTTTTACTTCCGATGAATCAAAAATGAGAAGAAGAAGAAAAATAAAAAAGCCAATGTAGGAATTGTTGCACCTTTGTGCCACCTTCTTGTCTATTCGCTCTGTCTCGTCAATGTGTGATGGCGGCCGCCATCAGGAAACGCAAACGATAATTACTCTCGGAATAAATATACATGAGTAATTGGAGAAGTAAAATCCAAATTCGATTATTTGTTCATTAAAAGTACTTTTTACTTCCGATGAATCAAAAATGAGAAGAAGAAGAAAAATAAAAAAGCCAATGTAGGAATTGTTGCACCTTTGTGCCACCTTCTTGTCTATTCGCTCTGTCTCGTCAATGTGTGATGGCGGCCGCCATCAGGAAACGCAAACGATAATTACTCTCGGAATAAATATACATGAGTAATTGGAGAAGTAAAATCCAAATTCGATTATTTGTTCATTAAAAGTACTTTTTACTTCCGATGAATCAAAAATGAGAAGAAGAAGAAAAATAAAAAAGCCAATGTAGGAATTGTTGCACCTTTGTGCCACCTTCTTGTCTATTCGCTCTGTCTCGTCAATGTGTGATGGCGGCCGCCATCAGGAAACGCAAACGATAATTACTCTCGGAATAAATATACATGAGTAATTGGAGAAGTAAAATCCAAATTCGATTATTTGTTCATTAAAAGTACTTTTTACTTCCGATGAATCAAAAATGAGAAGAAGAAGAAAAATAAAAAAGCCAATGTAGGAATTGTTGCACCTTTGTGCCACCTTCTTGTCTATTCGCTCCGCCTCGTCAATGTGTGATGGCGGCCGCCATCAGGAAACGCAAACGATAATTACTCTCGGAATAAATATACATGAGTAATTGGAGAAGTAAAATCCAAATTCGATTATTTGTTCATTAAAAGTACTTTTTACTTCCGATGAATCAAAAATGAGAAGAAGAAGAAAAATAAAAAAGCCAATGTATCAATTGTTGCACCTTTGTGCCACCTTCTTGTCTATTCGCTCTGTCTCGTCAATGTGTGATGGCGGCCGCCATCAGGAAACGCAAACGATAATTACTCTCGGAATAAATATACATGAGTAATTGGAGAAGTAAAATCCAAATTCGATTATTTGTTCATTAAAAGTACTTTTTACTTCCGATGAATCAAAAATGAGAAGAAGAAGAAAAATAAAAAAGCCAATGTAGGAATTGTTGCACCTTTGTGCCACCTTCTTGTCTATTCGCTCTGTCTCGTCAATGTGTGATGGCGGCCGCCATCAGGAAACGCAAACGATAATTACTCTCGGAATAAATATACATGAGTAATTGGAGAAGTAAAATCCAAATTCGATTATTTGTTCATTAAAAGTACTTTTTACTTCCGATGAATCAAAAATGAGAAGAAGAAGAAAAATAAAAAAGCCAATGTAGGAATTGTTGCATCTTTGTGCCACCTTCTTGTCTATTCGCTCTGTCTCGTCAATGTGTGATGGCGGCCGCCATCAGGAAACGCAAACGATAATTACTCTCGGAATAAATATACATGAGTAATTGGAGAAGTAAAATCCAAATTCGATTATTTGTTCATTAAAAGTACTTTTTACTTCCGATGAATCAAAAATGAGAAGAAGAAGAAAAATAAAAAAGCCAATGTAGGAATTGTTGCATCTTTGTGCCACCTTCTTGTCTATTCGCTCTGTCTCGTCAATGTGTGATGGCGGCCGCCATCAGGAAACGCAAACGATAATTACTCTCGGAATAAATATACATGAGTAATTGGAGAAGTAAAATCCAAATTCGATTATTTGTTCATTAAAAGTACTTTTTACTTCCGATGAATCAAAAATGAGAAGAAGAAGAAAAATAAAAAAGCCAATGTAGGAATTGTTGCACCTTTGTGCCACCTTCTTGTCTATTCGCTCTGTCTCGTCAATGTGTGATGGCGGCCGCCATCAGGAAACGCAAACGATAATTACTCTCGGAATAAATATACATGAGTAATTGGAGAAGTAAAATCCAAATTCGATTATTTGTTCATTAAAAGTACTTTTTACTTCCGATGAATCAAAAATGAGAAGAAGAAGAAAAATAAAAAAGCCAATGTAGGAATTGTTGCACCTTTGTGCCACCTTCTTGTCTATTCGCTCTGTCTCGTCAATGTGTGATGGCGGCCGCCATCAGGAAACGCAAACGATAATTACTCTCGGAATAAATATACATGAGTAATTGGAGAAGTAAAATCCAAATTCGATTATTTGTTCATTAAAAGTACTTTTTACTTCCGATGAATCAAAAATGAGAAGAAGAAGAAAAATAAAAAAGCCAATGTAGGAATTGTTGCACCTTTGTGCCACCTTCTTGTCTATTCGCTCCGCCTCGTCAATGTGTGATGGCGGCCGCCATCAGGAAACGCAAACGATAATTACTCTCGGAATAAATATACATGAGTAATTGGAGAAGTAAAATCCAAATTCGATTATTTGTTCATTAAAAGTACTTTTTACTTCCGATGAATCAAAAATGAGAAGAAGAAGAAAAATAAAAAAGCCAATGTAGGAATTGTTGCACCTTTGTGCCACCTTCTTGTCTATTCGCTCCGCCTCGTCAATGTGTGATGGCGGCCGCCATCAGGAAACGCAAACGATAATTACTCTCGGAATAAATATACATGAGTAATTGGAGAAGTAAAATCCAAATTCGATTATTTGTTCATTAAAAGTACTTTTTACTTCCGATGAATCAAAAATGAGAAGAAGAAGAAAAATAAAAAAGCCAATGTATCAATTGTTGCACCTTTGTGCCACCTTCTTGTCTATTCGCTCTGTCTCGTCAATGTGTGATGGCGGCCGCCATCAGGAAACGCAAACGATAATTACTCTCGGAATAAATATACATGAGTAATTGGAGAAGTAAAATCCAAATTCGATTATTTGTTCATTAAAAGTACTTTTTACTTCCGATGAATCAAAAATGAGAAGAAGAAGAAAAATAAAAAAGCCAATGTATCAATTGTTGCACCTTTGTGCCACCTTCTTGTCTATTCGCTCTGTCTCGTCAATGTGTGATGGCGGCCGCCATCAGGAAACGCAAACGATAATTACTCTCGGAATAAATATACATGAGTAATTGGAGAAGTAAAATCCAAATTCGATTATTTGTTCATTAAAAGTACTTTTTACTTCCGATGAATCAAAAATGAGAAGAAGAAGAAAAATAAAAAAGCCAATGTATCAATTGTTGCACCTTTGTGCCACCTTCTTGTCTATTCGCTCTGTCTCGTCAATGTGTGATGGCGGCCGCCATCAGGAAACGCAAACGATAATTACTCTCGGAATAAATATACATGAGTAATTGGAGAAGTAAAATCCAAATTCGATTATTTGTTCATTAAAAGTACTTTTTACTTCCGATGAATCAAAAATGAGAAGAAGAAGAAAAATAAAAAAGCCAATGTAGGAATTGTTGCACCTTTGTGCCACCTTCTTGTCTATTCGCTCCGCCTCGTCAATGTGTGATGGCGGCCGCCATCAGGAAACGCAAACGATAATTACTCTCGGAATAAATATACATGAGTAATTGGAGAAGTAAAATCCAAATTCGATTATTTGTTCATTAAAAGTACTTTTTACTTCCGATGAATCAAAAATGAGAAGAAGAAGAAAAATAAAAAAGCCAATGTAGGAATTGTTGCACCTTTGTGCCACCTTCTTGTCTATTCGCTCCGCCTCGTCAATGTGTGATGGCGGCCGCCATCAGGAAACGCAAACGATAATTACTCTCGGAATAAATATACATGAGTAATTGGAGAAGTAAAATCCAAATTCGATTATTTGTTCATTAAAAGTACTTTTTACTTCCGATGAATCAAAAATGAGAAGAAGAAGAAAAATAAAAAAGCCAATGTAGGAATTGTTGCACCTTTGTGCCACCTTCTTGTCTATTCGCTCTGTCTCGTCAATGTGTGATGGCGGCCGCCATCAGGAAACGCAAACGATAATTACTCTCGGAATAAATATACATGAGTAATTGGAGAAGTAAAATCCAAATTCGATTATTTGTTCATTAAAAGTACTTTTTACTTCCGATGAATCAAAAATGAGAAGAAGAAGAAAAATAAAAAAGCCAATGTAGGAATTGTTGCACCTTTGTGCCACCTTCTTGTCTATTCGCTCTGTCTCGTCAATGTGTGATGGCGGCCGCCATCAGGAAACGCAAACGATAATTACTCTCGGAATAAATATACATGAGTAATTGGAGAAGTAAAATCCAAATTCGATTATTTGTTCATTAAAAGTACTTTTTACTTCCGATGAATCAAAAATGAGAAGAAGAAGAAAAATAAAAAAGCCAATGTAGGAATTGTTGCACCTTTGTGCCACCTTCTTGTCTATTCGCTCTGTCTCGTCAATGTGTGATGGCGGCCGCCATCAGGAAACGCAAACGATAATTACTCTCGGAATAAATATACATGAGTAATTGGAGAAGTAAAATCCAAATTCGATTATTTGTTCATTAAAAGTACTTTTTACTTCCGATGAATCAAAAATGAGAAGAAGAAGAAAAATAAAAAAGCCAATGTAGGAATTGTTGCACCTTTGTGCCACCTTCTTGTCTATTCGCTCTGTCTCGTCAATGTGTGATGGCGGCCGCCATCAGGAAACGCAAACGATAATTACTCTCGGAATAAATATACATGAGTAATTGGAGAAGTAAAATCCAAATTCGATTATTTGTTCATTAAAAGTACTTTTTACTTCCGATGAATCAAAAATGAGAAGAAGAAGAAAAATAAAAAAGCCAATGTAGGAATTGTTGCACCTTTGTGCCACCTTCTTGTCTATTCGCTCCGCCTCGTCAATGTGTGATGGCGGCCGCCATCAGGAAACGCAAACGATAATTACTCTCGGAATAAATATACATGAGTAATTGGAGAAGTAAAATCCAAATTCGATTATTTGTTCATTAAAAGTACTTTTTACTTCCGATGAATCAAAAATGAGAAGAAGAAGAAAAATAAAAAAGCCAATGTAGGAATTGTTGCACCTTTGTGCCACCTTCTTGTCTATTCGCTCCGCCTCGTCAATGTGTGATGGCGGCCGCCATCAGGAAACGCAAACGATAATTACTCTCGGAATAAATATACATGAGTAATTGGAGAAGTAAAATCCAAATTCGATTATTTGTTCATTAAAAGTACTTTTTACTTCCGATGAATCAAAAATGAGAAGAAGAAGAAAAATAAAAAAGCCAATGTAGGAATTGTTGCACCTTTGTGCCACCTTCTTGTCTATTCGCTCTGTCTCGTCAATGTGTGATGGCGGCCGCCATCAGGAAACGCAAACGATAATTACTCTCGGAATAAATATACATGAGTAATTGGAGAAGTAAAATCCAAATTCGATTATTTGTTCATTAAAAGTACTTTTTACTTCCGATGAATCAAAAATGAGAAGAAGAAGAAAAATAAAAAAGCCAATGTAGGAATTGTTGCACCTTTGTGCCACCTTCTTGTCTATTCGCTCTGTCTCGTCAATGT
The DNA here is from genome assembly GCA_963978545.1 of Linyphia triangularis. Lineage (NCBI taxonomy): Eukaryota > Metazoa > Arthropoda > Arachnida > Araneae > Linyphiidae > Linyphia > Linyphia triangularis. The sequence continues at coordinate 2,440,763 of OZ021726.1, forward strand.
GTGATGGCGGCCGCCATCAGGAAACGCAAACGATAATTACTCTCGGAATAAATATACATGAGTAATTGGAGAAGTAAAATCCAAATTCGATTATTTGTTCATTAAAAGTACTTTTTACTTCCGATGAATCAAAAATGAGAAGAAGAAGAAAAATAAAAAAGCCAATGTAGGAATTGTTGCACCTTTGTGCCACCTTCTTGTCTATTCGCTCTGTCTCGTCAATGTGTGATGGCGGCCGCCATCAGGAAACGCAAACGATAATTACTCTCGGAATAAATATACATGAGTAATTGGAGAAGTAAAATCCAAATTCGATTATTTGTTCATTAAAAGTACTTTTTACTTCCGATGAATCAAAAATGAGAAGAAGAAGAAAAATAAAAAAGCCAATGTAGGAATTGTTGCACCTTTGTGCCACCTTCTTGTCTATTCGCTCTGTCTCGTCAATGTGTGATGGCGGCCGCCATCAGGAAACGCAAACGATAATTGCTCGCGGAAGAAAACGGAACAAAGTTCCCTTTCAATGTTAAATTGCCTTCTAAATTTGTCGTCCTTCTCTCACTCCGCTTCTGGTGTGAATGATGCGGAATTCTTTCTGCACATTGTCTGACGCACTGGAACGGGATTCGTTGAACATTTGGTCTTGTAAAAGCTTAATTGTTTTTAACTCACTGAAAGAAAGATGCGTTCGCGAAAAAAAGTTATTTTATTGTTTTATGAGTCTCTCTTGTTTCTTGTTTCAAAATCTCGGATTACTAAATTATTTAAATAATAATAGTTAAGAAAAATATAACCCATAAAAAAGTTTTTAATATAAATCCTTTATATATATTGCTTATTTTTATATTCATTAACTAAGCGCTGTTTCTGTTGTCAGCGTGTGCTTGTAGTTTGCATCTAATTTTAAATATTAAAAACATCTCTATAAGTAAAATATGCGGTAAATTACTTTTCAAAATTTATTCATTAAAAATGATTGTGAATTGATGCACTCACATCCAAAATTCTTTATTTATTCTGATTAAATCAATTATATTATTTATTTATTTAAACAATTTTGGCAACAGGAAAGTGTTTCTTCAATGATCGATTAAATGCTATTTCAGCGCGATTGGAGGAAGCAAGTTGGTTTATTACTATTCCGTAAAAGCGGCCTTTTAGTGACAGTCACAAAATGATATAGCAAAAAAAAAAAAAAAAAAAAAAAAAAAAAAAAATTCGACTGCAGGAAATGTTTTTGCTGAATGTTATGTTTTCACGTCCACTGAATTCAAAAATGATCTCCATATCCCACCATCACTTATAGACTTTTCGCAAAATACACGGTGTTTGCATGAAAAAAGCATAACACTAATGAAGAAAACATCATTTTATTACATTGAACTAAATAATATTTCTTATAACTCTTTATGCCTATGAAACGTTTTCTTCTTCTCTTAAGTTTTTCTTCGCTTTCTTCCGCTTTCAATTTTTTGTGTCCCGCTTAAGCATCCAACAACAGTCAACTAGCATATTGGCGTCCCATCTTCCTTGGTAGTGTCTCTCGAAATGAGGTTCCGGGTGACTCTAGGTTTTCATTTTTTAATCTTGACCCCAGCAATTTGGCAGCATCTTTCGAAATGCTTAATTCTCTAACACCAAGTCATTGAACTCGCTTTGAGTTCAATGACTTGCTGTTGTTACAAAAAATAGTTTTTCAAGAAAAAACCTGACGTGATGGGATTTTTTTAGTATTTTCCCCAGTTTAAGTGAGTAGAAATATATAAGAAATAGTAAAAAAAAAAAAATCCTATGCAGTTTTTTTGGTTGTAGACCTGAGTAATCGCCGGCAAACTAGTCTGCATTCAAACGCGCCTTGAACAGTTATGAGGCAAAGTCCTCTTTAAACTTCTTGCCTTAGATCCTTCCACAATCGGCCCATTAGATCCCTGATTTCAGACGATCTCTGGACTGACCCTCGGGCGGCAAGGCCCTTTAGGGCGGCCTTTTCTGCAGACGATGCACTTTTAGGGGTGTCCTTCGGGCTCTAATGAAGGGGGGGGGGGGGATGTCCCTTCTCATTTGGAATGCAAGACCTGTAAGAGATCTCTATTTGAATTCGTATGAGTTTAGAAATGTATTTGATAGTGCGCTATTAGTTAGTTTATATGTGGGGCATCACTGCTGTTAAATAGGGAATTACAGCATTTTTTTTTCTTGCTTTAAATCGGCTGAATGTAGTCTTGAATAAAATAAAAACCACTTTTTACATATTTCTGAGACCTATTTAAATTTTAAAATAGCTTGTTTCGATGTCAAGCTGAAACCGGAAGTCACGTGATATTCTGTAGAGTGATTTACTATGTGTCTCCATTTGTAAACACACTGGCTTTGCTGCTTTGGTTTCCTGGATAGTGTTCCTCATTTTAGTCGCTTTTTATGGTGATTAAATTTTGAATAGCTTATTTTCGTTGAAAAAGATGTCCAACCGTTATAAGTATTGTATTGTTGCACAAATTGTCTGTATATAGTGTAAATAGTGACGTATCATTTTAAAATTCTATTGTAATTTATTTTTATCTTATTTTATTTATTAACAGCGATTATACAAGTTAGAAAAAGATGGCAACACCTAAAGCAATCGAGAAATTTCGAGATGTTTCTTTTTCGATGAATTGGCTGGAAATTTCGGGAATGTTCTCACGTGCCTGCTATATAAAGACAGGCGATCGGGAAAGTTTTCAGATTGACTTCGGACTTCGATAAAAGCTGATCGCTTTGTTTACCTATTGGAGAGAGCTTGTATAATAGCTGTATTCGAAGTTGTTTTTGCTGAAGCTTGTGTTGAAGCTTGAGATTGATTACACTGTTGTCTTTGAATAAATTTTGTGCCTGTGAAGAGAGAATAAATATTTTTATACCGTAAAAACTGTGCCATCATTGCCTCAGTGGAAAAATTCATAACAGTATTGTGCCAAGGTGCTCGACATCGACCAATATGAGTGCCTTTCCAACGTGGCATCCATTTTGGCAAACCTGTAGTTTGATGTCAACTCAACTTGGTGACATTTTGCAAAGTTTCCAATTGGGCAGCGTAACACACTGACTAGCAATTTACCGCTTTGCTAAAACCGGCTTCCTTACTTATATTTCTACAAATTCATATCACACGAAATACGATACAACTCGATTATAATTAACACATTTTCATAATTACCAAACTAAACGATCAACAAGCGAAATCTCCCAGGTAGTGCAGGATTGCGCATGCGCAAGAACAGATTCACAGCTATCAAGCACTTAATGGCCGACCGAACGGTATAGTGGTTAGCGTGCTAGCTCCTAGACCACGAGGTTGCGGGTTCCGAGTCCCGTGTTGGGCATGGGTGTTTGTAAATGTATGTTGGCTTGTCTAATGACGAATGTTTCGGCGCATTATAGCCCTCGTGTTGCTGACGGCGCCAGATAATCTGGAAACAACCAACCAACCAAGCACTTAATACGTCACGACCGTTTTTTATTACATCATGTTTCCAGCTGTTTTTAGAGATTTTATAATTAATATAATTAAATGAATAATTTTATAACAGAAGTTTTAGCCACATATTCAAATTCCTGATAGTTTTTGTTTCGTATAAGAAAACTCTAATTGAATGAAAATTAAAAATATGCTATAGTTCCCCATTGCGGCACTGTCGCAAAAATAATGAAACTTCTACATAAGCTTTTATTAGGTCTTGTCAATGAACAAGCACCAGTTGGAGCTGCTTGTGAATTGTTAATTACGAGCATTAATACAAGCTTGTGAAAGTAAAAATTCTCCTTCTTCTAATTAACATATATCTTATGAATTTAAAACTGAAACTAGAAAAAATTACACGATAATAACTCTTTCGGTAGAAATTTCAAGCACTTACGGTTGTTTTTATACTTTCAACTGCCCATACATTAACATAGGGTAATAAAAATATTGTTTGTGGTCAAAAAATATTTTTCTATTTTTTTTTTTTTTTTGTCTTTCTCCACAATTTAGATGATTTACTGATTTCAAAAAAGTGGTTTGGAAAAATATCTGTCAGTGTGTCTGTAGTGTGGAACATCGCACAACTTTCAATTATACTATAATACTGATGTGGATTTGTATTATTTAGAATATTTTCGCCATTCATTTAGAAAAAATGGTCAGTTTGGCGATAATTACTGTACCTATAGGTAAAAAAAAAGCGTAACAAACGAGTATTTTTTAACATTTAAATTTGTAAAAAAAAGTTTATATTTTATTCAAAAATTCATGCCTATTTTTGTCAAATACATATTAAGAATTGGGTTCAAAACATCAAAGGAGCTATTACAACAATTCTAAATTCTCTATAAGAATATAGTTTTTCTGCAATTACGGTTGTCGGATCAACTCAAAAACTTGCCAGAATAAGGAGAAGGTTTCAAAAATTATAGAAACGCAAAAAATAGAAAATTTATAATTTTATTATTTTTTTGTGAAAACAAGCGATACCAAGTCAACTTAAGATCTACATCAATGCGAAAACCGAAGCTTATATGAATGCTACGTCTGTCCGTCTACCTGTCTGTGTTTCTGGATATTCAATCTTTCCAGTTTTAATTCTTTTAAATCATTTATATTATTGCGTTGGTGGGTTCGAAAGACTTGAAGTCAAAGCAGATCAAAACTTGCAGAAAATTTATTCCAATATAACTCTACACAGATTCCTTTACAACTCCAGAACTTCTCGTTCTAGTAGACACAATACAGCTCTAAACACAACAATAGAGCACAAACAGCAGTTAAACTTGACACACAACTGCTAAATAGCCGCAAAAGATAATGTAATACAGTTCATTTTAGAACTACTCTGAATGCTCACTGAGACTCAGTATCTCAACTCAGTAATTCAAGTCAACTCACTGACTCAGTCAGTAACTCAACTGACAAACGGACTCAACTCAGTCAACAACTCGGGCTTATATAGGGGAGGTGAACCTTCTTGAAACTTCTGGAGGTAGATATTTGGAGAACTTTCCAAATCGTAGTCGAAAAGTCCTATACATGTACATGGGGACCGAAAATGTCGCCAAATGGTTGCTAAGTTTGGCGACATTTGGCGATTTCTCGCCAAATTTGGCGAAAAAAATTAGTGCCAAAACCGTCGCCAAATTGGTGAGATTGCCATTACCATAATGTTAAATGCCCTGCTCCTTGTAAAACTCGCTTCCCAGCGTTATCTCTGTAAAACTCGTTATCAAGCATTAAGACACACATTGCAGGGAAGCAAACTAACGACGAACTATTGCACTGCCTTATGCGAAATGTACATAAATTTTCCTATTTACAAAATTAACACTACGAAATACTTACAAATATACAAAAATTCGTAACAATATTAACTTCGATTTAATGTGTATGTACGTTTGTGGGTATGTTTGCCAATAGCGGGTAAATCTGTGGAGGTCTAATTAACCATCTTTCCGTCATCCAATCGGGATGAAACTTGGCAGATAGATTCGATGTCGATGATAATGCATTCTATCAAATTTCGGGATTATTACTGTCACTAAAAGGTTTCTTCTACGGAATACTAATAAACCTAGTTACCGTCATCCATTCTCGCTAAAATAACATTTAACCGACCATCGAAGAAACTCTTTCCTCTTGCTAAAATTTTTTTAATAAATAAATAAATAAATAAATAAATAAATAAATAAATAAATAAATAAATAAATAAATAAATAAATAAATAAATAAATAAATAAATAAATAAATAAATAAATAAATAAATAAATAAATAAATAAATAAATAAATAAATAATAAAACTGTTTAAAAGATATTTGGATGCGAGTGCATAAATTCACGTTCATTTTTCATAAATAAATTTTAAAACGTAGTTTGCCGCACATTTTTCTAATAGAAATGTTTTTGATATTTAAAATTCGATGCAAACACCAAGTACGCGCTGTTTACAGAATCGGCGCTGCGTTAATTGGCAACGCATATAAATGATTTATATTAAAAGCTTTGTTTCTATGGGTTATATTATTTATTTATCCGTAAGCTTCGGTATTGGATGACATCTTTCACACTTCGTCTATCGCGTATAGAAAGTGAAGAACAACTGACAGTCAAGTGTCACTCTCGTTAATAGCTCTTTCGGTTTGCGAGTTGGAGCTCTTCCAGAAATTAATTAGGGCCATTGTTCCCGACAGAAAAAGGAACAATGCGCAATTCTCTTTGAATGTCGCGCCTGTAAAATAGGCACCGAGTCATTAAGGCCATTGGGGCTTTGATTTCACTGCTTTTGAGACATACCTTAGAGATGACGTGCAACTAATAGGAGTATCTTTAGAAATGAATAAAAGGCATTCTACTCAAAACTGCTTTTAAGAATACGAAAATCGTCGTTCCAAAAGTTGTAAGGATGAGCATATTGTTGCCAAAATCTTCGTTGAAAAATTGTAAATAGTGACGAATATATTTTAAAGTTCTATTTTATTGCATTTTATTTTGTATGTAAGTGTAAATAGTGACGAATTGAATTTATTTGAAAGTTCTATTTTATTGCATTTTATTTTGTATGTAATTGTAAATACTGATGTATTTATTTGAAAGTTCTATTATATTGCATTTTATTTTGTATATAATTGTAAATAGTGACGTATTTATTTTAAAGTTCTAGTTTATTGCATTTTATTTTGTATATAATTATAAATTTATAAATAGTGACGAATTTATTTTAAAGTTCTATTTTATTGCATTTTATTTTTTATGCAATTGTAAATAGTGACGAATTTATTTTAAAGTTCTATTTTATTGTATTTTATTTTGTATGTAATTATAAATAGTGACTTATTTATTTTAAAGTTCTATTTTATTGCATTTTATTTTGTATGTATTTGTAAATAGTGACGAATTTATTTTAAAGTTCTATTTTATTGCATTTTATTTTGTATGTAATTGTAAATAGTGACGTATTTATTTTAAAGTTCTATTTTATTGGCATTTTACTTTGTATGTAATTGTAAATAGTGACGAATTTATTTTAAAGTTCTATTTTATTGCATTTTATTTTGTATGTAATTGTAAATAGTGACGTATTTATTTTAAAGTTCTATTTTATTGGCATTTTACTTTGTATGTAATTGTAAATAGTGACGAATTTATTTTAAAGTTCTATTTTATTACATTTTATTTTGTATGTAATTGTAAATAGTGACGAATTTATTTTAAAGTTCTATTTTATTGCATTTTACTTTGTATATAATTGTAAATAGTGACGTATTTATTTGTTCTATTTTATTTAATTTAATTTGTAAATCACGATAGGACAGAAAAAGGTGGCAACCCCTAAATCAATCGGGAGATTTCGAGGTATTTCGATCAGGCGATTGGTTGGCTAGATTTTGCTAGAAATTTCTGCCGCGGGACAATAAATGGAAGCGGTAAAATAGAATTAGCAGACGAGAATCTTACACTGTTCGGGAAGTATCGGATCTTAGTTTACTGAGCATGTATTATCGCTGGGTTCGAAGTTGAATGTACTGAAGCTTGTATTGAAGCTTGGTAGCGATTGTTCTGTTAGAAGAAGTTTTGTGAGTTTTCGAAGGAAGAATAAAATATAGTTTTTATTTAGTAAAATCTGCGTCATCTGCCTTTGAGAAAAATTCAGAACAATATGAAGAAGACATTCAGTATAAACAGGAGATAGTTACAGTTTCATTAATTGCTCATAGAGATTTAAAAAAAAAAAAAAAAATATCAAATTGTAGGTCTGGGAGATTCTAAACATTCACATCTTATGGTATATTGATAGGACCCCAAAAATACAAATTCTCTAATCTAACTATTTTGAATATATTTAATTAAAAAAAAATTTACCCGTCTGAAAAGTAAGGAGACGAAAATTGTCGTCGGTTTTTATTTTGGACAAAGAACGTCGATCTATTGATAAATAAATGGACTTAACCTCAATCCTTTTTTCAAAGTTTTTCAACTGTTTCGTTAACGAACACTAATTAATCAGAACGGCCTTGTTGATTAATTAAATAATTTATTAATAAGATTAAATGTGTCGTATACCAATTTTACAACATAGATCAATTCAAATGTTTTCTTAATTTAATAGCATTAAATTGCATAAACTTTCCAAAATTGCACTTTAAATTAAACAATACGGAAATGCGGCAATTTCAAAACTATTTAAATTGGATAAAATAGTTGAACGTCATATTAAACCCCTAAAATACGAAACACCGAAAGCTTTTAATACCAAACTACCTCGGTGTAATATTTTAATAAAGTTTTATAATAAAATAAAACGCGTTTCATAGTTTCAAAAATGCGCTTAAAATAAAGAGGAACCCATTTTCAGAACACTTTTCGATAAATTAAGCTGATTTTTATATAATGAGCTACCCTTTTTGGAGTCCATTATTTCCTTGGGTTAAATTTTGCATAACAATCTTCAAGTAAAATGAGTTTCTTTTAAGTTTTCCTTCTAAGATAAACCACTAAAGAATGTTTGAAACTAATAACCCTCTACTTGAAATGGGGTGTTCCCTTTGATGAATATTTCCCATGATGCAGATTTTTACTTTCTTTCCAATTTAGGAAAAAAGTAAAATAAATCCATCTAATTTAATAATTTTTGTTGAGTATAAATAAAGATTTTTCGAATATTAATATTCAAATTGAAATTGATGTTTTAATCCCAATATCGGTCCTGGGTAGTTTTACTTATTATACTAAAACATATTAGTTTAAGCATTTCGCTTAAAAGTTGCACAGAAAAAAAAAATTAAATGCTTGGATCGTCCTTTACAACTTACTCTTTTTAAATTTATCACTACAGCAATAAAACTAACTTAAAAATTTTAGTCGTATAAGCAAACTGAACATTTTTTATATAGTATGAGACAAGATGGATTGTGACAGTACTGTCACTGAAATGAAGCTTTTACATAAATTTGCATTAAGTCGCATTGGATCCAAATACCAAGCTTCTATAGCTTGACGAAATTCAATGACTGAATTCTACCCCAGGTAGAGTTGGCGACGTTTTATAACAAAAATCTTGTCAATTTATTTATTTACTTACTTACTTAATTACTTACTTATTTACTTACATATTTATTTATTTATTTATTTATTTATTT